>SJYX01008029.1:1281951-1352117 GCA_006410675.1 Oreotragus oreotragus | reverse complement strand
TTTAACAGAAAGACAAGTCTCTATCCACATCTCACAGCACTGTTTTTTGACTAATTTTTTTTAAAAGAACCAGAATACTTCGGGATCACTTTGTTTATTTATTCATACTTATTTCTTTCACATACATTTATTAAATGCCTTTTGTGTGCCAGGCCCTATTCTCAATGCTGGTAACTGAGCAATGAATTCCTGCCTTCATAGGGCTTACTTCCTAGTAGAGAATGACAGACATTAAATCAGCTAGTTCAAAAAAAAGGAAAATATATATGATTGTGTATAATATGGAGATTACACTTCAGAGAAAAATAAAGCAAGAAAAGGAGATAGTGTGTATACATCAGGGGCCGGAGGCTGCCAGGGAAAAGGGACATTTGAATAAAGACCCAAAGGAGGAAGGGAGCAAGCCATGTAAATACCCGTGAGATGCACATTCCAGGTAAATGAATAGCAAGCACAGTGGTCATAAAGCAGGAGCCTGCCTGGTGTGTTCCAGTGCCAGAAAGGCAGCCAGCAGGGCTGGAATGGGGTGAGTGAGAACGGGAAGGCAATAAGGTAAAAATGCCAAGAAGTAAGTGTGGAGGGTGGGGGGCCTTCTAGACAATTATGAGAACTTTAGTTTTTAACTCTATTCAGTTGGAAAAGCACCTGAGAATTTTAAGCTGAGTTGTGACCTGATCTGACCCACATTTTAACAGGACCATTCCAGCTCTAAATTGAAACAGATTTGGGGATGGGGGGGTGGGGGTTGGGAGTGGGGGTGATGCAAGAGCAGAAGCAGAGAGAACACTTAGGGAGTTTTCTCTGGAAAAATGAAACAGCCTTTCAGCAGTCCCAGGATACCCAGCAATGAGCTTGAGGTGAGAAGCTAGAAATAGGAGGAGTAAGGAAAATTCTACACATTGAACGTCTGGGATTCAGCCTTTTTCTTCACCCAAGCTATCTTTGTCTGCCTTGCTTCCAGAAGTCTGATAGTCATGTAGAAGACTGGGGTATTCTTTGAAAAACTGAACAGCCCCAGAGAAAGGAACTCCAGATGCTGAGAGTTGGCCACTCCCTCACCATTCAAAGAAGCCCTGTACATACACAGGAGTTTCCCATCAGTCTTTGGATGCCTCTTGCTTCACTGTGAACAGAAATCTCAGAATCTCCAGAGACATGAAGCAATTCTCCAACACAGGAAACCATGCCTGAAACAAAGAGAATAAAAGAGCCCTGAAGATATAGAGACTATGTGAAAAACTTTAAAAAGAAATGTTATAACACTCTCAGTGAAACAAAAAGTCATGCATCTATAAAACAAGAACAAGATGCTATGAAAAAAGATTATTAAAAAAATTAGGTTCTTAGAAAGTGAAAATAAAAACTTCAAACAAATGTTGAAAAATGAAGTCAAGAAAGTCTTCAAAGTAGAGCGAAAGATAGGGAGATGAAAAATTGGTGAGAAAATATGAGCAAGAAGATCAATCTAAGAGCACCAGTAACTAACTCATAATTTCAGAAAGAAAAGAAGGAAGTGAGGGAAGGGAATTATCAAAGGAATAAACCAAGAACTTTCCCAGAACCAAGGGACATAAATCAGCATATTCAAAGAGCCCTCTGAGTGCTCAGCACAGTGCATGACAATCATGGCTTTCAGAGTGCTGGGAATAAAAGGTAGATCTTAACAACATACGGGGCTTCCCTGCTAGCTCAGCTGGCAAAGAATCTGCCTGCAGTGCAGGAGACCCAGTTCGATCCCTGGGTCGGGAAGATCCCCTGGAGAAGGGAATGGCAACCCATTTCAGTATGCTTGCCTAGAGATCTCCATGGACAGAGATCATGGGGTCACAAAGAGTTGGACACGACTGAGTGCCTAGCACACGCAACAGTATATAAAAAGAGAAAGAAAGATTGCATACAAAGGACTGGAAGTCAGGAAAATCATGGACTTCGTAACTGAAAACTAGAGGCAAAGGAGCTCTGCCATGACAGCTCTGTGAGAACTCTACACATTCCTAACTCCTAACCAAGTGTGAGTGGAAACTAGAGATGTTTGTAGCTTGAAAGGACTCAAACTCTGTACCTCCTCTGTATCCATTCTCAGAAAGCTTCCAGAGAATATACTTGAGCAAAGTGAGGGAATAAATCACACAGACAAAGAATACAGAATCCAGAAATCAGAAGAACTGTAGAAAAGGGAGTCCCAGATGATGGTTGAGGTCAGAAAAATGGAGAACTTTAAAAAGGGGGGATATTGCATTAAAAACTGAATCAATAGGGGATTCGAAATGCTTAAGTATTTTGAAAGAAATAATGATAGCTGTGTGAGAAATAAAAGAAATTAAGGGGATTATTTCAAATAGGTACTTAATTGTTTAGTTATATGTATGCATTATTTTGATTGAAATATTTTTAGAGAATTGAACAGGGCATAGCTTTCTCATCGTGCCAGTCACCATTATATAATTCCATCTCAGTATCTAATACTATCTTAAGTCATCTCAGCTTCTGCTAAGGACTTGGAGTATTGAAGAATGGGTAGAACTTTACAAGGAGAAGAAATTGATGGCTGAAAGTATGTTCAGGGAACATGACAGTCTTTTGTGGGTTTGGGTGCTATACCAACTCTCTGAGGCTTCAGGCTGGCCCCCAAACCATACTGCTGGCCCCATTTCGAATGGTCTCCAACCCCCAAAACTCCTTTCAGCCAGAGCCATGAATCCCACACTCTTTCTGCCTTTCTCAGTGATCAAGACTTTGGACCTTCTTTTCCTATTGAAGACCTTGTTTTCCTCTACTTTGGACCTATCCTGTTTCTTTCTTTTAAACTCTGAGCTTTGTTTCTCTCCATGACTATGATTCACACCTACTGAGATGATGCTTGGCTGTGTGGAAAAGAACCAGCTACAGCGGTTTAATAAGGTAGAGGAAGACTGGGGAGGTAAGAGACACTCCACCATGTCATTCACATCCCAGGTTCCCTCTCTTCACCATTAACCTCAACAAGGTTATCCTCATGGTTTATCCTCAAGGTTTATCCTTATGGTTGCAAAGTGGCTGCTTCACCAGTAGCCTCCCATTTCTATTCCACACCAGAAGAAGGAAGGGACAAGGAGAAATTGTGGACACCTATATGAGGAAAATCTCTGAAATTCCCAGGATAGTTCTGCTTATGTCTAGTTGGTGAGAAGTATGTCACATGCCCATCCTTAATGCCAAGGAGGACTGGAAAATAGTTTTGTTTTTTTTTATAGCTGGGCACATTGTTACACTTGGGAAAAAAAAAAAAGAGTTATTTTAGAAGACGAGAAAAGAGATCAAGCAGGGAGGTGGCTGTCTTTGCCTCAAACTCTTTTAGATTGCTAAAGATCAGTCAGCCAGTCCTTTGTCAAAGGCCCTTGTAACCAGTGACCCCTTCAGAGTGGCCCAAGTGAGAAACCANGAAAAAAAAAAAAGAGTTATTTTAGAAGACGAGAAAAGAGATCAAGCAGGGAGGTGGCTGTCTTTGCCTCAAACTCTTTTAGATTGCTAAAGATCAGTCAGCCAGTCCTTTGTCAAAGGCCCTTGTAACCAGTGACCCCTTCAGAGTGGCCCAAGTGAGAAACCAGGCTCTTTATTAGACATTCAGCATGGCCCCTTGAGTCACCTAGCAGACTTGCATCTGTACAACCTGCTGCTCTAACAGGGAACGTAGAAGACACACACCTGGGCCAAAAGTGGACCCAAGAAGGGACTTCCCTGGTGGTCCCATGGTTAAGAATCTACCTTCCAATACAGGGGACTCACGTTGGATCCCTGGTTGGGGAACTATGATCCCACGTGCCACAGTGCAACCAAGACCCCACGCCACAACTAGCGGGTCTGTGCACTGCAATGAACAATCCCACTTGGCAAAAGGAAGACCCCACAAGCCACAACTAAGATTCAACACAGCAAAACTGATTAATCTTTTAATAATTAAATTTTAAATTGACTTTTAATTTTTAAGCTACTCAGTTTAAATTTTTTAATTAATTAAATCAGTTAATTTAATTAAANATATAGAGCTTCTCCATCTTTGGCTGCAAAGAATATAATCAATCTGATTTCGGTGTTGACCATCTGGTGATGTCCATGTGTAGAGTCTTCTCTTGTGTTGTTGGAAGTGGGTGTTTGTTATGACCAGTGCATTTTCTTGGCAAAACTCTATTAGCCTTTGCCCTGCTTCATTCACATTCCAAGGCTAAATTTGCCTGTTACTCCAGGTGTTTCTTGACTTCCTAATTTTGCATTCCAGTCCCCTATAATGGAAAGGACATCTTTTTTGAGTGTTAGTTCTAAAAGGTCTTGTAGGTCTTCATAGAACCGTTCACCTTCATCTTCTTCAGCGTTACTGGTTGGGGCATAGACTTGGGTTACTGTGATATTGAATAGTTTGTCTTGGAGACGAACAGAGATCATTCTGTCGTTTTTGAGACTGCATCCAAGTACTGCATTTCAGACTCTTTTGTTGACTGTGATGGCTACTCTATTTCTTCTGAGAGATTCCTGCCCACAGTTGTAGATATAACGGTCATTTGAGTTAAATTCACCCATTCCAGTCCATTTTAGTTCGCTGATTCCTAGAATGTCGATGTTCACTCTTGCCAGGTCTTGTTTGACCACTTCCAATTTGCCTTGATTCATGGACCTGACATTCCAGGTTCCTATGCAATATTGCTCTTTACAGTATGGGACCTTGCTTTTATCACCAGTCACATCCACAGCTGGGTATTATTTTTGCTTTGGCTCCATCCCTTCATTCTTTCTTGATTTATTTCTCCACATATTGGCCACCTACTGACCTGGGGAGTTCCTCTTTCAATATCCTATCATTTTGCCTTCTCATACTGTTCATGGGATTCTCAAGGCAAGAATACTGAAGTGGTTTGCCATTCCCTTCTCTGGTGGACCACGTTCTGTCAGACCTCCTTACCATGACCCACCCATCTTGGGCATGGCTTAGTTTCATTGAGTTAGACAAGGCTGTGGTCCTATTGTGATTAGATTGACTAGATATCTGAGAGTATGGTTTCAGTGTGTCTGCCTTCTGATGCCCTCTTGCAGCAGTGCCTTAGGTTAGAGCTTTTCACAGGAAAGTTCTCTCTCTCTCTCTTTCCTCTATTTTTTTTTTTTTTNGTAGGGGCGGGATCGCCCTGCCCCGGCCCCGGGAGACCGCGGGCCACGCCCGAGCTGCCGCTGATCCGAGGGCTGCGGCCGCTGCCGGGGGCCGAGGGGTCGTTCAGCAGGCGACCTGTGCCGGGGACGGGTATTCTGGGGTAAAAGCGGGTAGCAGGCAGGACAGTTAAATAAGGTCATTTCCAGTAGTGATCGGTGTGATCACGACAGTAAAAGTAGGTGATTTGACGGGAGCTGGGAAGAACCACTTCGGTTTGTGTGGCCAGCGACTGCACCCTTTTCCGAAAGCAAACCACACAGAGGTCAAGGTCAAGGCCCTGAGTCAGCGGGTCAGTCTGATGGTTCTGGTCACACACCAAAGTGATGCTCTGGAGTCATCTTCCCCCCAAACGGCCGCTAGTCGTGCTCTGGAGAGGCGCGGGGAAGAAGAGTGTTCCTAGCCGTCCCCTTTCTGGATTGGCTACTGTTCTGCTGGCTTTTAAACCTTGATGATTCAAGATTGGTCAGATAGCCCTCGGTTGGCTTGAACTAGAAGAATGTAAGAAGATGAAGCTTCATCTCTTTACTGGCCACTCCCCATCCTAGCATGCTATTTCTTGGAGAAGGGTAGTGCCTTCAAGTCCGGCCTTTCTGGAAAGCCCTCTTTTGCAAACTTGTTACTTCTTTCTATGATATTTTTAATGAAAATATTGGACCAAGTGAAGCCTTTCACAACAGCTTCATCTCGTTGTGTTTTATATGGTCTCTGTTTTAAGATCTTAGACGACCTTAAAAAAGAGTTGCTGTTTAAATGCACATTATATTTTTAAATAGGGCATTTAAAACTATAGCATTTAAGAGTGTCTTAAATGTCATTTCTTGAAGGTAATTGGAGAAAACTGAGGCTTCTGTAGTTTGAAAACTTTGTGTCTTGCACTGAAAAATGAGACAGTTGGAGAAAACAACTTAAAAGTTGCTTTCCCTTCTTGAGCATTGAAAATTTAGACCTATCAGAAACAAGAGATTTCTCAATTTACTCTCTCTGTAGTATGCACTTATGTTTTTTATTCGTAGGAATTTGTTTTAAAGAGAATTTGCAACTATGGGATCCAAATATTTTTTTACTTTTTAAAAGAACTAGATTTCAGATGTGATCCACTTATTTTGTGTATCGGGTTTTTAGATACTTAGTTTATGGGCCTGCAATACAGCCCCCTTGCCCTGACCCTTTCTTGAAAGCTAGAATCATAACTTCCAGTTTGTGGGATTTTTTTTTTCTTTCTTTTTTAGTTTAAAATAATTTTCCTAAAAGAGCATCTTATTTTTCTCCCCAAAGAAAAATTTTTAATTAGTAGGTAGAAATGCAAAATATAAAATAATGGTTGAAAGTTTGCAAGCAATAAACTTTACTGGGGTATTTAAGGTAAGTCAAAGTATGGGCTGTAAATGACTCACTTCCCACATTAACTTTCTAATTATAACAAGTATTTGGCTACTGTGGATTAATGTTTCATATTTACAACAGCTGTACTTTGGGTTCAGAAAAGTATTCTGGGCTAGACCTCTGTATTGTGTTTATGAGGTGTTAAAATCCATTTGGTGGTCAGGTGACAGCAGAAGGAAGTGTGTTTTCTGGCATCATTCTAAAAGGTGTTACTGTACTCCTTAGAAATGCGCTGTTTTAGATATTAAGACCATCATCAAAAGAAAATGTTTTCTTTTATCTGAAACTTCAAGAATTTTTATCTGTTCAGGTCAGTTGTTGATAGTGAACCTAAATCAAAGCCGTAGGCATAATTCAGAGACTTCTAGATTCTATAAAAAGCCCACTTAATCCCGTGTCCTTGATACTTGAATTCATCTCATACACCTAAATGATTTGTTATAACTTCTTGATCTAACAATTGCCAGTCAGCCCATTCTAATGTGGTTAACACACTCTTCCTTGGTTTCCACTCTGCCGTCTTTATTGGGAAAGGAGCCACTAGCAAGCACCGGTGAGGAAGGTTTGCTTGTACTGTCAAGGGATAAAGAGCCGGAGTAACCGTCCACAGCTATCTGTTAACTTGGACGTTTGACATAACCTTCTGGAGCCTTGTTTTCCTAACTCGTAAAAGAGACAGTTGGGATCATGAACTCTAATTCTATGACTGCACAGAACCAGAGGCATGTCTTCCCCCTTATATCATGATCCTTGCAATATTTAACTGTTTACCCATCCACTTTCCCATTTACTGGTGAGACCAGGAACCCAGACTTGGTCATTTTGGTGGCCCCCGAGCATTACTCTTTGCACAGGGTAGGTACTCAGTAACTGTGAAATTGAAGAAAGCCTCAGGAGGCAGTGGTTGTTTTTAATCCACACTGAAGAGGCCAGGATGGTGTGTTTTTTTAAGGGTAGGAGCATGCAGAGACGAGCAGACAAATGCCTGAGCATAATCCAGTGTAAGAAAAGAAGCAGGCTTCAACTCTATCCTGTTTCTATTTTTATAGAATTTTTCTTTAATTTATATTAAAATCTTTTTTTTTCTGTTAGTTTGAACTTCCTTTCACCCAACTTCGACTGCTTTCAGCTAGTGAATGAGTCCATTTCTTTGGTTCCTAAAATATTCTATATTACCTTCTTCGAGCAAATGGTAGTACAGACTGCATTTTGAAAAGTTCTAGTATATCCTTTTGGTTCCCATTCCTCATGTTTACTCCCAGGTAATTTATTAAAATACTTTACCGTTGTTGGGTAAATGCTTTGGGCTCAGATTATTTGTAAAGGGAGAATTTCCTTAAAAAGAAACAATAAGAGAGAGAACCTAATATTTAGGGGTTTTTTTTAATTTAATTTTTTTGTAGGTTATACAGTTACAACTTAAAAACTTGAGAAAGTGTGCAGAGAAAACCCTTTCCCATTCCATCTCCTCCCAGGTGAACTTTATTATTAGTTTCTTGAATATCCTTCTAGAGTTTCTATATATATGTAAGCAAATACCAATATATATGTGTGGCTTATTTTAAAGGATGTCTTGAAAATAAACTATGTGTAAAGTTGATCTGTGTGCATGTGCCCAAGGAGTAATATAGTGGAATATAGCATATTTTTCTCTAGTGGTTACATCCACTGTCAGGACATCTTTTAATCAGCGCTTCTGAAATTAGAGGGTCAGAAACCCTTGTGAAATTGCTCCTGGTCATAAGTAAATTAGTAGAGTGCCTTGTACTTTATTCATCTTTAAGCAGTTATGTTCAGATGAGAAATTAATAGTATGAGTCTTTTATTCTACATCTCTAACCCTTTGGGCCTTTTATTTGACTTTGAAGTGTATGGGGTTTTAAAAATTTCATTCTGAGCATCAAAATGAGAATTGCTATTTGTTTACTTTTAGATGCCTGTCTTAGATGTCAAGCTGAAAACAAACAAGAGGATTGTGTTGGTATGTTGTAATTTTATTCTGCTTTTTCAACCGAAGGTTTTCTCTCAGTGGGGATGTTTGAATTTGCAATTAAGATTGGCTTTATCAATACACAAAAATAAACTGTAAAGCAGCGATTCATTATTAATATAAAATGTGTTGGTTCTCAAAGGGTCTTAAATTGATTATCTGTAAGTCTTTTAATTGCTTGTAATTCAGAAGAATTGATTATATATTGTAGACATGGGCATGGTAAACATTTTAATAATCAAAAAAAGAAATATATTTTCTTCTATTAAGAAAAATATAAAATAAGGAATTTGCCAAAACATCCTTTAAATTTTGAGTATGTTACAGGTTAGTTTTGGTCAATCAGGATTTTATTCTAACAAAGCATTTCAGTTTTCAGTACTCTTTTATGATCCAGTATTTTAACTTTTCTACTAAAGGTGAAAGCAATTCTAAATCTCCAGATTCCTTTGTATGTAGTTTATAGATAGAAATCTGTTAAATTTTACTTACATGTGGTACTACAATAGTTGTCTTAGGGGAAAAAATAAAGTTGTCTTAGGTTAAATATTGTAAGCAACTCAGATTTTTATGCCCTAGCTCTTGAGGTCATTACTTCTAAGATTGCTATATAAAATTATATAAAGATTTTCCTGGAATGAAAGGTTAACTTTGTACTTTTGTGTATGTGGTTTACATATAGCTTCTGAATGATTCATGTAGTTTTAATCAAATCCTGTTTCTTTCTTTTGAAAGACTTAAAATGAGCCCCCCTAGCTTCCAACCCCTACAACCAATTTTCATTAAAAGGTTTTTTTTTTTTTTTTTTTTTCATTGTTATATAGCTAAGTTGGTCAAGCAAGGGACAAATGAAGCCTGTGTTTGAGGTTGTATTCCGTATTATGGGTGGTTTCCCTTGATTTAAATTTTTTCTTTGATGCTGTTTTAAAAATATTAATTTACTTAAGAATTGTGAGGGGTAGGCCAGCTTTCTTTGATCGTAGAGAGGCCCTTCTTTTCTTGAAATAGCCCTGTCTTTCAAAGCCAACCACTTTGAAAATTCCATTCTGTTTGTCACATGAGGAACTGCCCTGCCTATGAATGACTTAACACAGATCATCACCACTTCCAGAAAACAGTTCAGAGGTACCACTAATAATGTTTTTTAGAAGCATGCCACCTATTTATGATAGCCTGCTATGAGCTGAAAACATTTAAAACTCATTATAGCTTGATAGATAAAACTCAGGAGGGTCTTCCCTGGTGGCTCAGTGGTAAGAAATCCCCCTGCCAGTGCAGAAGACGGTGTTCGATCCCTGGTCCGGCAGGATCCCACATGCCGTGGAGCAACTAAGCCCATGTGCCACAACTACTGAGCCTGTGCTCTGGAGCCTGGGAACCGCAGATACTGAAGCCCGAACCCCCAGGGCCCGCGCTCTGTAACAAGAGAAGCCCATGCATTGCGACGAGAGAGTAGCCTTGCTCTACACAATTAGAGAAAAACCCCAAGCAGCAACAAAGACCCAGCACAACCAAAAAAAAAAAAAGAAAATTTGAAAATCAGGAGGACATTTTTCAATAAACTAACTTAAAGGCCCCAGAGGTCTCCAAGGTCAATGCGTGAGTGGTTTGGGGTCTAAGGAAGACTCGTCTTATAGTGCTTCCCTGGTGGTGCTAGTAAAGAACCTGCCTGCCAGTGCAGGAGGCACAAGAGATGTGGGTTCCATCCTTGAGTCTGAAAGATCCCTTGGATAAGGGCCTGGAAATCCACTCCACTATTCTTGCCTGAAGAATCCCATGGACAGAGGAGCCTGGCAGGCTACAGTTCATAGGGTTGCAAGGAGTCAAATACAAGTGAGCCGACTTCGTACACACACACAGGTCTTTTAATCTCCCAACGTGAGAAAGACTGACAGCATGTGGAGCTTTGTGGGAGCAGGAAACCACCGCAGCATCCTCGGATTCCAACAGTGATGTCAGGTTTCCCAGCATGACGCCTTACCTCATTTTCCTCTTTTTTCACTTGGCTGCACTGGGTCTTAGTTGTGGCATGCGGGATCTAGTTCCCTGACCAGGGATTGAACCCCAGGCCCCCTACATTGAGAGCGCAGAGTCTTAGCCACGGGACCACCAAGGAAGTCCCCTTACCTCATTTTTAAAGTATAATTTCTATATGTAAGGTTCTTTTTCTTTATGACTAAAAAAATTTATTTCGGCCAGTTGACCATCCTTAAGATTATGAACCATAATTATTACATAACAAAGTAGAATTTTGAGTTTATTAAGTTAAATTGAAATATGTAATGTCAGATGTTCTTTTTTTTTTTTTTTTTCCCCCAGTGGTCTGGGGAGAATGTAATCATTCCTTCCACAACTGCTGCATGTCCTTGTGGGTGAAACAGAACAATCGCTGCCCTCTCTGCCAGCAGGACTGGGTGGTCCAGAGAATCGGGAAGTGAGAGCAACCGAAGGTGTTGTTCATGCAGTCAGTTGTTGGGAGCCCTGGTGGATCTTGTTATCAAGTGCCCTACAGAGGCTAGAACTCTCCAGGGGACTAATTCTTCGAAAAGGAGATGGATCCGTGGTCTTTTGGGACTCATCAAAGGCATGGTTTAGCCTTTTTCAGTTTTATTTTCAGAAATTCTCTACAATTAAGATAATTTATTAAGGATGGTCTTTCCTACCTCTGTGGTATGTGTCTCTCACACTGCTTAGAAGTGCTATAAAGGAGAGGACTATAAATTGAACAACCTTCATAATTAACTTAGTGATATCCAAGGAGTTATTGAAGCGGTTCCGTTCAGAAGAGAATTTTTTGCATGCTTATGGTTGGTCAGTTTTTTAAAAAGACAATGTTATAGTAACAAATAAAGTACAGTTTAAAACCCAGTTCTTATCCTTAATGTGTTCCTAATATTTATTTTTGGCAGGGGGGAGGATAATTAATGAAATTTTTATTTGATAAAATTTTAAGTTTGGACGAGGGAACAGGGTAAATAAAATTTAACCTTTGGGTATATGGGATTTCTAGTGTCTTTATAATCCTCTCTCTTGACTCATCAAGATCTGCACTCACCTAGTGAGTGGTAAAGGACAGAAGTCTTTTCAGCTTCTGGTTGTATTGTGTTATAATTTAACTGTGTTTTAGGTGGAATGTTAACAAGGGGAAAATGTTTACCATTGTCACATTGGGTCAAAAAGTTAACTTTACCACATGATGTTTTAATAAATGGTTTATTCTGTTTACCTCATTTGAATTGTCATTATTGCAAGTTTATGCTCAACTTTCAACTTAATTTGACAAGTGAATGCTTTTGGTTAATTTGAAAAAAATATTTGCTCTTTCTTTGGTAATAATAAAATTATTAATAACTTTATTACCTGCAAACATAAGTGTAAGAAAATACTTAAATTTTATCAAGTCAGTTCACATTCAATGGATATATCTTAGGACAATTTAGGAACAACAAGTTCATTTTGAATTTTTTCATAACATAGGCTATTGCTATGCATTTAGACAACTAAAATCTTGAAATCTTAACCATTCACTTCTGTAGTTGTGGAGTTTGCCAGTCTGAATCTTTTTGAATCTAAGGAATGTGGATACATAAAAGAATATTAAAAGTACAATTATTAAAAATGAGAATTCTGTATGCTTTCAACTTACCTACCATGTATTAATTAGATTTCTTGTAAATTTTGCTTTATTATTTTTTTCACAATTAGCTACTGAAAGAATTAATTACAGTATACAAATATGTTTGGACTTTTTAAATGTTTGGACCAATTGAATGTGTTTCTTGTTGTGCAATAAGCTATTTTAGCCTCTCTTTGACCTTCTTAAAAGGTGATGTCTGTAAAATGTGAACCAAAGATTTGGCTCTGCAATGAAGAGAAAAATAGTAAGAATGTTGAGTTATTTCAGTCTGTATGACAGTATGTAGATGAAATCTGGAGAATGGTGGTAATAAGTTTATTTTCCACACAGCAGAACCTCAGGCCCACCTCCTAACAAAGCTCTGTTTCTGTTACACATCAGCATCTGAGGGTGGAGGAGGAGGGACTGGGACAGTAGAGCCCTGACCCTGCCCATCCGGGGTGATAGCAGCTCACCTGCATAGCCATCCGGAAGGTGAATATACGTTGTTTCATCAGAAAGGACACACTGTGACGTGAGTTCCAGTGCAAAAGTGAGGCACTGAACAGGTTTTTCTTTCCATTTGGTTAAACAGTGTTGAATTTTACCTCACTAGTGTATTGGAAACACATCTGTGATCTTGGGCTATTTAATTTTCTCTCTCTGCAAGTTGTATTCTTGTATTACAGCTGACATCTAAATAGATATCCTCCTACCAAGCCCATTACTTGCTTTGTAATAAAATATGTCCTCTTAACCCTCCTGCAGTAAACTAACGTAAATACATCTCCACACATAATTAAAATGTATATAGTAATAATTGAATTGTAATATAAAGTAGAAATGAAAATGTAATTCATTTCTTTTTCAGTATGTAAATTCTTAGACACAATTACACCCGAAGATATAATGAGGTAGGCTGATGAATGTGTGTGTGTGTGTGTGTGTGGTGTGTGTAATCGCTGCAGGAAGACAGCAACAATATAGACTGCTGTGACCCAGAAAGGTGAGATTTTCCACTGATAAAACGTTTTCCTCCCAAAATGGTGGATTGTGCTAGGAAAGTTCTAAACAAATGTACAATCTTGTTTTACATTTTAATTGCATATTTGGTAACTTCAATGGTTTCTAAAGCTAGGCAGAATTGTGCTTTGTGTTTACCTGAAGAAAGAAATCAGGTTCTAGCCACAGATAGTCATAGATTTTTCAACTACATGAGTGGACATTTGAAAGTCATGTAGGATGTTGAACTGTGTTTCTTCCTGTGAGACTCTACACATTACAAGATCTCACACTTCCCTGGCCTCCACTCACCAAACAGCAGTGGTGCTATCCAAAGAAAACATTTCCAAAACATCCCCTTTAGAGGTAGCATTGGCTGTTTGGGGGGACGCTGGGTTCAGTGCTTGTACCGGCAATTGCAATGTGTACTTTGCTGCCACTATTTTGGAAAAACATACTAATAGGACACAGAAAATACATTGTTTTAAATATATAGGGTTCAGAATCTTGAATAGCTGCTATTCTAAATAGTCCATAGAGCCAGATCTTACTGATCCGTGCCCTCTTCTCTAAAGGTGTGAACCACTATTAAATTAATGTGCAATACCAGGGATATATGTGATGGTGAATATTCACTTTAGGCTTAAAGAATAAGCCTTATTTATTTTATTTAAATGAAGCTAATATAGAAAGCTTTTAGGACCAGAAAAAAGTGTTTTAAGTGTTCCTTTAGAAGTTTAGTAGACATCTGATAAGAAAGGAAATATTAAAACAATGCTTTGTTGCTTTTTTAGAATATTGCCAAGGGCTATCTTTGAGTAATGCTCTGGAAAGAAAGAAAAATTCCATGTTTACTTTAGTGAGTCCTTATTTTAAAAAATTTTTCTGATTTGGATGTAAGGAAAATTAGAATTAAATACAAATAAATGTAAGTTATTTGTATATTGGAAGTTTGAATGGTGTAACAAAATACGTGAGAAATGCTTACATAATGGTTCCTTTTTAGCCACCTTTATGTCATTCCATTTCTACCGTGATCAGGTTTTGTTCAACAAAATATGTCTTGCAGGAAAAGTCTTTTCTCTACACTTTGATATTGAGTTTAAAGCCTGAGACCTCTAGTGCCAGAATACCTGGGTTTGCATCCCAGGGCCAGCATTTTCTTGTGTGACCTTGAACAAGTTACTTCTCCCTTTACCTAAGTTTCCTCATGTATAATGTAGCTAACAATAACAGTACCTCCCTTACCAGATCATTTGGAGGACTGAAGACCAAGTGCATTAATGCAAATGTAAAACCAAAAACAGCTTCTAGTGCGTGGCAAGTGCTACTGTTGCTTCATTTTCGTGATTTCTGGAAGATGCTTTAACAGAAGTGGAACTCTAAAACATAATGTGCTTTTAGTTACGGGGTAAAACATTCCTAACTGTTCTGAATAAAAGTATTGTGAGGAAAACTCGTTATAAACAGATTTCTTGTAGCTCTGTGAGCTCTTGTGGAGGATGGTAATGAGGCCTTCATGACTTGCCTGTTACATTTTTTTCTAATCATTCACATCAACAAGATTTCTAGATTATATATTAAGAAAAACTTTTGTAAATGTTGAGCTCTCTTTAATTTCAGGTTTCCCATCTTAGTAGAAGTATTTCATCAGACCTTGCAGATATGAATATAGCAGTACATTAAATTTTTTTTTTGAAGTACAGTTGAATTACAATATTGTGTTAATTTCTGCTGTACAGCAAAGTGATTCAGTTTTGTGTATGAAAGTAGTAGTCACTCAGTTGTGTCAGACTCTTTGCAACCCCATGGATTGTAGCCCACCAGGCACCACTGTCCTTGGAATTCTCCAAGCAAAAATGATGAAGTGGGTTGACATTCCCTTCTTCAGGGGTTATTCCCAACCTAAGGCAATGGCAACCCACTCCAGTACTCTTGCCTGGAAAATCCCATGGACGGAGGAGCCTGGTAGGCTGCAGTCCATGGGGTCGCGAAGAGTCGGACACGACTGAGCGACTTCACTTACACTTTTCACTTTCATGCATTGGAGAAGGAAATGGCAGCCCACTCCAGTGTTCTTGCCTGGAGAATCCCAGGGATGGTGGAGCCTGGTGGGCTGCTTGAGGTCGCACAGAATCGGACACGACTGAAGTGACTTAGTAGTAGCAGTAGGGATCAAACTCAGGTCTCCTGCGTTGTAGGCAGATTCTTTACCTCTGAGCCACCAGGGAAGCCCATATAAAGTTCCCTGTGATGCATAGGACCTTGTTGTTTATCTATTCTATGTTTAATAGTTTGCATCTGCTAATCCCAAACTCCCAGTTCATCCCTCCCTCCCCACACCTCCCCCTTGGCAACCACAAATGTGTTCTCTGTTATCAAGCAGTACATTTTTCAACCACTTGATTTGGGGCATATCCACACATTTAGAAAAGTCTATCTTTTTTGATTGCTCTCAGTTTTTGTCTTCCTAGATTTTCTAGGAATAAGCTTTACGATCAATCTGATACTTTCTCTTGCCCATGCATTTGATAAACCTGAGTCAGCGGTTGGAACTCAAGCTGCTTTTCCTAGGTTGGCTGAAAACAAGCTTTCCTCAGTGGCTATAGCTGCCATGCAGCATAGTAGTAAGACTGCTTGTTTTGAAACCACTCAGCCACTCAGCCTGGCTTGGAATTGCAGCTGCATCTGTGTGATATTGCACAAAGTCCTTAACTTCTTTGTGCCTATTTCCTCACCTAAAATGGAATAACAATATTATCTACCTCATAGAGCTGCTGTGAAGATTAAATGAATTAGTGCATGTTATCACCAACCTAGATAGCATATTGAAAAGCAGAGACATTACTTTGCCAACAAAGGTCTGTCTAGTCAAGGCTATGGTTTTTCCAGTAGTCATATATGGGTGTGAGAGTTGGACTAGGAAGAAAGCTGAGTGCTGAAGAATTGATGCTTTTGAACTGTGGTGTTGGAGAAGACTTGAGAGTCCCTTGGACTGCAAGGAGATCCAACCAGTCCATTCTAAAGAAGATCAGCCCTGGGTGTTCTTTGGAAAGAATGATGCTAAAGCTGAAACTCCAGTTCTTTGGCCACCTCATGCAAAGAGATGACTCATTGGAAAAGACTTTGATGCTGGGAGGTATTGGGGGCAGGAGGAGAAGGGGACGACAGAGAATGAGATGGCTGGATGGCATCACTGACTCAAGGAACGTGAGCTTGAGTGAACTCTGGGAGATGGTGATGGACAGGGAGGTCTGGCCTGCTGCGATTCATGGAGTTGCAAGGAGTCGGACATGACTGAGCTACTGAACTGAACTGAATTGCCTAGAACAATACCCGAAACAGAGTACACACTCAATAAATGGTAGCCATCATTGTATTGGATTGGCCAAAAGGTTCCTTCTGATTTTTCTGCAAGATGTTATGAAAAACCTGAAGGAAATTTTAACCAATCCAGTAGATCACTACTGCCATTGCTGATCTCTGCCTTAGTTAGAGAATGGCCTTTCAGAAAGGTTTATTGTTTGCTTCTTAAAAGGATCCTGACATTTGTGTGTCCCTACAATGTGTAAAGAACTGTCAACATGGGTTTTTAGAAGAATGGTTTTCAACCTTTTATTTTTTAACCACCTCAACACATCGGAAAAGCACATTTCATCAGTAACAATGGGAACTCCCAGAAAGATTCTCAAAATAGGATGTGTGTAGCAGAGGGGCAGGGAGGAGAATTAGGAAAAACTACCCAGATGACAATCTTAGGTAAAAATTTTGGAACTGGGACTTCCCTGGTTGTCCAGTGCTAAGACTCCGAGGTTCCAATCTGAGGGGCTCGAGTGTCATCCCTGGCTGGGGAACTAAGATCCCACATGTTACTTACTCACCTCGGCCAAGAAAAAAAAAAAAAAAAATTGGAACTATTTTAGCACAGATGAAATGTTCTACGCCAGCTGAATTTTATCCTAGCCTGTAAGAAGATGCCTACTGTCTTAACTTATTGGGACGTACAAAGAAAATATAACAATTCTTTATACCAAAATTTTACTGTAATAGAATAATCATAATTCTTGCCAGACCACTAGGGATGTGACTTTATAAATCCAAATAATACATAGCATAAAACAAGCTTTGTGTGGTTGTTATAATAGCAATCTTAGACATTTATTTTACATTAAACCCTGTAATACGAGCCCCTACTCTGCTATTTCTCTACTTTTATAAAAAGTTATATATAACATTGTAAATGTGTGTGCACACTCAGTCATGTCCAACTCTTTTCGACCCCATGGACTGTAGCCCGCCAGGCTCCTCTGTCCATGTAATTTTCCAGGCAAGAATACTGGGATGGGTTGCCATTTCCTCCTCCAGGGGATCTTCCCAACCCAGTCTCTTGCATCTCCTGCATTGGCAGGCAGATTCTTTACTACTGTGCCACTTGGGAATAACATTACATATTTATAATAAAATTTTATTATTTATTGCTTGCCATACCAATAGAAGGAATTTGAATACAAATAAGTTTTCTCTCTTCAGAGGTGGCACGTCTGTTAGGGAATGTTAGATTTACAACAGCATTGTGGAGTAGAATGTAATGTACCTTCTAAGAGACACTCAGTGCTCTAGGAATTAGAAGGGACAGGACACATCCTCTCGCAACATATACAGTACAGTCAGCTATGCATATCTGCGGCTCCTACATCCAGGATTCAACCAACCAGGTCAAAAGTATTCTCAAAAAAACACAAAAAGTTACAGAAAGCTCCAAAAAATGACACAGAGAAGATTAGTATGGCCCCTGAGCAAGAATGACATGCCAATACATGAAGCAGTCTATAGTTTTCAGTCACACACACACACACACAAATCTCCAAAAAGACATAGCCTTTGGTTCTATCAACACTCCACACACCCTCATATTTGCCTGGTAGTATCCTTCTGTGTAAGGTAAGGGGAGAAGGGGGGCCTGCCCATGGACAAATCAGACTCCCTTAAGGAAGAAATCATGTGAAATCATTTCTTTCTTGAAGGGTATAGATCTGTGCTGTTTAGTAGTTTCGCTACTACAGTCATCAAGACAGTATGATACTGGCATAAAAATAGAAATATAGAACAATGGAACAAGATAGAAATTCCAGAGATAAATCCACGCACCTATGGTCACCTTATCTTTGACAAAGGAGGCAAAAATATACAATGCAGAAAAGACAGTCTCTTCAACAAGTGGTGCTGGGAAAACTAGGCAGCTACATGTAAAAGGATAAAATTAGAACACTTCCTAACACTATACACAAAAATCAATTCAAGATGGATTAACGACCTCAATGTAGGACCAGAAACTATAAAACTCTTCAGGGAAAACATAGGCAAAACACTCTGACATAAACCACAGCAATACACCTCCTAGTGTAATGGGAATAAAAAATAAATAAACAAAAGGGACCCAATTATACTTAAAAAGCTTTTGCACAATGAAGGAAACTATAAGCAAGGTGAAAAGGCAAACCTCAGAATGGGAGAAAATAATAGCAAATGAAACAATTGACAAGTAATCTCCAGAATATACAAGCAGCTCATGAAGTTCAATACCAGAAAAACAAACAACCCAATCAAAAAGTGGGCAGAAGACCTAAGCAGACATTTCTCCAAAGACATACAGATGGCCAATAAACATGAAAAGATGCTCAGCATTGCTCATTATTAGATAAATACAAATCAAAACTACAATGAGGTATTATCTCACACCTGTCAGAATGGCCATCATCAAAAAGTCCACAGACAATCAGTGCTGGAGAGGGCGTGGAGAAAAAAGAATGCTTTTGCACTGTTGTTGGGAATGCAAATTGATACAGCCACAATGGAGAACAGTATGGCTAGTCCTTAAAAAACTAGGAATAAAACAACCGTATGATGCAGCAATCCCACTACTGGCCTTACAACCTTACCTTATAACCAATTATGTCTTTTTCATAATTGAATAAGACGCATGTCCACTGCAGCATTATTTACAATAGCTAAGACATGGAAGCAGCCTAGATGTGCATTGACAGATGAATGGATAGGGAAGTTGTGGCACATATATACAATAGAATATTGTTCAGCTATAAAAAGGAATGCATTTGACTTGGTTCTAATGAGGTGGAGGAACCTAGAGCCTATTATACAATGTGAAGTTAAGTCAGAAAGAAAGACAAATATTGTATATTAATGCATATGTATGGAGTAAAAAAAGATGGTACTGATGAACCTATCCACAGGGCAGCAGTGGAGATGCAAAGAACAGACTTTTGGACACAGCTGGGGAGAAAGAAAGTGGGATGACTGAGAGAGTAGCATTGAAACATAATATTACCATATGTAAAGTAGATAGATAGCCTGTGGGAATTTGCTGTTTGACAAACCTAGAGAAGTGGGATGGAGAGGGAGGTGGGCGGGAGGTTCAGGAGGGAGGTGACACATATATACCTATGGCTGATTCGTGTTAATGTGTGGCAGAAAGCCATCACAATATTGTAAAGTAATGATCCCCCAATTAAAAATAAAAGACTGTAAAAAAAAAAAAAAGTGTAGCTACTAGCCAATAAATTTAAATTAATTAAAGTAAAACTTTCAGTCCTTTAGCTATACCAGCCACATTTCAAGCACCCAGCAGTCACATGTGGATGATGGCTTCACAAACAGATATCATAAACAGAACATTTCCCTCATGCGAGAAAGTTCTATTAGACAGTGTTGGTATAGACCATCCATTTTATAAGGTCTTTCCATCAGAATGGGTCTTTCCATTAGGTCTTTCGATGGGAGCCTTAGGTATATTAAATTCTGTTTTAAGTGTCCTTCCACCTTCCCTTTAAAAGATTATCTCTGGAAACTAGAATGTTGAACATGAGCCTTATTTTACTAAATATTATCCTTGGCAAAAAAAGAAAATTAAACATTTATTTACTTTTTGAAGTATAGCTGATTTACTGTGTTGTGATCATTTCTACTATTAAAGCAAAGTGATTCCGTCACATATATATATATATATATATATATATATACACACACACACAAAAGGCCCTGGTGGCTCAGACGATAAAGAGTCTGCCTACAGTGCAGGAGACCTGGGTTCGATCCCTGGGTCAGGAAAAGCCCTGGGAGAAGGAAATGGCAACCCACTCCAGTATTCTTGCCTGGAAAATTTCATGGACAGAGGAGCATGGCAGGCTACAGTTCATGGGGTAGCAAAGAGTCGGACACAACTGAGCGACTAAGATGATACGCCTATATACTTTTCCATTATGCTTTCTCACGTAAATCATATGTATTTTACTGTGCTAGACAGTAGGGCCTTGTTGTTTATCCATTCCATATATAATAGTTTGTATCTGCCAATGCCAAACTCCCAGTCCATTCCTTCCCCACCCCACCTGCCCTTGGAAGCACAAGCCTGTTTTCTATGTCTGTGAGTCGGTTTCTGTTTCATAGACACATTCATTTGTGTTGTATTTTAGATTCTATTAATACATTATAATAATACTGTACAGTATTTGCTTTTTTCTTTCTGATTGACTTCACTTAACATGATAATCTCTAGGTCCATCCGTGTTGCTGTAAATGGCACCATTTCATTCTTTTTATGGCTCAGCAATAGTCCATTATATACGTATATATTTTTTTATGCTGCCAAATCGCTTCAGTCAGCTCTGACTCTTCGCGACCGAAGTGCTGCAGCCCACCTGCTTCCCCTGTCCATGGGCTTCTCCAGGCAAGAACGCTGGAGTGGGTTGCCATGCCCTCCTCCAGAGGATCTTCCTGACCCAGGGATCAAACCCACATCTCTACACCTCCTTCATTGGCAGGCAGGTTTTTTACCACTTGCACCACATGGGAAGCCCCATATAGTTGCCGTGTGATCCTGCAACCCTATTCCTGGTCATATATACATATAACTAAATTCAAGTACCTGCTTCTATGTCCTTGATAGATTCCTAGCAATGGGACATTTGGCAATGTCCAGAGACATTTGCAGTTGTCACAGCTAGGATCAGCGGTGCTACTGGGATCTAGTGGGTAGAAGCCAGGGATGCTGCTAAACACTCAACAGAGCACAGGACAGTCCCTTACAGCAAAGGATTATGGGGCCCCATAGCACTGGGGTTGAGAAATCCTAGTTAATGCTAATTTATATACATTCTGATCATTTTTTTGAGAAGGTAGAATTCCCTATTAGAAGCCTACGGAAACATGGTCAGTAACCATGATAAACCTTGTATAATACTATGTGTCAAATTATCTTCTAAGAGCTTTACATGTATTAACTCATTTAATCCTCACAAAACCTTTCTCTGTTATCATTAACTCTTTTTTTTTTTTTTAAGCTGAGGAAACATAGACACAAAAGGCTATGGACTAAATTGTGTTCCCCCAAAATTAATTTATATGTTCTATCCTATGGAAATGATGAACTTTTAAGAAGAGAAAGACATCTCTCTCTGTCTCTCTTTCTGGGTCTCCTCCTACCCTGGCACTCCTATAAGCTCTGAGAAAAGGCCCTGTGAGGACACAGTATCTGTAGTCATCTGCAACCCAACAAAAGCCCTTACCAGACACTGACACTGATGTCTTAGAGTTTCCAGCCTCCAGAACTGTAGAAACACATTTCTGAGATAATGAGAAAATACATTCCCGTTGTTTAAGCTACCCAGTCTATGGTATTTTGTTAAGGCAGCCTGAGTTAAAACACCTGCCCAACTTTAAAACACCAGGGAATGAAAAGCAGGATGAAAATCCAGGCAGACTGGTTCCAGAATCTTTGTTTTTATCACTAGCCCATATTATCCCAGGGGGCTTCCCTGGCGGCTCAGTGGTAAAGAATCCACCTGCTAATGCTGGAGAAGTGGGTTCAATCCCTGGGTCGGGAAGATTCCCTGGAGAAGGAAATGGCAACTACAGTACTGTTGCCGGGAAAAATTCTATGGACAGAGGAACCTGGCAGACTATGGACCGTGGGGTCACAAGGAGTTGGACATGAATTAGTAACTAACACTTTTCACTTTATATTATCCTAATAAAATATCTTACTTGAACATAGTTTTCTCCAAAATTGCTTTTCTAAAGTTTGTTCACACATTTCTGTTTTCAATTCTGTGAAGATACTTCTTGATTTATAACTGTGTTTTAGAGCGGTATATTCTGTGGTATATTGGCCAAGCCATTTCATTGTGTTCCAGACCATTTTATTGTGTCCTGAATCATTTTATTGTGCCCTAGCATACTGCTGTCATATCTGACATAAATTCAAACACTCAAAAGAGGTACAAACTATTATGTATAAAATAAACCCAAAGACATATTGTACAAGGAGTATAGTCAATATTTTATAGTAACTGTAACTGGAGTATATAATCTTTAAAAATCACTATATCATACACCTGTAACATATAATATGGTATATCAACCATACTTCAATAAAAGTGAAAAAAATAAATTCAGAAGTTCATATGCTGAAAAGAGAGTTTATGTTTGCTTAAAAAGATTAGGTGCTTATGACAAAATCTTTGGCTTAAAAAAAGTAATATATTAAAGTGGCATATTTTTCATAAATGGTCAAATAATACTGAAGCAGGTTATTATTAGTACTAGATTTATCAGTGTTTTAAAATTGGGTTTGTTGTTTAGTCACAGCCCCATGGACTGTAGCCCACCAGGCTCCTCTGTTCATAGGATTTCCCAGGCAAGAATACTGGAACGGGTTGCCATTTCCTTCTCCAGGGGATCTTCCCGACCCAGGGATTGAACCCTTGTCTCCTGCGTTGGCAGGCAAATTCTTAACCACTGAGCCACAGGGAAGCCCAAAAGTTTATTTTGTTGTTGTTCAGTCACTCAGTCGTGTCCAACTCTTTGCCACCCATGAAGTGATGGGACCGGATGCTGCTAAGTCACTTCAGTCGTGTCCGACTCTGTGTGACCCCATAGACGGCAGCCCACCAGGCTCCCCCATCCCTGGGATTCTCCAGGCAAGAATACTGGAGTGGGTTGCCATTTCCTTCTCCAGATGGGACCAGATACCATGATCTTAATTTTTTGAATGCCAATTTGTAAGCCAGCAGCACACTAGTTTTCCCTGTCCTTCAGCATCTCCCGGAGTTTGCTCAAACTCATGTCCATTGAGTCAGTGATGCCATCCAACCATCTCATCCTCTGTCGTCACCCTCTCCTCCTGCCTTCAATCTTTCCCAGCATCCTGGGCTTTNCACACTAGTTTTCCCTGTCCTTCAGCATCTCCCGGAGTTTGCTCAAACTCATGTCCATTGAGTCAGTGATGCCATCCAACCATCTCATCCTCTGTCGTCACCCTCTCCTCCTGCCTTCAATCTTTCCCAGCATCCTGGGCTTTTCCAGTGAGTCAGCTCTTCGCATCAGGTGGCCAAAGTGTTGGAGCTTCAGCTTCAGCATCAGTCCTTCCAGTGAACTTTCAGGGTTGATTTCCTTTAGGATTGACTGGTTTGATCTCCTTGCAGTCCGAGAGACTCTCAAGAGTCTTCTTCAGCACCACAGTTCGAAAGCATCAGTTCTTTGGCATTCAGCCTTCTTTATGGTTCAATTCAACTCTCACATCCGTACATGAGTACTGGAAAAACCATAGTTTTGACTCTATGGACCTTTGTCAGCAGAAGTAATGTCTCTGCTTTTTAATATGCTATATAGGTTTGTCATAGCTTTTCTTCCAAGGAGCAAATGTCTTTTAATTTCATGGCTGCAGTCACTATCCACAGTGATTTTGGAGACCAAGAAAATAAAGTCTGTCACTGTTTCCATTGTTTCCCTATCTATTTACCATGAAGTGATGGGACCGGCTACCATTATCTTCATTTTTTGAATTCCGAGTTGTAAGCCAGCTTTTTCACTCTCCTCTTTCACCTTCATCAAGAGTCTCTTTAGTTCCTGTTTGCTTTCTGCCATAGGGTGGTGTCATTTACATACCTGAGATTATTGATATTTCTCCCGGCAATCTTGATTCCAACTTGTACTTCATCCAGCCCGGCATTTCGCATGATGTACTCTGCATATAAGTTAAATGAGCAGGGTGACAAAATACAGCCTTGATGTACTTCTTTCCCGATTTGGAACCAGTCTGTTGTTCCATGTCCAGTTCTAACTGTTGCTTCTTGACCTGCATACAGGTTTCTCAGGAGGCAGGTCTGGTGGTCTGGTATTCTCATCTCTTTAAGAATTTTCCACAGTTTGTTGTGATCCAAACAGTCAAATGTTTTAGGATAGTCAATTAAGCAGATTTTTTTTTTTAACTCTCTTGCTTTTTCTATGATCCAGTGGATGTTGGCAATTTGATCTCTGGCTTCTCTGCCTTTTCTAAATCTGGCTTGTACATCTGGAAGTTCTGGAGCAAATAATATGCTGAAAAATGTTAAGCCCTTCTTCCCATGTAAAAGTATAATTATGTCTTAAGACTTGGAAGTCTTGGAAAACCTAGTTATATCCTTAATAAGTCATGTTCAATAAATAGATAGTGGTGCATAATGTAGAGTTAATTGCATGATTGTTCCGGTATCTTTTAAACACTAGTGAACCAGCTGGCAATACATTTGGCAGCAAATGTCAGAAAACCTGAGCACATTAGCTTTAAAAGACGGGAGGTAATTGTCTCACAATGAGAAGCCCGGGGTAGGAAGCAGGGCTAGTACAATGGTCGGTGGCGCTATCAGGAGCCCGACTTTCTCCTTTCTGCCCTTGACATCTTCATCTTAAAATCTCATTCTCACGCCCTCTCCCCCATGGTCCCAGGATTGCTGCTGTTTTGCCTCCCTCATATTCACATTCTTGGGGAAAAGTGAGGGGGTGTGGGGGAAGGATTTTTTTTTCCTTAAGGAGACTTTGACTTTTACTTGGGAAGGGCCGCCCTTCCCACTGTCTTTAGTCTATTACTCATTGGCCAGAATTTTGTCACACACCCCCTTCTAAAGCAAAGGGAAAGGGAGATAAAGTTTGACTTTCCAACTTTTACAGTAGAGGAATAAAAAAGGAAAAGTCACTGGGAACAGGTGTTGGATGAATCAACCTGTATCATCACAATTCATGTTAGCAAGCAACTTAACAATTGTCTGTACTTGGGGAGTTGTTGCTACATGTGAAACCATTCCCCACGTTCCACAGAAGCTGGTGCCTAACAGAAATTCTTGATCTTGTCTTATGAAACAATAAATAAGGGAACAACTTGTTAAAACCCCTCTGCTTGTAACCTGCCCTTACTGGTTAAGCTTGCTTTCAGTTCAGTTCAGTCGCTCAGTTGTGTCCGACACTTTGTGACCCCATGGACTGCAGCACACCAGGCTTCCCCGTCCATCACCAACTCCCAGAGTTTACTCAAACTCATGTCCATCAAGGCGGTGATGCCATCCAACCATCTCATCCTCTGTTGTCCCCTTCTCCTCCTGCCTTCAATCTTTCCCAGCATCAGGGTCTTTTCCAATGAGTCAGTTCTTCGCATCAGGTGGCCAAAGTAAAGTTTGCTTTAGTTTTTTTTCCTTCCTTAATTGCCTACCTCCAAGCTTCACATAGCCTAGGTAATCTATCACAAGAGTCATAAACCAACTTTATAGATAACACCTCTGACCTATGGCTTGCTAGTAACTGGAGCATAAGTTGTTTTTTAGGAAATCAGAGTCAGCTGTTGTCCAGTTTGAGCCAGCTAAGACTGGTTGGGACCACTGATCTTATAACTGGGCCTGGGACTTTTCCTGGTGGTCCAGTGGCTAGGGCTCTGAGCTCCCAATGCAGGAAGCCTGAGTTCAATCCCTGATCAGGGAGCAGTTCCACATGCTGCAACTGAAAAAAAACAAATTAAAAAAACTGGGCCTGTATAGGTGTCCATGAATGACTTTTTTTTGATGTCCGAGGGTCAAAAACTCCACCTTTGGATCATGCTAAACACCTCTATTTTTGACCTTACATCTCACAAGAAGCACGATACACCTGTACAGAACACCAATTACCTCACTCTTTCCCTACCTCCAATAACCTTTCTCCACTCCTGAGACCACTCTGCTCATTTATCCCATAAGTGTCTCAGGTCCCTCGCCTTCAGAAAGGCAGAGCTGAGACTGGTTCTCCCATATCTCACTTGGCTGCCTTGTCAATACTTTCTCTGCTGCAAACCCTTGGAATCTGAGGGTTTGGCTTGCTATACATCAGGCAAACCAGCTCGGTTTTGTAACACATGCACTTTCTTTTCATAGACTCCTAGAACTGGAAAGGATCTTAGAGCTCATTTTCTCTCTGAAATGATAGCTTTGTGTTTGTATTTTTTAATATGCTGACTTGGAAAGCAAAAAACTCTAATGAGCCTGAGTACATGTTCCTTATGACACGAATTTGAATAGTTCTTGAATAAAATTATATGTCTCAAAAATATAACTCTATAAAAATCCTGTCATCCGGGCTATAATACCACTTTTAGATATTTTTTCCTGACTCTAATTTTATGCAGAGATTATAGAGTAATTAGTCTTTATATTTTGAAAATTTGAACTAAAATAGTGCATGAAATCTTTCACAGATAAAACTGATTGGTTCTACAATTGTCCTGTTTAGAAAGATATAAACCTGAAGCTCTTATCTAACTATCTTATTGCTGCCTTCACTGCCTCAAGGTCTACAAAACATTCAGCTTCTCTACTAAAGAACGTGGTCAGTCAACAGAATACTGCCTGATGAGGCCATATTGTCAATAAAAGCTTAATTAAAGAACTAGATGTTGGGCAAAATAATTAAAAAGGTACTTCACAAAAGCAGATATACAAATAAACAGTCAGCATATGAAAATATGCCTAATATTCCCCATCAGAAATGTAAGTTAAAATTGCCATGAAATGCCTCTATGTACCCCAGAGAATAGCTCCAGTTTAAAAGACTGATAACACCAAGTCTTGGTGAAGATGCAGAGACTCTGGAGTTCTCCTGGGTGGGAATAAAAAATGAAACAGCCATTTTGGAAAATAAAAGGCAGTATCATAAAAAGTTAAATATGCATCTACCCTATGATCCAGCAATTCTATTCCTGGGTATTTGCCTAAGAAAAATGAAAACATTTGCCCACCAAAAAAAAAGTCGATGAATCTTTAAAGGCATTTTTCATACTTACACTGACCCCAAACTGGAAACAACCCAAATGTCCATCAATAGAATAATAACATTCTATTCATAGAATGGAATGAATAGAATAGCAGTTTAAAAAAATAAAAGGAAAAAGTGATACATGGTGCAACATGAATGAAGCACAAAACATTTTGTTGAGCAAAAGCATCCAGGCATAAGAGTATTTAACTGTATGATTCTCTTTCTACAAAGTTCAATAAAAAGCAGAACGAAACTATAGTGATAAAAATCAGAATGGTAGCCTTTCAGAGGGGCTATTGACTGCAAAAGGCACAAGAAAGCTTTCAGTGATGAAAGAAAAGTTCTATAAATTGACTTTGGGTAATGGCTACATGAGTTTATACACTTGTCAAAATTCTTAGGCTGTACACTTAAGAGCTATACATTTTAATCTATATAAAATAAACCTGCATTTAAAAACAGAAATGGATATTATTAGTTAAGATCATAAGCAACACCTTTTTACATTTGCTAGTAGTGGAAAATACAGGAAAATTCACTAATGGTTGTTCCATTTGTCTTATTGTTCAACTCTTCAAGAAAGCACTCAAATCAAAATAATTGTGTTTCTCATCTTGTTCTGGTCCCCTGTGGGGGTAATTTGAGAAAGCTCCTTGGAGTTCATTAGAAGGGCTACGTTTTCAAGAAGTTTATCAAAATACAGAAGAAATAAGTAAAGGACGAAGCGACTTTTTAAAAGAGCAGAAGTTTTATTCATTCCAACCCTCTTCTAGTATGTTTTTCAGGGTTTTAAACATACAAAATTTTGCAGCTTCCCCCAATTATAAGATGGAGATTTTAGGGTAGCCTGAAATTCTTCACTGAATTCTAAATTGAACACACTAACACTGAATTTTTATAACAGGCTTAAATCTTCTTAAGGGTAAAGATATGGATATGTATCTTTTCCAGACCTGGTGCTTAAAATAGCCCTCAACAGCCCTGAGGCTGGTAGTGTTGAGTTTCTGTCTGACTGATGGTCCAGAATTGGAGTTTTATGAGTGCATACAGATACCTACTGAAGTTTAGGAGTGCTGAAGTCCCTCCAATTCCTCCACAGCCCTGCCATTTGGTCCTTAAGGCAGATGCAAAGTCAAGGAGTCACTCTTCAAGCCCTTACGAGGTCCTCACATGCAGCTCTCAAACCCATCGTCTAACCATGTGAATACACCAGGTCCTCCCAGCTTAGGTCAGACCAAACCTCTGCAAGCTCTGCCTACATAGAGCAGGTGGAGGGGCCCAAGTGCTCCACATAAGACCTCCCTCGACTCCAGCCATAGTGGTCCAGTGGGAGCTCCAGCACTCTGTGTGCACCCCTCCCCGCCTGGAAAACTCAGGGTCTGGGTACCATCCTCTGCTTTGAGATCACCCTGCCCTTGAAGAAACCCAGGCTTTCCAACTTACCTCCCATTCTCTTAAATCTAATCCCAAGTAGTCCTTTGCTGCTGCTGCTGCTGCTGCTAAGTCGCTTCAGTCGTGTCCGACTCTGTGCAACCCCATAGACGGCAGCCCACCAGGCTCTCCCGTCCCTGGGATTCTCCAGGCAAGGACACTGGAGTGGGCTGCCATTTCCTTCTCCAATGCGTGAAAGTGAAGTCACTCAGTCGTGTCCGACTCTTCGCGACCCCATGGACTGCAGGCTTCCAGGCTCCTCCATCCATGGGATTTTCCAGGCAAGAGTACTGGAGTAGGTTGACATTACATTCCCTTTTATTCCTTCAGCTCCCACTCCTGGGGCTTCCCTGGTAGCTCAGACAGTAAAGAATCCTCCTGCAATTCAGGAGACCTGGGTTCAATCCCTGGGTCAGGAAGACTCCCTGGAGAAGGGAATGCCAACCCACTCTTTGGCCTGGAGAATTCCACGTACAGAGGAGCTTGGCTGGCTCCAGTCTAGGGTCACAAAGAGTCAGACACGACTGAGCAATTAAACACACACACAGTCCCACTCCTCCTCAATTTCTGAAACTCTTCCTCTGTGACCTCTGATATTCACATTAACAAAACATCCTCTGTCTTGGAACATCCCTGGTGGTCCAGTGGCTAAGTCTCCAAGCTCCTGATGCATGGGGACTAGGTTCCATCCCTCAGTTTAGTCACTCAGTCATGTCTGACTCTTTGCAACCCCGTGGACTGCAGCACACCAGGCCTCCCTGTCCATCACCAACTCCCGGAGTTTACCCAAACTCGTGTCCTTTGAGTCAGTGATGTCATCCAACCATCTCATCCTCTGTCATCCCCTTCTCCTCCTGCCCTCAATCTTTCCCAGCATCAGGGTCTTTTCAAGTGAGTCAGCTCTTCGTATCAGGTGGCCAAAGTATTGAAGTCTCAGCTTCAACATCAGTCTTTCTGATGAATATTCAGGACTGTTCTCCTTTAGGATGGGCTGGTTGGATCTCCTTGCAGTCCAAGGGACTCTTAAGAGTCTTCTCCAATACCACAGTTGAAAAGCATCAATTCTTCAGCACTCAGCTTTCTTTGTAGTCTGACTGTCACATCCATACATGACTACCGGAAAAACCATAGCCTTGACTAGACAGACCTTTGTTGGCAAAGTAATGTCTCTGCTTTTTAATATGCTATCTAGGTTGGTCATAACTTTTCTTCCAAGGAGTAAGCATCCATCCCTTGTTGGGGAACTAGATCTTACATGCCACAACCAAGAGTTTGCATGCCACAACTAAAGATCCCGCAACCCAAAACAAAGACTGACGATCCTGCATGCCCTAAGACCCAGTACAACCAAAAAAATAACAAAATAAAGCTAAACTTATTTTTAAAAGAGTCCTCCATCTTCATCCTTCTCCAGAAGTCTGCTTCACTTTCTTCTTCTCTCTCAAGCCTGCATCTCCCCCAAGAACACTGCTTCCTCTCAACCCTTCTGCTCGCTCATATGGATGGGCTTGGTGATATGTGGGATGTCTTCATTTCTCTCTATTGCTGCTTCCCTCCCTAAAACCACCCAGCTTTGATGCTTATGTCATTAGACTCCACCTCTCACTAATGGCCTCATAATCACTCCCCTTTGTTGTTTGAAGACTCAAGCTCCTGGCTCTCTGTGTATCTTTTCATCACTACTCTTTGGGTCTTTCTTAGTGACTTCAACATTCACATGAAAGATGCTACGAATACCCTGGTTTCTCAACCCCTAACCTCTTCTCTTCCAGTGATCGTGTGCTCTCCACCCCTACCTTGGACACTCACTCCAGTGGTCACACCCAAAAGCAAAACTCTTTAAAAGAAAAGCTTACACTGGGCTTCTCTAGTGGCTCAGTGGTAAAGAATCTGACTGCCAATGCAAGAGACGTGGGTTTGATCCCTGGCCTGGGAAGATCCGACAGGTTGTGGAGCAACTAAGCCAGTGTGCCACTATTGATCCTTTGCTCTAGAGCCCAGGAGCCAAATCTACTGAGCCCACGTGACACAACTAGGGTGAAGCCCGAACACCCTAGAGCTTGAAATAAGAGACAATACGGCAGTGAGAGGCCCAGGTACCTCAACTAGACAGTGGCCCCCATCGCCAAAACTAGAGAAAAGCCTGAGCAGCAACGAAGACCCAGCCCAACCATAAATACGTAAAAATTTTTGTTTTTTTAAAAGAAGCTTATACTGCCTGGTTCCAACGTATCTCCTTCCATTCCCTATTAACTGAATCTAGTGTTTCCTTGCATCACTCCATTGAAACTGCTCTTGCCAAGTTCCCCAGTGAACTTTAAATTGAAAATTTTTTGTTTCAGTGTCTTATTAAAATAGCATACTTAATCACTGTTCATCAAAACTATATGAACTTTGTCTTGCCTGCCACTGCCCTACCCTGCCAAAATAAGCAGCATGACATTGTAGTGATGTCAATACCCTTGATCGCGGGGACCAACAGAAACAGTTCAGTCAAGTTTGCTATTAAAAACACCTTGGAAAAATTCTGAATTAAAAGTGTCAGAGCTCATTTCTCTGCCCAAATAGTAATGCTGGTGTGCCACTCATCTGAAAATACTATAACATTGGTTGGTTGGCTTTCCTTTATACATAGCATAACCTCTTATTTATAAGTACCCACTTTTATAAGTAAAATTAGCACTTTTCATCCCATTTGATATTCCTTTTCAGCTTCACAAGGAAGCCAACAGAACTGTCCACAACGATCAGTTCTTCACTCCTTATCCTGCTGGGTCTATCGACAGCATCTGTCATCACTCTCTTCTCGGACATCCTTTCTAGTTTAGCATCCTCTGCCCCTCTCTGACCTCTAGGGCTCAGTCCTTCACCTTCTCTGCTCTCACCCCACTGTGTCACAATCCTGTCCTACAGCTTTACATGCCATTTATATGCTTGGTGACAGTGAACATGTCCAGTCCAGGCCTCTCCCCTGTACTCCAGACCCACAGACCCAGCACATGAATTAAGATCTCCATTCAGTTGCCCTGCAGGCAGTTCAGATTTAACGGGTGCAAGAAGGAGTTCTTCATCTTCCCTGAAACCTACCCCTCCGGAGGATTTCCAGCTACATGTATAGGAAATTCATCCATCCAGTTACTCAGGCCCCAAACCCCAGAGCTGATCTTTTTCCTGCCACACCCCACATTCAACTCAGGAGCAAACCCTCTTACCCCCTCCACTGACCTCTCATCAGAGTTACTACCACAGACTCCAAATTGATTTTGTTTCTACCCTTGGCCCCTTCAGCTTGTACTCCTGTTGAAATGTCTATCCACTCAGAGCATTCCTCTGCTGAAAACTTCCAGTGGCTTCCAGATGTCCCAGCCGAGCTCAGCCATCTGCCAACCCACCGGGTAAATGAGGCCATTGAGTGAAACTCGAAGAAAGTTGCCCAGTGAAACACCGAATCCTGAGAAGTTATAAATCATTATTTTAGGCTATAACATTTTGGGGTAGTTTGTATTGCCACCAATTAATTCATTATACATTTTACTTATTTTGTTCATTGATATTCTCTTCCACTAAATGTAATCTCCATAAAGACAGGGTTTTTTTTCTCTTTTGTTTACTGTTGCACACCCAGTGCCTAGAGCAATATCTGACATAATATGTTTTATTTATCTTTTTTTTTTTTTTCAATTTATTTTTCAATTACTTGGTGGCACTGGGTCTTAGCTGTGGTGCTCGGGGCTTCTCTCTGTTGCAGTGTGTGGGCTCAGTAGTTGCCGTGTGCCAGCTAAATTGCCCTGCATCACATGGGATTTTAGTTCCCCTACAGGGATCAAACCCTTGTCCCCTGCAAGGAAGGCAGATTCTTAACCACTGAACTGCCAGGGAACTCTCCTGTCTATGTATCTATCTATCTCTGCCAGTGGATGAATGAAAACACAGAACAAACAAATGAAAAGATGTCAGGAGAGTTTTATAAGGATTTTAGTTGATATGCATGACTTAGTCCTCAGTTCCACCTTTACTAATCCCCCTTTTTTTACATCAAGGTCATTATTGCAATGGAATATCAGATTTGAGATGTTTAAGTCTCACCAGCTGAATCATGTTGCATTGTCTTTAGGCTACCCCATGCCAGAGTCCAGCCTTCTATTACAGCCCCTAGTGTATATGGAATTCTTCCCAGGAAACTCAGTAGTAAAGAATCTGCCTCCCAATGTAGGAGCCAGAGGAGACTCGGGTTCAATCCCTGGGTTGGGAAGACCCCCTGGATGAGGAAATGGCAGCCCACTCCAGTATTCTTGCCTGGAGAATTCTATGAACAGAGGAGCCTGGCTGGCTACAGTCCATGGGGTCGCAAAGAGTCTGAGAAGACTGAGCGTGCATGCACTGTATATGGAAATAAAGCTTTCATCTTGTTTGCTATTACCAAATGAACCCAGTGTTACCACTGTTTATCAAACCTGACAGTATTTATATACTTGAAAATATTTTTAATATAACCTCCCCTCCCCACCAGATGACCCTGAACTGGGATCAAATGCTTAGCTGGTTCACTTCTGCTTGCAATTCTCTTATTTTCTCAACTCATAATTATCAATATTTTATTCTTTCCTGAATATGGAAAAATAAAATATTTTAAAAGCAGACTTACCAAGATTTGTGGCAAACCCTCAAATACTTCTCCATTCCATTCCATAATATAGTCTTTCTTTTAAACTGGGACTCACTACAACTGATTTTTCTAAATTGAAGTATAGTTGATGTACAATATTATAGAAGTTACAGGTGTATAATATAGTGAATCACAATTTTTTAAAGTTATGTTCTATTTATAGTCATTATAAAATATTGGCCATATTCCCTGTGTTGTACAATATATTTGTTACTGTTTGGTCGCTGAATCATGTCTGACTCTTGACCCCACGGACTGTAGCCCAGCAGTCTCCTCTGTCCATGGGATTTCCCAGGCAAGAATACTGGAGTGGGCTGACATTTCCTTCTCCAGGGGATCTTCTCAATCCAGGAATCGAACGCACGTCTTCTGAATTGGCAGGCAGATTCTTTACCACTGAGCCACCAGGGAAGCCCTCTATCTGATATATCTTTGTAGCTTATCTTCAACCTGATAGTTTATACTTCCACAATAGTCTTTTATGTTCTACCAAAACTTTATTCGCTGGTTTTACTCTTCATCATAACCACAAGAACTTTTTCTTGCTGTTTCTCACATTTACCCCATATATCAAATATATAGTAATATTTCAGTTCAGTTCAGTCATTCAGTCGTGTCCAACTCTTTGCGACCCCATGAATCACAGCACGTCAGGCCTCCCTGTCCATCACCAACTGCTGGAGTTCACTCAAATTGAGTCGCTAATGCCATCCAGCCATCTCATCCTCTGTCGTCTCCTTCTCCTCCTGCCCTCAATCTCTCCCAGCATCAGGGTCTGTTCCAATGAGTCAACTGTTTACATGAGGTGGCCAAAGTATTGGAGTTTCAGCTTTAGCATCAGTCCCTCTAATGAACACCCAGGACTGATCTTCTTTAGAATGGACTGGTTGGATCTCCTTGCAGTCCAAGGGACTCTCAAGAGTCTTCTCCAACACCACAGTTCAAAAGCATCAATTCTTCAGTGCTCAGCTTTCTTCACAGTCCAACTCTCACATCCATTCATGACCACTGGAAAAACCATAGCCTTGACTAAACAGATCTTTGTTGGCAAAGTAATATCTCTGCTTTTCAATATGCTATGTAGGTTGGTCATAACTTTTCTTCCAAGGAGTGAGCGTCTTAATTTCATGGCTGCAGTCACCATCTGCAGTGATTTTAGAGCCCCCATTCTTCACAGTCCAACTCTCACATCCATACATGACCACTGGAAAAACCATAGTCTTAACTAGACGGACCTTTGTTGGCAAGGTAATCTCTCTGCTTTTCAATATGCTATCTAGGTTGGTCATAACTTTCCTTCCGGGGGTAAGTGTTTTTTAACTTCATGGCTGCAATCACCATCTGTAGTGATTTTGGTTATCTTCCTTTTAATTTCAGCTATGTTCAGACATTCACAGAATAAGGAAAAACTGAGCATCTCTGCTTCCTGGTAGTTTCTGGTCTATGCCAACCAGGGACCAACTACCTGACAGTTCATCAGAGTCTGAGCCATGCTGTGCATCAGCAGGAGAACAGTGTGAAATTAATCTTTTCACTCGCAAGTTCAATAATATTTCAGTCTCCTGCAAAAACCCAAAATCAGTCATCCCTAAAAGCTGGTGAGAGATACTTAGTTACTAATTACAAACTACAAGTATTGTCTTTGCATTGAATAAACTGTCTTCTCCAGTCTTCACTTCAGTTCAGTTCAGTTCAGTCACTCAGTCGTGTCCGACTCTTTGCGACACCATGAATCGCAGCACGCCAGGCTTCCCTGTTCATCACCAACTCCCAGAGTTCACTCAGACTCACATCCATCGAGTCAGTGATGCCATCCAGCCATCTCATCCTCTGTGGTCCTCTTCTCATCCTGCCCCCATCCCTCCCAGCATCAGAGTCTTTTCCAATGAGTCAACTCTTCACATGAGGTGGCCAAAGTACTGGAGTTTCAGCTTCAGCATCATTCCTTCCAAAGAAATCCCAGGGCTCATCTCCTTCAGAATGGACTGGTTGGATCTCCTTGCAGTCCAAGGGACCCTCAAGAGTCTTCTCCAACACCACAGTTCAAAAGCATCAGTTCTTCGGCACTCAGCCTTCACAGTCCAACTCTCACATCCATACATGACCACAGGAAAAACCACAGTCTTGACTAGACTTAACCCCTGTCAAATAAAACTCTATTCTAAGTAGTATAAACAGTAATTGGGTGGGCTTAAGGAAAGCAAAGAGCTGTGTTAGCCATCTACATCATTTGACTGATCTGATAAACTTGCTCACACATATAAGTCTTCTCTTTCAGGTTTAAAGCCTCGGTCTATAATAGTAAAGCCATCAGAAATGAAATGCATAGATGAGAGATTTGTTGCTTCACATGCTCTAAGACAGGCAAATGACACAGTAAAAATAAATATCATTATTTTCAACAGGTATTATTTATTGACCAATTTGGGAAGTTAGAGGGCTTCCCAGGTGGCACAGAGGTAAAGAATCTGCCTGCCGATGCAGTAGATGCAGATTTGATCCTTGGTTCAGGAAGATGCCCTTCAGGAGGAAATGGCAACCCACACCAGTATTCTTGGCTGGAGAATCCCATGGACAGTAGAATCTGGCTGACAGCCCATAGGGTTGCAAAGAGCCGGACATGTCTGAGTGACTGAGCATGCACGCACGCACGCACAGCATCAGTTAGAGGGCATGCAGCCTTTAAAGTAAAGTAGGGAGGGAGGCAAAACAGAAATAAGTCACAAGCCAGAAGAAAATGATGCTTGCTAAACAGAAGTTTTGTGGAATGTTTCCTGAAGGGAATTGAAAGGATTTAGACAAGCAACAATACTATAAAGAAAGATGAAGGTGGGGAGGGAATGGTGAGTGGAAAGTTAGGAGTCTAGAGGCTGTTTGGGGGCAGTGGTAATATTTAGTGTCATGGTGCCATAAGGCTAACTAAGAAATGAGGTAGATTGGGCTGCACATATATGTATAGGTCACTGGTTCTCAAAGTAGCATCCAAATCCTCTGGAGTCTCTAAAATTAAACCATGTAATCTACAAGGACAATTTTCACAATAATATTAAGATTTCATTCACCTTTTTCATTTTCACTCCCAGGAGCGAACAATGGCATTTTCTAGAGGATCATAGCATGTAATACTTCATCTGACTGAATGTAAAGGAGATATGAGAAATCAATTGTCTTCTATAAATTCAGACATTGAAGAGACCATGTAACAGTTAGAGTGTTTTCACTATTTCTTGTTTTGGGAAATACAGTTATTTTTCATAAAATTATCATGATTAACATGAAACATGTTCATTGTTTTCAGTTTTAAATGTACTCAATCCACTTTACAATTTCTGTTTTAATTTCTAAATGAAGTTAATATGAGTATGTGTGTGAGTGCGTGCTAAATCACTTCAGTCATGTCTGATTCTTTTGCTACTGCAAGAACTGTAGTCTGCCAGGCCCCTCTGTCCATGGGATTCTCCAAGCAAGAGTACTGGAGTAAGTTGCCATTTTCTTCTCCAGGGGATCTTACTCACCCAGGGATTGAACGTGCATCTGTTATGTTTCCTGCACTGGCAGGCTGGTTTTTACTTATCACTAGCCCCACCTGGGAAGCCCTAATATGAGTACAACCTATATCAACACAATCATGCTTGAATAAATTCAATGAGTTTTAAAAGTATAAAGAAAGATGAAAGAATCTGGGCGTCCTCCCTAAAGACAGGGTGACAAAAATGTGGTCATTGGAATTAATTGAAAATGAGAACAGTTTAGAACTTTTCCATACTTATCTTCTATATTTCTCTACAAAGTATATTTTGCAATACTTGTAAACTTGCCCATTTATTCTTTCTAGACCATTTTCTTTCTATGTTCAAGAGCACACCACCTCTACTTTAGGCACTTCGTGTTCCCAATTCTTGGCCCTTCCCCTATTCCAGATACCAGCCTTGACTCAGGCCTGAACCATCTACATTACTCGTCCCTCCTGGGCTTCTCTGAGCCATAGTGTGGGGAATCCATAGGAATCTACTTTGCTCTCGTGATGTACCCCATCCAGAAATTTATGACACTACCATTGAACTGTGAATGATAAGGACCAGTCAATAAATGTTTCCATCTTTTGGGACCTGAGTGAAAAACTTCTGAAACACGTTTCATAAGGCTTCTCACATGGTGCCAAGGGAATCTTTTAGAATCTTTATAACCCAGCCCATCTTTGTGTGGCCTTTATTCTATCCTAGTTTTACGTCTTCTCTAATCCTCACTTCGATTTCCTGGTTGATGTTTGCAAATAAAAACAACTCTTTGCTTCAAAGATGTGTATAAGAGACAGGGGTGGGTGGGAGCCCAGGCTAAAAGAGTATTCAAACAAAATTTCTGCCTGAAAATCAAGCATTTTCTTATCACATGAATTCAAATCCAATTTATTTCCTCTTAGTGAAAACTAGAAAGTGCCATGGGAAGTTTATATATGTTATACTTGAAGACCAAGAGATGCAAATGTGAAATGTATCTTTAACAGAGAAAGACTCTCATATATACTTTTGCTTTTATGTTTTAAATAAAGACCAAACAACATATGGACAATATAGTAGTTCAGCTATAAAATGGATTCCTTGATTGAATTAAGGTTCTACTGGGTACCAGAAAAATATTTTAACAAATGAAAAATAAAGGTACTCAATGAACCAGAAAAATAAAACATTTTAAGCTTTTAAGATCCTTCTCCACAACAGGACTGAATAATGGTCAAGAATCTAATTTAACATTTCCCAGTGCCTTAGAATTGTTGCATATTTTTTCTTTTCTTACAGAAGCACTCCTCCTATGAATTCAATTTCATGCCATCCCATTAAAACCATGTAGTGACATCTCACAGGTCATCATTAACTTCCAGAATCTCCTCTGGCAGAAAACCTTCTTCTTTAGGATTTCCACTCAAGGTTTTGGCCCCGTATGAGTATGCAGAGAAAACTTAGAAGAAATCAACTACCCCAGTTGTATTAATAAGCCAGTCTATGACCTTCTCATTTACCACATCCTGCTGAGTAATTATTAAATAACTATGGAGGGAAGTCTGATGCCCTCTTAGTAACCTACCTCATGCATATTGTTGGCCTTGTGGTCAAGACTGACTTAATTTTAAATATAATCACTGTTTCTTCAAGAGTTATTATTCCATTTGCTTGTTATACTTGTTCATTACATATAGCTGACTACCAATTGCATGAAATATGCAATTTGTGGAAACATAATAGAAAATAAGCTTCAAATTTGTTATTTCTAATTATCTATGCATGTCAATGCCCTTCAAATTTTCTTCCTGTTTAAGTACATTCTATAGATTCTCTGATAAATTTCAAACTATCATGAAAATGTTCAAATGACATTTCCTCTTTGAAAGTTCCCTTGACTAAATCTACATACAAGGAAAGGAAGATTTTAATGCTTCTGTTGTCCTTTTTAACATATTAAGTTGTATCACATTTTATCATATGTGCTGATTAACACACTTATCTCTCCCTTTAAGTATTTTGGTGACAGACCCCATGCCATATACACTTTTGCATAGTCAATGTATACAGCCTGGTATCCAACACACAGAAAGTATTAAAGGGCCAGAATTCCAGAAGCACAATGGAAAAGTCTAGACCAATTAAGGAATTATTTTTCCCCTCTTTTTCCAGTTTTCATTTTAGTGTTTAAACTACTTCTGATTTAGTGGAAAAGAAAAAAGATTTTTCACTGAACTAATTTTTCTATATTAAAAGTCTTTCTGACTTTAATTAAATATCCTCCACAAGCTTGTCTTTTGCCTCCTCTCTCTCTCAGAAGTGAAGCACTGACTGCTCAACTCACAGGCTTCATGAAGATTTCACAGCTCTATTTTTAATGCTTGCAGTAGAGTTGGAGACATACGTTCAGGATTTTTTTTAAGTCTTATTATTATTAATTCCAACAAACTGTTATAGAGACAGGATTGTTCTGACCAGAAATACACTAATTGCTTTTATATAATCAGGGATTTGCCATCACCGCAGCCTTCTGTGCTCTTACAACTTGTCACTCTCTGCTGGATGCCAAATCTGTACCTTTGAGCTTTGATGCTTTCAACAGTGGTATATTCTATGCTAGATTTGAGAGTTAGAGCTTTATTCACAGGTGTATGTAAGATAACAGGTGAATTATAGTTTCTTGATTAAAATGGTTATTTAGTAGCTTTATTCACTGATCTTTCTTTTGTCTTCATCTTTTTGTTTCCTGGTAAGGTCAGTGACTGTGTGTTGCTGACAGCTTTGGTAAATTTACTTTTTTGTAATTGGACTTAAGGATTTGCTTTTGGCCTTTTGTCTAGAATTATTTCACTTTCCTAGAGCTTTAGAAATCATCAGTCATATACATATCACTTGGATAGCCGGCTTGACAGTTTTGATGGCCCATTATTGTAGCTTAAATTTCATTTTTGGAAGATTTCATTTGACATTTCAGACTTATTATGCTACCTTGAAAGCTGGAGTTCCATAGGACTCTGCCTTTGATCTCAGGTCATCATCAATTAATGCCAGTGATCCACAGCATCTCACTTGTGTAAACGTGAACTCAAAACATTTGTGAAGTTCCATTTCATTATGGCTCTTTTTTCATTAATAATTATATTAGACAGTGTGAGAGCAGTCTATATATATGGCAGAAACTCTCCCAATATAATTTCATTAATTATTAAGATGAATAATAATTAGAAATTACAGTTGCATTTGATTAAGGATAAATGATAAAGTTGTGATTAAAGTGCCACTTCATTTTCATAAAAATTGGAAGAAGGTAAAAGAAATGCAGACTACAGAGACCCTGGTTTCATTTCTTTCCTCTTTTGTTGCAAATAAAAGGAATTTCTGTAGCTGCATTAAACCAAGACAGAATGTGACTGTAATTAATACTATTTTTAAAAAAGGTCATTTATAGATTTACTTTGCTTTCAGCAAAGTTTATATAAAGAATGTATTAAAGAAAAATGAGGCAAATGGTCACTTTAACAACATATTCACAAGTAGCTTTTCAGTGAAAAGAAGTCTGCTTTTATATTTTGAAAATATCAAATGGCTCACAGAAATATTTATATACTTAGTAATGGAGAAAGCAATGACACCCCACTCCAGTACTCTTGCCTGGAAAATCCCATGGGCAGAGGAGCCTGGTAGGCTGCGGTCCATGGGGTCACAAAGAGTCGGACACGACTGGGCGACTTCACTTTCACTCTTCACTTTCATGCATTGGAGAAGGACCTGGCAACCCACTCCAGTGTTCTTGCCTGAAGAATCCCAGGGACAGAGGAGCCTGGGGGGCTGCCATCTATGGGGTCGCACAGAGTCGGACACGACTGAAGCGACTTAGCAGCAGCAGCAGTAATGGCAAAAGACATTTCATAAATTATAAAATGTATGCTGATAATGTAAGCCATTACTAATAATATTTTATTTCTACTTATTAGTTATAAAAGTACTCTTATTTGTGATTATATACTATGACATTTTGAAATCATTTTTCCTTAATTTTCCTTATCTTTTACTTATGAATCTCTGAATTCCCTCTAAATAAGAACAATTTGGTTTCAACTGACAAATACTTGATTATGTGTGTGTGTGTGTGTGTGTGTGTGTGTGTATTTATATACACACACATAGCCTCCCTAGTGGCTCAAACAGTAAAGACTCTGCCTGCAATGCAGAATCCACAGGTTCAATCCCTGGGTCGGAAGATCCCATGGAGAAGGGAATGGCTACCTTCTCCAGCATTTTTTCCTGGAGAATTCCACGGACAGAGGAGCCTGTTGGGCTACAGTCTATAGGGTCACAAGGAGTTGGACATGACTGAGTGACTATGTTTTACTGGTTTTCTTGTGGTAGCTATCTTCTAGGTACTAAAAATATCCTCTTATTTTCTTCAGATACCTTTAAATTACAACATATCTCTGATATTTCTTCATCTATTATGTAAATAAGTGTTATTTTAGTCACTGGTCTATAATGATGATTATAGGTACTTGTCTTTTGATGCCAACTGGCTGCCATCAAACACTGACCAGCGTATTTAATCCTCAGTAGACTACACTGTCTCTTTCAAGTTACCTTACGCCCCAGGCATTTTCTATGTATCTTTGGACAGATTTGCAATATCAAATTTACATCTTATTTTATTTCCCAATGTCTTTTCATTTTGGGTCAGAATGTTTCTCAGAGAACAAAATAAATGGCAGAGAGCTGCTGTGGGAAAACGATGCATCAGAGAACACTCTCTGCTCAGTGTCTAGAAAAGTGCTATTTGGCTGAAAGCATTTACAGCACTGTGTTCCAACGCTCACTGGCCAAACCTTTAACCTCTCAGCTCTCCTGGGCTGTGAATGTGTGACAACATTCAACACATGCATGGGGAAGTATGCATGTGTGTATATACAAATATAAGTTAACTGTATACCATTATATATGTATGCCTATGTGTCTAAAATAATGTTTTCATTCATTTATTGTATAGAAAAATAACAAATCAGAGGTATATGAATTGAAGTTAATCTTGTTATGTGTATAATACCCAACAAGTTTATAGAACCCAAAGGAATTGAAATAGTAAGAAAATAGCACGTCTCTTTCTCTCCTTCTGTTTTCAAATATAGTTTTTTATGTGCTAATTAACTACTGGGGGATTATATTTCCCTTCTATTTTCTTTTGATCATGTGAATTGAGAAGGCGATTTACAGAAATATATTGATATTAACAGAATCCCATTACAACAAAATAATGTGTGTGACCACATGAGATTGCTTTTAAAGAATTTTATTCCCATTGTTGTCAGACCCACCTTTGTAATCAGCTTCAAGCTGTAAAAACAGATTTAGAAAACTCAATCAATAACATGTATTATAGAAATTACCTATTTGTGTCATAACAATAAAGTACATTTCTGTTTCAATTAATTTCAGGAGAAATAAAAGTGGTTTGATTATAAGCAAAATTTACTGGAAGGAGAACTTCTCAACTAAGTATACAAAAGGATACTCTGCTAAAAAGATTGGGTATGCTTTTTGTTTGCTCATATTAAACTCTGATGAAGACATGTCTTTCTATATTAGTCCAAAATTCCACTCTCAAATATTTACCTTCACATGCATACCCTTAATCTTCTAAGCAACATAGAATTATTTGCTTCCCATTATGCCTTCCTTTCACCTTTCAGCTAACTGAACAGTTCTTTCTTGTGGGAAACCCTTTCATCACCAATACAAATTTAAGCAGATGAGCTAGTCTTAGATTATCAGAGTCCCATCTCCCTAGGCACATTGATGTTAAGAGTCGCAGGCATGCTAAGACATCAGAGCCCTGGACTTCTGCTTGAACAGCTGAGTAAGAGACTCTTTTCAATAGAAGCGGCAGTGTGAGGATTACGGAAGCCTAGAGCTACTATTAACCTGGTATCTTTGACAAAACCTGGGAGGAGACTGCTTGAGAATGAAGCTAATTCAGAAAAGTGAAAGAAGTATCCTCATAACGTTGTTTGAAGCCCAGAACTCAGTGGTGCCTAAGTAAGATTTATTCCCTGGACAGTCTACCCACCACCCACAACAATTACATGAGATTATAGATTCTTCTGGTGTCTTGAGTGTGTTTTTATCACTTGCAACTGAAAGATTGTAACACACACACACACTTAGCACCTGACATGTTGAACCTACAGAATGGCATATCTTTGAAGTGTTAGAAGTGAACTTGTGCACTGGGATGACCCAGAGGGATGGTATGGGGAGGGAGGCGGGAGAGGGGTTCAGGATGGAGAACACGTGTACACCCGTGGCAGATTCATGTTGAAGTATGGCAAAACCAATACAATATTGTAAAGTAATTAGCCTCCAATTAAAATAAATAAATGTATTAAAAAATAAGTTAAAGAAGCCAGTCACAAAGGACCACATAGTGTATGATTTCATTTACATGAAGTATCCATAAAAGACAACTCTATTGAGAAAGAAAGAAGATTAGTGGTTGTTTACTGTTGAGGATGAAGGGGAGGTTGTGGGGAGGGTGTGTAAGGAGTGCAAGGTTTATTTTTGAGAAATTTCTAAAATTGATTATGGTGATGGGGAAGTAGGAAAAGATATTCCAAGCAAATGGAAACCAAAGAAAGCTGGAGTGGCAATACTTACATCNGTGTAAAGTAATTAGCCTCCAATTAAAATAAATAAATTTAAATTAAAAAAAACAAATAGAAATGAACTTTGAAAAAGAGGGAAATGTTCTTGAATCTTAGCCTCATACGATGAAGGGATATCCTGGGAGAAAAAAAGGAACATGATTCATTGATAATCTAACATGGTGTTTCCTGGAATAAAAATATCCTTTTCAGTTATACCCCAGTCCCTGATTGTGACGCTCAAGAAGGCTCCAAACTAGTGTCTAACCCCAGATTGTCCTTGCTGACTGAAGTCCACTCTATAGCTGACTTCACCACACTACCTTGTTTATCACTAAATGGCAAATGAATGGCAAAGAATCATTGTGTGTATTGGGTTGGCTAAAAGGTTTATTTGGGTTTCTTATAACATCTTATGGAAAACTTGAATGAACTTTTTGGCCAACCCAATAGTTTCTTCCCAATTCTGAAGCGGATATGAAATTAGTTGTTTGTCATTCCCAGAGTTCTGGCTTCTCCAGACATACTAAATTTATCATTGAAATAAATCACTGAGAAAGATACTTGAAATCTCAAGAATGGTCTTTAACAACATTTTTAGTGTCATGAATAAGTGTTTTTTGTTTTCTGATCTCATTTCAAAATCATTATATCTTTCTATAGTCTGGGTTTAGCAGGATAGAAAAGCAATGTCATGACTTGTTAGCTATTTCTTCAGAGGACTTCCCTGGTGGCTCAGACGGTAAAGCGTTGGCCTGCAATGCAGGAGACCTGGGTTTGATCCCTGGGTCAGAAAGATCCCCTGGAGAAGGAAATGGAAACCCACTCCAGTACTCTTGTCTGGAAAATTCCACGGATGAAGAAGCCTGGTAGACTACATTCCATGGGATGGCAAAGAGTCGGACACGTCTGAGCAACTTCACTGGTTCACAGAGAGCACACTAAAAACATACAAACACCATGAATATAACTTGATCATACGTCCAGTTTTCTATCTTTTATTCAGCAGTGGATTAAGATCAGCAAGGATTTCTTTAGAGTCATAAATATCTAGAGAATACTGTGGTGCATATTGGCACTGAAATATAGCTACCTCCATTCAGTTCACCAAATAGTCTTTAATTAAATGAGAAGCCTCTTCTCCTGTATCACGGTTTTTCAACAAAAAATAAAACATGTTGAACATGTCTTTCTCTTATGTAGTGGCCAAATGCACTTTATACATCAGCATTCTTTCCACAGGTAGAAAGAATGACAGTGGCATGTATGTTGGATGGTGACAATTCCTCCACATATATACGTGAGATATTATGTAAATACACATCATATCAGTTGATAAGTATATTTTTTTCTGTAATCTGTTCTGCTTTTCCTCACAAAAGCATGTCTATTATTTACTGATTTGTGAAACTCTTTAAAAATGGCATGATTTATATATGCCGCTGACAAGTGCTCAGTTGTGTCTGACTGTTTGCAACCCCATGGACTATAGACCAAGAGGCTCCTCTGTCCATGGGATTTTTCCAGGCAAGAATACTGGAGTGGGTTGCCATTTCCTTCTCCATAATTCATTTATGTGCTGTGCTGTGCTTAGTGTCTCAGTCATGTCCGACTCTTTGTGACCCCATGGACTGTAGCCCGTCAGGCTTCTCTGCCCATGGTGATTCTCCCAGGCAAGAATACTGGAGTGGGTTGCCATGCCCTCTTCCAGAGGATCTTCCCAACACAGGGATCTCTACCAGCTGGTAGAGAATCTGCCTATAATGCAGGAGTTACAGGAGATGCAAACTGGATCCCTCAGTCAGAAAGACCCCCTGGAGGAGGGCATTCTCCCACTCTAGTATTCTTGTCTGGAGAATCTCATGGACAGAGAAGCTTGGTGGGCTCCAGTCCATAAGGTTGCAGAGTTGGACATGACAAGTGATTTAGCATGCATGCATACACACACACACACACACACACACACACACACATATACATTATACTAAAACTTGAAATGCTAAACTTTGACAGTTGAGTTTTGCTTCCTTTTTTCTTATTTTAAATAATTAATTTCACACAGAAAATAATTATTTTCACCTCATATGCATTATATTCAGTTGCTTTCCATAGAGGTCACTATGCTTTATTTCTAATTGGCATATGAACTACGAAACCTCTATGCAACCATTTGCCAGAATTTCAAAACAGTTCAGGCAATGCCACTCAGTATAGATGGTTACCACAGTTTAACAAATCTAATTTAAGATGATTGTCTTTGAAATTCCTATTTGCAATTTTCTTCTCAGCTTCCCTTATGAAATCATTACATGCTCAGAAGTTTTGTTCTGAGAAAAAACAAATTCACATTCAATATTTTAATGCAAGTACTAGTCAATGATTCTATTCATGACTTTACTGTGTCATAGTATTTATGGTTCCATTTTATTACTACCTTCAAGCTTTAGTGAGTGACTTTTAACTGACTTTAAGCTATTGATCCTTTTCTGTGAATTGGGGATACAATAAAGCAATTTCCCAGTTACAATAAAAATGAAAATTGAACAAATTAAATTGATAAAATGCAGTTTATATGAAAATATCTTAGTCAAGACAAATTACTGCCTGTTAAATGAATATTAGTCTAGACCAACTGTCCAGCATAATACTTAGAGTCCATTATTAAAGCCTTAGTTATTATAGATGTAACAGAATTTCTGCGAAAAATAGTTAACCTCCAATTTCAAATATATGAAATATATGCAAACAAAAAGTTTTATATTTTTATAGTCATATAAAATTATCAAATCTCCACTGGACAACTGATAGTTGGCCTCACTTTAAGATGATTCTGGCCATTCTATAAAGAGGAGACATAAGCTTCATAAGCAAAAAGTAAGCCCGAAATTATTGCAAAGATTCAATTGATAAACAGCCACACATGAAGAAAGGCTAAGGAAATGGTAATGATGAGCAGAAAGAGAAAATAGTATTCAGGGCCATTTTGGTATAAAATCTGTAATTTCCATTTTCTACCTATTGCTTTTCTTTACTATTTTGTCTCAGTCCCAGTTTATTGATGATGATGATGTTATAGGCTGGAAATGCTGGCAAGTACTCACCTAAGCCTCTATTGCTGTGACCAGCCTCCACAGACATTTCCCCATCTAGAGCTAAGCCCCTGTGGTTCTTATGATTACAAAATACATCTAAGCCCAACCATCAGAGGACTTTGGTTGGGGGGAAGCAAGCATATTATTCACAAGCCTTGAAGGGTATATAGCACAGAGGAGCCACAGAGTGGGGTCATGAGTACAGAAAGAGAGTGGGGATGTGGCTTCTCTCTTTAATGGAGTCCGAGAGTGGGATGCCTAGGGTTTCATCAGTTCATTCTTTCTTGCTGTGTTGTTGTTTTAGTAGCTAAGTCGTGTCCGACTCTTCGAGAACATCCCAGGGACTGTAGCCTGCCAGCTTCTCTGTCCACAGGATTTCCCAGGCAAGAATACTGGAGTGGGTTGCCATTCCCCCTCCAGGGGATCTTCCCAAACCAGGGATTGAACCCACATCTCCTGCATTGCAGGTGGATTCTTTACTGCTGAGCCACCAGGGAAGACCTCACTCACTCTTGATTGGTGAGTTTAAAACATAAGAACAGTAATTAGGGTTAGGGCAAAGGAAGGGGAAAGTGGGGTCATTCAAATGGTCATTCAAGTGGTCTAGGTAATGCAGGGCTTTATAAAAGGGAAGTTTCATGGGTGGGACAGCCTGGTTTCTTATCTAGTTATTTTTTTAGTAGTTGTTTATGCATTTGACAATATCTTTGAGAAAGATATCTTGGAAATGGATGTCAAAAGCTTAATGTCAAATACTTATACTACATTTATCCACTCCAATTAGGCATCTATAGCCATCAGTCAGTTGAAACAGGAAAGAAGCATATCGCCTCTATTAGCTGATACAATAACAAGTGATCTGTTCCCACCTCGTTTACTTGACAGCGTTGGATTCACAGAAAACACTGTTCTCTTGGCTTCCATGATACCACACTGTCCTCTTTCTTATGCCTGAATATTCCATTCAGTCTCAGATTTCATCAATTGCCTACTTGGCAGCAACATTTTCATACATAATAATCTAAAAGTTGAATTCAATTAATAGCCGCATCCTTTGCTTTCCTAGTCTCCCTCATCTCAGTGAAGTCACCATCACTGAGCCTATTGTGTGTTCTTCTTCATCAATCACTGAAGCCTATGAACACTAACTCCAAAATATATCCCCCAAATCATCTCTACTGGTAAGCACTTTAAGCCAAGTCATCCGCAGCTATCAACTGGGCTGCTTCAATGCCTCCTGGCTTTCATGCATCACCAATTCAATGGACATGAGTTTGAGTAGGCTCTGGGAGTTGGTGATGGACAGGGAAGACTGGCATGCTGCAGTCCATGGGGCTCCAGGAGTGGGACACGACTGAGCAACTGAACTGAACTGAACTGAGTCCAGTCCCTATGTAAGAACCCAGAGTCATCTTCTCCAAGTGTAAATGAGCTCATGACACTTCTTTGCCTACAGTCCCTCTAATTAAGAACAAAAAGATGTTATGTGACTTCAACCCTGTTCACATCCCAAACCTCTTTGACACTCTACCCCTGGGCTTTAGTCATATGATCTCTCTCCTACTCCTACAATGTGGCATCTGATCCCAAATGAAGGACTTTGTACTTTNAGTAGCTTTTCAGTGAAAAGAAGTCTGCTTTTATATTTTGAAAATATCAAATGGCTCACAGAAATATTTATATACTTAGTAATGGAGAAAGCAATGACACCCCACTCCAGTACTCTTGCCTGGAAAATCCCATGGGCAGAGGAGCCTGGTAGGCTGCGGTCCATGGGGTCACAAAGAGTCGGACACGACTGGGCGACTTCACTTTCACTCTTCACTTTCATGCATTGGAGAAGGACCTGGCAACCCACTCCAGTGTTCTTGCCTGAAGAATCCCAGGGACAGAGGAGCCTGGGGGGCTGCCATCTATGGGGTCGCACAGAGTCGGACACGACTGAAGCGACTTAGCAGCAGCAGCAGTAATGGCAAAAGACATTTCATAAATTATAAAATGTATGCTGATAATGTAAGCCATTACTAATAATATTTTATTTCTACTTATTAGTTATAAAAGTACTCTTATTTGTGATTATATACTATGACATTTTGAAATCATTTTTCCTTAATTTTCCTTATCTTTTACTTATGAATCTCTGAATTCCCTCTAAATAAGAACAATTTGGTTTCAACTGACAAATACTTGATTGTGTGTGTGTGTGTGTGTGTGTGTGTGTGTGTATTTATATACACACACATAGCCTCCCTAGTGGCTCAAACAGTAAAGACTCTGCCTGCAATGCAGAATCCACAGGTTCAATCCCTGGGTCGGAAGATCCCATGGAGAAGGGAATGGCTACCTTCTCCAGCATTTTTTCCTGGAGAATTCCACGGACAGAGGAGCCTGTTGGGCTACAGTCTATAGGGTCACAAGGAGTTGGACATGACTGAGTGACTATGTTTTACTGGTTTTCTTGTGGTAGCTATCTTCTAGGTACTAAAAATATCCTCTTATTTTCTTCAGATACCTTTAAATTACAACATATCTCTGATATTTCTTCATCTATTATGTAAATAAGTGTTATTTTAGTCACTGGTCTATAATGATGATTATAGGTACTTGTCTTTTGATGCCAACTGGCTGCCATCAAACACTGACCAGCGTATTTAATCCTCAGTAGACTACACTGTCTCTTTCAAGTTACCTTACGCCCCAGGCATTTTCTATGTATCTTTGGACAGATTTGCAATATCAAATTTACATCTTATTTTATTTCCCAATGTCTTTTCATTTTGGGTCAGAATGTTTCTCAGAGAACAAAATAAATGGCAGAGAGCTGCTGTGGGAAAACGATGCATCAGAGAACACTCTCTGCTCAGTGTCTAGAAAAGTGCTATTTGGCTGAAAGCATTTACAGCACTGTGTTCCAACGCTCACTGGCCAAACCTTTAACCTCTCAGCTCTCCTGGGCTGTGAATGTGTGACAACATTCAACACATGCATGGGGAAGTATGCATGTGTGTATATACAAATATAAGTTAACTGTATACCATTATATATGTATGCCTATGTGTCTAAAATAATGTTTTCATTCATTTATTGTATAGAAAAATAACAAATCAGAGGTATATGAATTGAAGTTAATCTTGTTATGTGTATAATACCCAACAAGTTTATAGAACCCAAAGGAATTGAAATAGTAAGAAAATAGCACGTCTCTTTCTCTCCTTCTGTTTTCAAATATAGTTTTTTATGTGCTAATTAACTACTGGGGGATTATATTTCCCTTCTATTTTCTTTTGATCATGTGAATTGAGAAGGCGATTTACAGAAATATATTGATATTAACAGAATCCCATTACAACAAAATAATGTGTGTGACCACATGAGATTGCTTTTAAAGAATTTTATTCCCATTGTTGTCAGACCCACCTTTGTAATCAGCTTCAAGCTGTAAAAACAGATTTAGAAAACTCAATCAATAACATGTATTATAGAAATTACCTATTTGTGTCATAACAATAAAGTACATTTCTGTTTCAATTAATTTCAGGAGAAATAAAAGTGGTTTGATTATAAGCAAAATTTACTGGAAGGAGAACTTCTCAACTAAGTATACAAAAGGATACTCTGCTAAAAAGATTGGGTATGCTTTTTGTTTGCTCATATTAAACTCTGATGAAGACATGTCTTTCTATATTAGTCCAAAATTCCACTCTCAAATATTTACCTTCACATGCATACCCTTAATCTTCTAAGCAACATAGAATTATTTGCTTCCCATTATGCCTTCCTTTCACCTTTCAGCTAACTGAACAGTTCTTTCTTGTGGGAAACCCTTTCATCACCAATACAAATTTAAGCAGATGAGCTAGTCTTAGATTATCAGAGTCCCATCTCCCTAGGCACATTGATGTTAAGAGTCGCAGGCATGCTAAGACATCAGAGCCCTGGACTTCTGCTTAAACAGCTGAGTAAGAGACTCTTTTCAATAGAAGCGGCAGTGTGAGGATTACGGAAGCCTAGAGCTACTATTAACCTGGTATCTTTGACAAAACCTGGGAGGAGACTGCTTGAGAATGAAGCTAATTCAGAAAAGTGAAAGAAGTATCCTCATAACGTTGTTTGAAGCCCAGAACTCAGTGGTGCCTAAGTAAGATTTATTCCCTGGACAGTCTACCCACCACCCACAACAATTACATGAGATTATAGATTCTTCTGGTGTCTTGAGTGTGTTTTTATCACTTGCAACTGAAAGATTGTAACACACACACACACTTAGCACCTGACATGTTGAACCTACAGAATGGCATATCTTTGAAGTGTTAGAAGTGAACTTGTGCACTGGGATGACCCAGAGGGATGGTATGGGGAGGGAGGCGGGAGAGGGGTTCAGGATGGAGAACACGTGTACACCCGTGGCAGATTCATGTTGAAGTATGGCAAAACCAATACAATAGTGTAAAGTAATTAGCCTCCAATTAAAATAAATAAATTTAAATTAAAAAAAACAAATAGAAATGAACTTTGAAAAAGAGGGAAATGTTCTTGAATCTTAGCCTCATACGATGAAGGGATATCCTGGGAGAAAAAAAGGAACATGATTCATTGATAATCTAACATGGTGTTTCCTGGAATAAAAATATCCTTTTCAGTTATACCCCAGTCCCTGATTGTGACGCTCAAGAAGGCTCCAAACTAGTGTCTAACCCCAGATTGTCCTTGCTGACTGAAGTCCACTCTATAGCTGACTTCACCACACTACCTTGTTTATCACTAAATGGCAAATGAATGGCAAAGAATCATTGTGTGTATTGGGTTGGCTAAAAGGTTTATTTGGGTTTCTTATAACATCTTATGGAAAACTTGAATGAACTTTTTGGCCAACCCAATAGTTTCTTCCCAATTCTGAAGCGGATATGAAATTAGTTGTTTGTCATTCCCAGAGTTCTGGCTTCTCCAGACATACTAAATTTATCATTGAAATAAATCACTGAGAAAGATACTTGAAATCTCAAGAATGGTCTTTAACAACATTTTTAGTGTCATGAATAAGTGTTTTTTGTTTTCTGATCTCATTTCAAAATCATTATATCTTTCTATAGTCTGGGTTTAGCAGGATAGAAAAGCAATGTCATGACTTGTTAGCTATTTCTTCAGAGGACTTCCCTGGTGGCTCAGACGGTAAAGCGTTGGCCTGCAATGCAGGAGACCTGGGTTTGATCCCTGGGTCAGAAAGATCCCCTGGAGAAGGAAATGGAAACCCACTCCAGTACTCTTGTCTGGAAAATTCCACGGATGAAGAAGCCTGGTAGACTACAGTCCATGGGATGGCAAAGAGTCGGACACGTCTGAGCAACTTCACTGGTTCACAGAGAGCACACTAAAAACATACAAACACCATGAATATAACTTGATCATACGTCCAGTTTTCTATCTTTTATTCAGCAGTGGATTAAGATCAGCAAGGATTTCTTTAGAGTCATAAATATCTAGAGAATACTGTGGTGCATATTGGCACTGAAATATAGCTACCTCCATTCAGTTCACCAAATAGTCTTTAATTAAATGAGAAGCCTCTTCTCCTGTATCACGGTTTTTCAACAAAAAATAAAACATGTTGAACATGTCTTTCTCTTATGTAGTGGCCAAATGCACTTTATACATCAGCATTCTTTCCACAGGTAGAAAGAATGACAGTGGCATGTATGTTGGATGGTGACAATTCCTCCACATATATACGTGAGATATTATGTAAATACACATCATATCAGTTGATAAGTATATTTTTTTCTGTAATCTGTTCTGCTTTTCCTCACAAAAGCATGTCTATTATTTACTGATTTGTGAAACTCTTTAAAAATGGCATGATTTATATATGCCGCTGACAAGTGCTCAGTTGTGTCTGACTGTTTGCAACCCCATGGACTATAGACCAAGAGGCTCCTCTGTCCATGGGATTTTTCCAGGCAAGAATACTGGAGTGGGTTGCCATTTCCTTCTCCATAATTCATTTATGTGCTGTGCTGTGCTTAGTGTCTCAGTCATGTCCGACTCTTTGTGACCCCATGGACTGTAGCCCGTCAGGCTTCTCTGCCCATGGTGATTCTCCCAGGCAAGAATACTGGAGTGGGTTGCCATGCCCTCTTCCAGAGGATCTTCCCAACACAGGGATCTCTACCAGCTGGTAGAGAATCTGCCTATAATGCAGGAGTTACAGGAGATGCAAACTGGATCCCTCAGTCAGAAAGACCCCCTGGAGGAGGGCATTCTCCCACTCTAGTATTCTTGTCTGGAGAATCTCATGGACAGAGAAGCTTGGTGGGCTCCAGTCCATAAGGTTGTAGAGTTGGACATGACAAGTGATTTAGCATGCATGCATACACACACACACACACACACACACACACACACATATACATTATACTAAAACTTGAAATGCTAAACTTTGACAGTTGAGTTTTGCTTCCTTTTTTCTTATTTTAAATAATTAATTTCACACAGAAAATAATTATTTTCACCTCATATGCATTATATTCAGTTGCTTTCCATAGAGGTCACTATGCTTTATTTCTAATTGGCATATGAACTACGAAACCTCTATGCAACCATTTGCCAGAATTTCAAAACAGTTCAGGCAATGCCACTCAGTATAGATGGTTACCACAGTTTAACAAATCTAATTTAAGATGATTGTCTTTGAAATTCCTATTTGCAATTTTCTTCTCAGCTTCCCTTATGAAATCATTACATGCTCAGAAGTTTTGTTCTGAGAAAAAACAAATTCACATTCAATATTTTAATGCAAGTACTAGTCAATGATTCTATTCATGACTTTACTGTGTCATAGTATTTATGGTTCCATTTTATTACTACCTTCAAGCTTTAGTGAGTGACTTTTAACTGACTTTAAGCTATTGATCCTTTTCTGTGAATTGGGGATACAATAAAGCAATTTCCCAGTTACAATAAAAATGAAAATTGAACAAATTAAATTGATAAAATGCAGTTTATATGAAAATATCTTAGTCAAGACAAATTACTGCCTGTTAAATGAATATTAGTCTAGACCAACTGTCCAGCATAATACTTAGAGTCCATTATTAAAGCCTTAGTTATTATAGATGTAACAGAATTTCTGCGAAAAATAGTTAACCTCCAATTTCAAATATATGAAATATATGCAAACAAAAAGTTTTATATTTTTATAGTCATATAAAATTATCAAATCTCCACTGGACAACTGATAGTTGGCCTCACTTTAAGATGATTCTGGCCATTCTATAAAGGGGAGACATAAGCTTCATAAGCAAAAAGTAAGCCCGAAATTATTGCAAAGATTCAATTGATAAACAGCCACACATGAAGAAAGGCTAAGGAAATGGTAATGATGAGCAGAAAGAGGAAATAGTATTCAGGGCCATTTTGGTATAAAATCTGTAATTTCCATTTTCTACCTATTGCTTTTCTTTACTATTTTGTCTCAGTCCCAGTTTATTGATGATGATGATGTTATAGGCTGGAAATGCTGGCAAGTACTCACCTAAGCCTCTATTGCTGTGACCAGCCTCCACAGACATTTCCCCATCTAGAGCTAAGCCCCTGTGGTTCTTATGATTACAAAATACATCTAAGCCCAACCATCAGAGGACTTTGGTTGGGGGGAAGCAAGCATATTATTCACAAGCCTTGAAGGGTATATAGCACAGAGGAGCCACAGAGTGGGGTCATGAGTACAGAAAGAGAGTGGGGATGTGGCTTCTCTCTTTAATGGAGTCCGAGAGTGGGATGCCTAGGGTTTCATCAGTTCATTCTTTCTTGCTGTGTTGTTGTTTTAGTAGCTAAGTCGTGTCCGACTCTTCGAGAACATCCCAGGGACTGTAGCCTGCCAGCTTCTCTGTCCACAGGATTTCCCAGGCAAGAATACTGGAGTGGGTTGCCATTCCCCCTCCAGGGGATCTTCCCAAACCAGGGATTGAACCCACATCTCCTGCATTGCAGGTGGATTCTTTACTGCTGAGCCACCAGGGAAGACCTCACTCACTCTTGATTGGTGAGTTTAAAACATAAGAACAGTAATTAGGGTTAGGGCAAAGGAAGGGGAAAGTGGGGTCATTCAAATGGTCATTCAAGTGGTCTAGGTAATGCAGGGCTTTATAAAAGGGAAGTTTCATGGGTGGGACAGCCTGGTTTCTTATCTAGTTATTTTTTTAGTAGTTGTTTATGCATTTGACAATATCTTTGAGAAAGATATCTTGGAAATGGATGTCAAAAGCTTAATGTCAAATACTTATACTACATTTATCCACTCCAATTAGGCATCTATAGCCATCAGTCAGTTGAAACAGGAAAGAAGCATATCGCCTCTATTAGCTGATACAATAACAAGTGATCTGTTCCCACCTGACAGCGTTGGATTCACAGAAAACACTGTTCTCTTGGCTTCCATGATACCACACTGTCCTCTTTCTTATGCCTGAATATTCCATTCAGTCTCAGATTTCATCAATTGCCTACTTGGCAGCAACATTTTCATACATAATAATCTAAAAGTTGAATTCAATTAATAGCCGCATCCTTTGCTTTCCTAGTCTCCCTCATCTCAGTGAAGTCACCATCACTGAGCCTATTGTGTGTTCTTCTTCATCAATCACTGAAGCCTATGAACACTAACTCCAAAATATATCCCCCAAATCATCTCTACTGGTAAGCACTTTAAGCCAAGTCATCCGCAGCTATCAACTGGGCTGTTTCAATGCCTCCTGGCTTTCATGCATCACCAATTCAATGGACATGAGTTTGAGTAGGCTCTGGGAGTTGGTGATGGACAGGGAAGACTGGCATGCTGCAGTCCATGGGGCTCCAGGAGTGGGACACGACTGAGCAACTGAACTGAACTGAACTGAGTCCAGTCCCTATGTAAGAACCCAGAGTCATCTTCTCCAAGTGTAAACGAGCTCATGACACTTCTTTGCCTACAGTCCCTCTAATTAAGAACAAAAAGATGTTATGTGACTTCAACCCTGTTCACATCCCAAACCTCTTTGACACTCTACCCCTGGGCTTTAGTCATATGATCTCTCTCCTACTCCTACAATGTGGCATCTGATCCCAAATGAAGGACTTTGTACTTTCCCTGGAATACTCTTCATTTTTGGTCCTCATGTCTGCCTCCTTTGAATCATTTGAATTTTAGCTGCAAAGTCATCTAATTAATGAAATGTTCCCTAATCATCTAAGTCATCATTTCAGCCACTCCCTAACATATTTACTTGTCTCAGTTTCTTTGAAGTAGCTTTCATTATCCAAAATAAGCATTTATATATTCATTTATTAGTGTATTGTCTGCCTTCTCCCCACTAGAATGAAAGTTCCATGAACCCAGAAACTTTTTCTTATTTGCCATTGTATCACTTATTAAAAAAAAAAAAACAAAACTCAGTAAACAGTCGCACGAATGGATGGCAAAGTAGTAAATGAATAATTCGGTAGTCAAAACAATATGAGATACAGTGACTAACAGGAAGAATTAACAAGGACTGAACTTGAGACTAAATGGTTAAGTAAACAATGATGCCCAATGTGAATATAAAACTCAGAGTATGAAGTTTAAAAGAGCCAAAAAGGAGGCACCAAATATCAAAGTAGTGACTTTCAGTAGTTTGTATCTCATTGGAGAGAATGGGACCAAAAATACAGAACTAGATTGATTTAAATAAATATGGTCATTATCACTGATGTGGCTGACCTCACTAAGAAAAACAATAGAGGAGAATGAAAAGATCTGAACGTCTAATAATGGTAGATGTTAATGATACTGGAGAGTACATTCTTCTCTGGTAGCAGAAAGAATTCAGAGACTTCAGAGATGAGACAGGGAGGTCAAGAAAGCAAAGGAAGGATTTATTTAAATGATAATATACTCTCAAGCAGAGAAGGCAGTGGCAACCCGCTCCAGTATATTCTTGCCTGGAAAATCCCATGGATGGACAGCAGCCAGTCTCGGATGAGTTGTGAGTTGTTGCCCTGAGTTTCTTTTACAAGCTGGTTAAATGGGGTTAAAATGAATAGCATTGAAATATGTATACTATCATGTAAGAAACGAATCGCCAGTCTATGTTCGATGCAGGATGCAGGATGCTTGGGGCTGGTGTATGGGGATGACCCAGAGGGATGATGTGGGGTNAAGCTGGTTAAATGGGGTTAAAATGAATAGCATTGAAATATGTATACTATCATGTAAGAAATGAATCGCCAGTCTATGTTCGATGCAGGATGCAGGATGCTTGGGGCTGGTGTATGGGGATGACCCAGAGGGATGATGTGGGGTGGGAGGTGGGAGGGGGTTCATGTTTGGGAGTTCGTGTACACCTGTGGCAGATTCATGTCAATGTATGCCAAAACCAATAGAGTACTGTAAAGTAAAATAAAGTAAAATGGAAGCTCTAAAAAAAATAATAAATAAATCATCTTAATTCTGGCTAAAAAAAAATGAATGGGCAGAATATTCACTGGAGAAGAAGAGGCTTGCAGGTCGTGTTCCCTGATTTTCATCCTATCTCCACCTCCCCGAGAAGAGAAGGGATTTTTGCCCATTGTTGTTGTTGTCCAGCTCTTTGCAAACCCATGGACTGCAGCACCCCAGGCCTCCCTGTCTCTCATCATCTCTCAGAGTTTGCCCAAGTTCATGTTCATTGCATCAATGATGCCATCCAGCCATCTCATCCTGACACTCTCTTCTCCTTCTGCCCTCAATCTTTCCCAGCATCAGGGACTTTTTCAATGAGTCATCTCTTCACATCAGATGTCCAAAATACTGGAGCTTCAGTTTAAGCATTCCAGTGAATATTCAGAGTTGATCTCCCTTAAGATTTACTGACTTGATCTCTTTGCTGTCCAAGGGACTTTCAGGAGTCTTCTCCATCACCACAGTTTGAAGGCATCAGTTCTTTGGTGTTCTTCTTTCTTTATAGTCCAGTTCTCACAATTATATGTGACCACTGAGAATATGATATCCTGGACTATACGGACCTTTGTACTTTGTCCACAGAGTAATGTCTCTGCTTTTCAACACACTGTCTAGGTTTGTCATCGCTTTCCTGCCAAGAAGCAGTCATCTTTTGATTCCATGGCTGCAGTCACCATCCACTGTGATTTTGGAGACCATGAAGAGGAAATCCGTCACCACTTCCACATTTTCCCCTTCTATTTACTGTGAAGTAATGAGCCAGATGCCATGATTTTAATTTTTAATATTCAGTTTTAAGCCAGCTCTTTCACTCTCTTCCTTCACCTTCATCAAGAGGCTCTTGAGTTCCTTCTTGCTTTCTGCCATTAGAGTGATATCATCCTTCTGTCTGAGGTTGTTGATGTTACTTCAGCTATCTTGATTCCAGCTTGTAACTCATCCAACCCAGCATTTCTCATGGTATGCTGAGCATATAGGTTAAACAAACAAGGTGACAGCAGATAGCCATGTTGTACTCCTTTCTCGATCTTGAACCAATCAGTTGTTTCATTCAGTTCAGTTCAGTTCAGTCGCTCAGTCATGTCCGGCTCTTTGTGACCCCATGTACTGAAGCACGCCAGGCCTCCCTGTCCATCACCAACTCCCGGAGTTCACTCAGATTCACGTCCACTGAGTCAGTGATACCATCCAACTATCTCATCCTCTATCGTCCCCTTCTCCTCCTGCCCTCAGTCCCTCCCAGCATCAGAGTCCTTTCCAATGAGTCAACTCTTTGCATGAGGTAGCCAAAGTACTGGAGTTTCAGCTTTAGCATCATTCCTTCCAAATAAATCCCAGGGCTGATCTGCTTGAGAATGAACTGGTTGGATCTCCTTGCAGTCCAAGGGACTCACAAGAGTATTCTCCAACACCACAGTTCAAAAGCATCAATTCTTCGGCGCTCAGCCTTCTTCATAGTCCAACTCTCACATCCATACATGACTACTGGAAAAACCATAGCCTTGACTAGATGGACCTTAGTCGGCAAAGTAATGTCTCTGCTTTTGACTATACTATTTAGGTTGGTTATAACTTTTCTTCCAAGGAATAAGTGTCTTTTAATTTCATGGCTGCAGTCACCATCTGCAGTGATTTTGGAGCCCCCCAAAAAAAGTCTGACACTGTTTCCACTGTTTCTCCATCTATTTCCCATGAAGTGATGGGACCAGATGCCATGATCTTCGTTTTCTGAATGTTGAGCTTTTAGCCAACTTTTTCACTCTCCTCTTTCACTCTAAAAAGAGGCTTTTTAGTTCCTCTTCACTTTCTGCCATAAGGGTGGTGTCATCTGCATATATTAGTTTATTGATATTTCTCCCGGCAATCTTGATTCCAGCTTGTGTTTCTTCCAGTCCAGCATTTCTCATGATGTCCTCTGCATAGAAGTTAAATAAGCAGGGTGACAATATACAGCCTTGACGTACTCATTTTCCTATTTGGAACCAGTCTGTTGTTCCATGTCCAGTTCTAACTGTTGCTTCCTGACCTGCATACAGATTTCTCAAGAGGCAGGTTAGGTGGTCTGGTATTCCCATCTCTTTCAGAATTTTCCACAGTTTATTGTGATCCACACAGTCAAAGGCTTTGGCATAGTCAATAAAGCAGAAATAGATTTGTTTCATACAGGGCTCTAACTGTTACTTCTTAACCCACATACAAGTTTCTCAAGAGACAGATAAAATTATCTGGTATTCCCATCTCTCTAAGGGCTTTCCACAGTTTGTCATGATCCACACAGTCAAAGGCTTTAGTNTAAAGCAGAAATAGATTTGTTTCATACAGGGCTCTAACTGTTACTTCTTAACCCACATACAAGTTTCTCAAGAGACAGATAAAATTATCTGGTATTCCCATCTCTCTAAGGGCTTTCCACAGTTTGTCATGATCCACACAGTCAAAGGCTTTAGTATAGTCAATGACACAGAGATAGATGTTTTTTCCGAAATCCCCTTGTTTTCTCTATAATCCAGCAAATATTGACAATTTGATCTTTAGTTCCTCTTCCTTTTCTAAATCTGACTTGAACATTTGGAAGTTCTTGTTTGGCATAATGATGAAGCCTAGCATTCAAGATTTTAAGCATGACCTTACTAGCATGGGAGATGAGTGCAAGTATCTGATGGTTAGCACATTCTTTATTACTACTCTTCTTGGGAATTGGGATGAGGATTGACCTTTTCCAGTCCTGTGGCCACTGCTGGGTCTTCCAAATTTGCTAGAAGTGCAAAACCTTGATGTTATCATCCTTTGGGGATTTGAATAGTTCTGCTGGAATTTCATCACATCCACTAGCTTTATTAACTGCAGTGCTTAAGGCCTACCTGACTTCACATTCCAGAATGTCTGACTCTGGGTGACTAACCACACCAATGTAGTAAAGCAGCTCATTAAGGTCGTTTTTCATACAGTTCTTCTGTGTATTCTTTCCATCTCTTCTTGACCTCTTCAGTATCTACTAGATCTCTACCACTTTTACCCTTTACTGTGCCCATCTTTGGATGGAATGATCCCTTGATGTTTTCAGTTTTCCTGAAGAGATCTCTAGTCTTTCTCTTTTTGTTGTTTTCTTGTATTATTAAGCCTTGTTCATTGAAGAAGCCTTTCTTGCCTCATTTTTAATCTTCTTTATCCATATTTAGTCTTAATTGGAAGTGTCATGGAGTCAGTACATGATGGGAACTTCTTTTTGGCAAGGTTAATTTTATTGTAATGAGAGCATAATGAGCAAAATTCCCACCTTTCTTTGTCTGCCTCTAGGATATTCATCACCCCCAAAATGTGTGGTTTCTTGTCAGTCTGGAGGTTCCTGCTTTTCTCTGCCTGCCCAAGGACCCCTGCTATTTACAAGATGTGTGGTTTCTTGCCACTTGGTATGGCCCCCTTTTCTGCTCATATCTAGCTACCTGCCTGCTATAACACAGAGTCAGTAAAATGAGGTAAGAAAGTGTAGATTAGAGGATAAAGGCAAATTCAAGTTTATATAATCCAAGGGTGAGATGAGAAGAGTCTTTCTTTCTCAGGCAGCTAATGAGCCAACCAACCACCATAACTGTTCAGTAAATGCTGAGTAGGATGAAAATGAGGATTCTGAACTGGACTAAGATGGTAAGATCTGCATCCAGTTAGTAAATTGTGGAGGAGTGAGAGAAAAGTGAAGTAGTGGAGACAATGAACAAGGGGGTACTCTCCCAAAGTATGACACTAGAGTATAGAAAAATAAAGAGCAACTTGAATATCTTTTCAAGATAGAAAACTGGAGCATGTTTGTAAGTCAAGGAAAAATGGCCAGAGAAGTGGGAAGTTTAAAGATATAAATCAGATGCTACTAAGTGGTTAGACAAAATGGTTATGAATATGGAGACTGTAGAGTGACTGAGACCGCATTCTGAAACCAGTGATGGTCTTTATCACCTAAACATCATGGAGGTAAAGTGGATAAGTACACAGCACATATTATAGGCTAGAGCTCTGTGGAGGTGATGTTAGAAAACAACATTCCAGAGGGCAGTGTGGTAAGATCACACTAACAAACTCTCCTTGGTGACTTTACCACTCACATGATCATTGTGAACTCTTTCACTTGCACTGCAACTGCCTGCTTGTTCAGCCTGAACAGCCTGATCACCAGTATCCACTTTAATTTAAAAGGAAGGAAAAGATAGTGTAGCGGAACAATTTACCACCCCAAAATAAGTCTCTTTTGGCATAAGGATTATTTTGAACTGAAGAAAGAGCAAACCCAGGAAATTTTCTTTGTTTCTCCCTTAAGTGCCTAAAAGATTTAGATAGAGGACCTGAGGCAGGAAAAGAGCTATTATCAGAGATAACTGGGAAGAATATGAGCAAAGTGTAGTAGTGAACTGGAGTGAACCTAGCAAGGCCTGTTTGTCCACCTTTCTCTTGGTGTCCCATGGTCTCTGCATGGCATGACAATTATTTATTTACCAAACATTTTGCTGTCCCCATCTTCCTGTGAACTGTCTTCCTTCCTTTCAATGTCCCAAAGTCCTACTCCCTTCTTCTTAGCCAGGGATTGCATATAAACCTCAATAACCTGTCAGAGGCTCTCATATTTTGGGGCCATAGTACCTAGTTTAATTAGGAGACGCAGGACACATGGGTTTGACCTGTGGGTTGGGGTGATCCCCTGCAGTAGGAAATGGCAAGCCACTCCAGTATTCTTCCCTGGAAAATTCCATGGATGGAGGAACCTGGAGGGCTACAGCCCATGGGGTCACAAAGAGTTGGACAGGACAGAGCTACTGAGCAGAGCATACAATATTAGCTAATAGACGTTACAAAAAACAGACTATGTATTTTTCATCCAGTTTTGCTCAAGCAACAATAGGATAGCACTGTGTCCAAGACAGAACCAATGTCATGCTTATTGTACCTTTTTTTCTGCCCTAGTGTCCCAGTTTTGGATGATAAACATTATGAATCATAATTACTGTATATAAAAATACATAATATTATATAACATTTTAACAATAACTTGTAGTTGGGCTAAAATACAAGGTCATACTCTGCAGTACCCAGTGATTCATAAATAATAAAAAATGGGTAGTAGAATTTTTCCAAGTTTGTAACTTGTCAAGAGAAGAATTAAGGAGTAGAATGATATCAATATGTATTGAGGAGTATGGTCCCATCACTGTTACATCCCAATGGGTATAATCTCATTTACTCTTCACAGCTAGCTGAGGAAAGAGGTATTTTATAATTCCCACCTGAACTGGAAGACTGAAAAATTAACTAGCCTGACTAAGGTATGTGCATGCTAAGATATTTCAGTTGTGTCTAACACTTTGTGACCCTATCAACTGTAGCCCGCCAGGTTCTTCTGTCCATGGGATTCTCCAGGCAAGAAGACAGGAGTGGGTTGCCGTGCCTTTCTCCAGGGGATCTTCTCAACCCAGAGACTGAACCCGTATTTCTTAAGTCTCCTGCATTGGCGGGCTGGTTCTTTACCAATAGCCCTACCTGGGAAGCCTCAACCTGCCTAAGGTAACAGAACAGCAAATGGTGGAACTTAAAATCAAAAGCAGATAATTCAGTAGAATTTTAAGATGCCTGTGAGTTTGGAAGTAAAAACACCTGGATGTAGTTTAGAAGACAGATGACCAGTGGGAGACCCTGCACTGAGATGATCAGTGAAAGACAAGAGTGAGCCTAAGGGCAAAACATGTGTTCAGTTGAAGTAAGGGACTGACTGAGTGCAGGGGCAGATAAAGGGCTGTGAGCAGAGAAGGGATTTCAAAGTTTCAGGCCATAAATATAAAGTGATGTTAAATATTGATAGGCCTGGGAAGTAACCATTCTTGTGAGTAGCTGAAAAAATTAATAAAGCAGAAGAAAGTTTTAGAAGTTCAGGAATCAAGAATATGATGAACCAGTAAATTAATTGGAAATATATTAAAAAGGGAATAATATAGAAGTAATAAGACTCAAAGAATAATAAGACGTCCTCAAAGTGAAAAAGGACAAATGACCCTTTTATGAAATAAACTTTAGGCAAAGCGTTATTTCTATCCTTTTTTTAAAAACACACACACACAGAGAATTATACTGAAATTCTTATAATTCCAACATCAGATACTGAAGAGGAAAATTCAAAAGTGTAAAATTGGGTGTTTAACAAATTCACCTTTTATTGATAATATTACATAACTGTTTATGTACTGAGAATAATTCATCTAATTACCAATCAGAATATCAAAATAATAGAAATTATTATCAATATAAAAACAGATCTATACTTCCATTCAGCTCAGTTCAGTCGTTCAGTCGTGTCCAACTCTTTGTGACCCCATGAATAGCAGCACGCCAGGCCTCCCTGTCCATCACCATCTCCTGGAGTTCACTCAGACTCAAGTCCATCGAGTCAGTGATGCCATCCAGCCATCTCATCCTCTGTCATCCCCTTCTCCTTCTGTTCCCAATCCCTCCCAGCATCAGAGTCTTTTCCAGTGAGTCAACTCTTTGCATGAGGTGGCCAAAGTATTAGAGTTTCAGCTTTAGCATCAGTCCTTCCAAAGAACACCCAGGACCGATCTCCTTGCAGTCCTAGGGACTCTCAAGAGTCTTCTCCAACACCACAGTTCAAAAGCATCAGTTCTTCGGCGCTTAGCTTTCATTAGCTCAAGGCAAATTTCCCCAAATGGTCAAAGTACCCCAGAATCCATATGAAACACAAAACAAAGAGTAAATCTCCACTGACCTAATTATATAATGAGAGAGAATTTTCCTTGCTTCTATTCAGAAGCCATTTATTTCTTTCAGATGTCCCTCGATAGAAACAGATTTCATAACTTAAAAAGGAAACTCATTTAATCAACTGATATTGTTTATCCTTTTGTTAGTCCCAATAATTGCTACATTTTTAACACCGAAGGATCAGTACTGAGCCTGTCCTTAAAAGACTTTTTTTTTCCTCTCTCATATTTAAGCAGAAAGGATTATATTTATACAGAAGTTGAAATAGCTTTGAGTTAGGAGAGAAACAGTGATAAACTCGTGCCACTAATTATGTAACAGAAAGCCTCATGTGGAAGCAGCACTTTAGTACTTAGAGGGTTTTAAAAAGTAAATCTGACAATGTTCATTTCACCTCCCTTCAACACAAATAGGCAATATCATTGTCAGTAGAAAATGGTTGTGGTGGAAAAAATACCACTGGCTATGAATCTGCCTTGTCAATCTTTTCCATTAGGTTCATCAATGCACATTATATTAAAACATGATTTGTATCATTTAGCCTATTAAAATAAATCCCTTTTGTATTTAAAAAATTAAGGGCTATTTGGCCATATATCAGTACTCAAAACTAATTCTTACAATTCAGATTTATTAACCAAAGAATTGAAGTCAGTTACAAAGATTCTGAAAATAAACAGAAAACACTGAAAACTGAATGTTAAGATTCAGTCAATATCTTTGAGCAACCATATACATTCCTAGTCTTTCTGCCCTTAAATGTCTTAAATGTCTGTCCTTAAATGTCTCTACTGCTAGTAGGAAATTTTCCTTATTTGCATTGACTTTTTTTTCTCTAGACACAAAACTGCATGGAAACTGTCAGTTTGCTATAGTTGGGGGGATATCCTCAATAACATAGACATTTTTTAAAACTTTGCTTGAAGTTTCAAGATTGCTTTTTGGACAAGTCCAAAATACCTTTCACATCTTATACTGAAAGCTATATACAAAATGGTAGTGCATTTCCCCAACACCCTTCAGAGGTCACAAAATGCATTTTTCTTTTTTACTTTTAAACTGTGTCTACATTATGACAAGGCCATCCAATGACAAGTGAGAAATTCACCCAAAAAGGAAGTTTTCTCTGAACCGTTCTGAACAATTTCTTTGGAAAATTTTCCTATCTAACTGCAGGGAGATATTTGATCTAATCCTGGCAGTAAGAATTCCTCTTAATCTATAGTGATTAATCTTAAAAGTATATAGATGAGAGAGAGAAAATCTGGGAGAAAATGCTCAAAGAATCTTTTTTATTCATTTCATGGTAACTTTTTTCATTCCATGGCACTAGTTACGACACACAAGTCCAGTTACGACTCAAGGAAACCTTCAAAAAATACAGTCTAAATTGATCCCTTTAACATTAAATATTCTATTCGTTACACTCCAATCTGCTTGCATTCATATCCCTTTCTATTAACATGAACATAAGTATCCCAACATCTCTGTTAGTACAGAAACAAAAAAAAAATTTTTAATGTACATTTCCCTGAGATCTTTGAAATATTTCAGGGTTAAGTACAATACATTTTTGATCATCAACACATCAAATACTTCAAATTACTAAACAGTTTTACATACCACAGAAGGATCAGATACCTTCATATCTGCATTAAATTGTGCCTTATTCATAGTGGATATAATCAGTCCCAGATAAGATTATCTCCATTGTTTGAAACAACAGTAGCACAGTTCATCTGGTGAGCTTTGGATTTAGACTGCCCAGATTGGTGTGGAATAACATAATATCCACATGTCCTTAGGCAGGTTGGCTAACTCCCACTTATTATTCTGTTTCTTTATCCAGTTATTTTAGATAATAATAGAATCTATCCTATAAAGTTAATGGTAAGGACTAAATTTTAGAAAATGTTGTACCTGGCTTTTTTATTAGAACCAAGTTCTAACAGAAAATCAGAGGTCAGATTTAAGAAACATTACATAATTTTTGTTGATGATGTTGTTTTGTTTTTTATTATTTTTTACCATCTTTGGGATAAGCATATTTTATCATAAAACCATTTAACAAAGGTAAGTTATTGTGTAAATACAGAGCTTGTTTACACTCAAGAAAAGATGATATGCAAAAGCATCCTTCATATCTAAAATCATTCTGGTTCTTTCTAAATAGGAGATTCACAAAAGTTAACAATTAAGCTCTGTTAATTTAAGTAGGCTTATCACTAGGTAGGATGTTTACAGGAAAGTAGAAGTATAAGCTACTTCTGTAGGTCCTCTGTGCCATTTAAAAGCTCGGTACAAAACTGGTCCCTTAAAGGTCACAGAGTTGTGTTGGGGCCACAGAGTTACTTTTGTACGTTGTCTCATTAATTTCAATCATTTTGAAATATTCTCTTTGTTATAACATCAGAGTCTCAATCTAAAGAAATGATAATCAATGAGTAAAGATACTCATTGAGTATCAAATTATAAAAATAATTGTTTCAGTAGGGGACACAGGCTAAATGAGGTAGAATCAAATCACTGCAACAGCAGTTAATCTTCAAAGAATTTTAGGTAGGGTGTTATTTTCTTTCATTATGTTTTGATAGTTATAAATACATGTTTATAAAACATAAACACCATGAAAATATTCAACAAAACTACATTCATTTTTTGCTCAAAGGCAGTTTTTTATTATATTTTTTATAACTTTTATCAGTGAATGTGTATTATGTTTGTAAGGAATAATCACATAAAGCAATTTTTTTCCCCATTACTCTAACTAGTTCCCAGTGCTATAGGCTGACATTCAATCTGTGATAGCCAGTAATACAAATAGTGTTCACTAACCTATTGAATCATCTCATTATAATAGACAGAAGTCTAAGATGGCCTACATGAACTCTGTTCTTTAGTGTTGCCCTCTGAATAATAGCCCTCTTGAGAGTGGGTAAGACTGGTAACCTACCCCTAACAGAATATGGCTAAAGTTTCATGATTAGGGAATGATATATTTTGAGTTTTATTGAGGTATAATTAGCAAATAAAATTTTCAAATATTTAAAGTGTACATCATGATTATTTGATATGTGTATATATTTGAAATGATTAGCCCCATCCAGTTAATTATCACATCTATCACCTTACATATTTACCTTTTGTGTGTGTGAGGACATTTAAAGACATAATTTGCTATTCTCTTAGCAAATTTTAATTATACTGTACGGTGCTGTCAACTACAGACACCGTGTTATCCATTAGATCCTCAGACCTTATTCATCTGATAGCTGAAATTTTGTACCTTTTAACCAATCTCTTCCTATTTCTAACACCCCCAGCCCCTTGGTGATCACTTTTTTATTCTCTATTTCTATGAGTTTGACATTGTTTTTCTTTGTATATTCCATATTTAGTAACACCATGCATTATTTGGTTTCCTCTCTCTGGCTTGTTTCATTTATTTTAATGCCCTAATGTTATGATATGCTTATAAGATTCTGACTTGCTAGTATATTCAAATGAGACTGTCCTGCTGGCCTTGAGGAATTAAGCTGCAGTGATGTGAACTGCTCGTGAAGAGGGTCATGTAAGCAAGGGAATGCACGTGACCTGTAAAACTTGAGAGCAGCCTCCAATGACACCCAGTAAGAAATCATGGCCCTCAGCCACAGGGCAAGGAAATGAATTCTACCAACATCCTGGATGAGTTTGGAAATGAGTTCATCCCGGTGAGACCCCACATGAGAATACAGCCCTGGCTAATACATAATTGTAAGCCATGTGAGACAGTGAACAGAGGACCAGGTAAGCCATGACTAGAAACTTGGCCACAGAAAATGTGCATTGTTTTAAGTCACTAAGTGTAAGGAAATTTATTGACAGTAATAGAAAACTAATACATTCATTTTTCTAAATCACATTTTGAAAAATCAGGAAATAGCAAGATGAAGCCATATCAGTTTTTATTATTTACCCCAAACCTTCACTTTTGCTTTCTTCTCATGTCTGGTTAGATTTACATCAAAACTGGTAATTTATTTATCTTTTCTTCTCCCTGACTATCCTTTGGTGGGAGTATGGGCAATGTTTTAAAGAAAGAGAACTATTAATAGAACATATCATTCCATGTCCCAAGTTTCTCTCATCAGTAATTTCACCTTTCAGCTGTAGTTAGTTCTATGTATAGCAACTGGAAGTAATTTAAATAACTCAAATGGCTTAAATAGAAAGGAGATTGATCAAGTCAGATGACAAGAAGCTAGTCAGTAGGACAGGCTCTAGACTCTGCAAACTAACACTCCAGCTCAGGATCTTTGTGATTCTTTTAACAATTTCTTATATTTCTAAGTTGGTTTCATCCTGCAGCTCATCTAGCAGTCTTAGACAAGATCGTCTGGCCCTGGAAGAAGGGTTGTTCGTTTCTTTTCATTCATTCACTCATTCATTCTCTCTTTGTGTTTGTTTATCTCTTTCTCTCCAGACTTTTCATGTCTTATTGGCCATAATTAGGTGCTATCTCTTCTAAAACAATCATTGACAAAGTTTAGCCAGTCTTAGGTTAGACCAATCTTAACCTACTCTGAAGGTTAAATAACACAGTCAAAACTAGGATTTTGTTCATGGGAATACACAAAAATTAGAAGAGTTTAAGAAGATGTACTTGAACAAGTTATTTTGCTGTTGTTTAGTCGCTAAATCGAATCTGAATTTTTTGCAACACCATGGACCATAGTCCTCCAGGCCATCACTGTCTGTGGGATTTTTCAGGCAAGAATACTGGAGAGGGTTGCCATTTCCTTCTCCAGGGGATCTTCTCAACCTGGGGATCAAACNAAAAAGAATGCATTTGAGTCCATTCTAATGAGGTGGCTGAAACTGGAGCCTATTATACACAGTGAAGTAAGTCAGAAAGAAAAACACCAATACAGTATACTAACGCATATATGGAATTTAGAAAGATGGTAACAATGACTCTATATGCGAGACAGCAAAAGAGACACAGATATAAAGAACAGTCTTTTGGGCTCTGTGGGAGAAGGCGAGGGTGGGATGATTTGAGAGAATAGCTTTGGAACATGTATATTATCATATGTGAAACAGATCGCCAGTCCAGGTTCGATGCATGAGACAGGCTGCTCGGGGCCGGTGCACTGGGATGACTCAGAGGGATGGGATGGGGAGGGAGGAAGGAGGGGGTTCAGGATGGGGAACACGTGTGCACCCATGGCTGATTCATGTCAATGTATGGCAGAAACTACTACAATATTGTAAAGTAATTAGCCTCCAATTAAAATAATTTTAAAAATAGATAAATAAAATAAGGACAATTAATTCAAAATGAGCCCAAACCATAAACTAACAACAACAAAATCCTGGTGAGATTAATCACCCTAGCTGCCATCTGTATTTGCGGAGTTTGTTATCACGCTATCCATGTTTGACAATCTCTGAATATAAAGTTCAATATAGATGCTCTGAAGGCCACTATATCTTAAAGGCAAGAAAAAAATGTGATATGCACCTAGTATTGAAGATTTTTTTCAACAAGAAAATGGCATGACCAGAGTGATTCTTCTTTTTTAAAAAGTTTTATTGACGTATATTTGATTTACAATGTTGTGTTAATTTCTGCTAAATAGCAAAGATGTGTGTGTGTGTGTTCTTTTTCATATTCATTTCCGGTGTGGTTTATCATAAGATACTGAGTATAGTTTCTTGTGCTATAGTTTATCCATCCTATATGACCTTATTTGCATCTGGTAATCACAAATTCCCAATCCTCCTTTCCCCCACCTCACCCTCTTGGCAAACACAAGTCTATCCTCTGTGACTGTGAGTCTGTTTCTGCTTTGTAGAAACATTCATTTATGTTGTATTTTAGATTCCACACGTCAGTTCAGTTCAGTTCAGTTCAGTCGCTCAGTCGTGTCCGACTCTTTGTGACCCCATGAATCACAGCACGCCAGGCCTCCCTGTCCATCACCAACTCCCGGAGTTCACTGAGACTCACGTCCATCGAGTCAGTGATGCCATCCAGCCATCTCACCCTCGGTCGTCCCCTTCTCCTGCTGCCCCCAATCCCTCCCAGCATCAGAGTCTTTTCCAATGAGTCAACTCTTCGCATGACGTGGCCAAAGTACTGGAGTTTCAGCTTTAGCATCATTCCTTCCAAAGAAATCCCAGGACTGATCTCCTTCAGAATGGACAGGTTGGATCGCCTTGCAGTCCAAGGGACTCTCAAGAGTCTTCTCCAACACCACAGTTCAAAAGCATCAATTCTTCAGCACTCAGCCTTCTTCACAGTCCAACTCTCACATCCATACATGACCACTGGAAAAACCA
>SJYX01008029.1:1267420-1280715 GCA_006410675.1 Oreotragus oreotragus | reverse complement strand
GTGCTGCACTCAATATGCCAGCAAATTTGGAAAACTCAGCAGTGGCCACAGGACTGGAAAAGGCCAGTTTTCATTCCGATGCCAAAGAAAGGCAATGCCAAAGAATGCTCAAACTACTGCGCAGTTGCTCTTATCTCACACGCTAGTAAAGTAATGCTCAAAATTCTCCAAGCCAGGCTTCAGCAATACGTGAACCGTGAACTTCCTGATTCCACACATAAGGGATATCAAATGCTATGGTATCTATCTTTCTCTTTCTGACCTTTTCACTTAACATGATAATCTCTGGGTCCATTCATGTTGCTGCAGGTGGCCTTATTTCATTTTTTTTTATGGCTGAGTAATATTCCATTGTGTGTTTATACCACATCTTTTTTATCCATTCATCTGTCAGTGGGCATTTATGTTTCTTCCATGTCTTGGCTACTGTGAATAATGCTGCTGTGAATATAGGGACATGTATCTTTTCAACTTATAGTTTTGTCTGGGTATACAGAGAGATTCTTTAAGAAGATGATTAACAGCATATATGATGAATTGAAGTATGATGAGTTACTGTAATAATCCCCACATGAGGTAATGAGAATTGAAGTATGGCCCTGGGCTGTGAACAGCCTTACTTCCAGAGTTTAGCTCTCTGGCTTCACCTAAGTTCCGTCAAGACCCACATCTGTATTTCTTTTAAATCATGGCTGTCTTCAGTGGAAGAGGTGGGGTTATTGGGGGAATGGAGCCACTTCTAGAAGGTGATGCCCTTTGTCCAGTGGGACCCCTTGGTTGCAGGTAGTTGGACAATCATTCAAGAAGGAAAGGTGAGGGTAGTTCTGCCCGAGTCTGAGAAAGACTGAGGCAGACACACAGTAAGAGGCAAGGATGCTTAAGAGCACTGGCTGGAATGCAGAAACCCTGGCTTCCTGTCCCAGACCTATCCCTGACTCACGGAGTCAGCCATCTCAGGCAAGCCCCAGGACATCCTTAATCTATAAGATTTCATGAATCTATGAGATGGTCTTTGAATGATTTATAGGAAAAGACTCATAAACTCAGAAGATGATCATATGGCCTACATTTTACTATGATTTACTGGGCTATCAATCAAGGTTCTTAAGGAACAAAGCGAAGTTACTTAAGAAAATGAAATTAATGGTTTTCATAACTGAGAAGCCTAGCAGTTTGGCCTGATCCAGGGTCTGAGCAGTGTCAGTGAAAGCTCTCCCTCTGTGTCCCAGCTCTGCCCTCCTCGATATTGGCCTCACCTTCACTCTCAGGGGCTCCTACGTGGAGGCCACTGGCAGCTCCACGCATATCCTAACAACCAAACAATCTCATGGGAAGGGAACAGTTCTTTACAAAAGGTCCTTCAAATTCCCAGGGAAGACTCTCAATGGACAACTCAAGTTACATGCCCAATCATATCCAAGTCCAGGACTAGGTCTCTGTTCTCAGGAGCCAGGGAGAAGTTCTGTCCTATAGAAATACTGGGGACAGAGGGAAGTGTTCTTCAATGGAAAACAGGGATGGAGGGACTTTCTTGGTGGCCCATTGGTTAAGACTCTGCGCTTCCAATGCAGGGACCTTGGGTTTGATCCCTGGTTGGGGAATAGAGATCCCACATGCCGCACCACAAGGCCAAAAGAAAACAAGAAAATAGGGATGGAAGAGAATGGGAATGAAATTCAGATAGACAGAAGCAGTGGATGCCCCTAATAACTGCTCGATGTTTAGGAAACTTTCTGACCTCTTAATTAAGTGATGACGGCATCTAGATAGAGCCTTTACAAAAAGATGTTACAAGGTAGGGGCTATTATTAGCTCCATTTTACCGATGGAGAAGTTGAGACTCAGGTTAAGTTACCCATCCAAAGCCACATTGCTTGTATGTGAGATGAACCCAGGTATGCCAGATTCAAGAGCACTTACAGTTTTGACTCCACCAGAGCAGGGCAGAATGGTGCCTCTGGTTTATAATGCTGTAAAATACCCTCCACTGAACAAAGCTCAGAATGAGTGTGTGTGATGACGCATAACTTCCTGAGTCTGGTCTGACATGTACACCAATCTCAGGCCTAGTTGAACCTCTGATGGAGTTAAGACTTTGGAAAAGGAGCCCAACTTTTACAGGGAAACGTGTGACTAATATTTCAGAGTCAGCCTCCCACAGCCCGACACAATATCATTAACCGTGGTCCCAGCCATTGTCAGTACTCACCTATAATAAATGTGATAAGCACTCCAGCCTGTTTTCAGCTGACAGTCACATGCACACATTAAAACTAACTCTTGGCAGTTTTAGAGATACGAGGTAAATATAATAGGAAAATCAGACGGTGGGGCTTGTGCTAGGACTTTTCAAGTTCAATGTTCTATGTGGAGAACAATGACCTTCAGATTTTTAGAAACATGAGTCAATCCTTAAAACTTGCTATTTTGTCAGGAATTAGAATGAAATTAGCACAATGACCCAAAAGCTTGTGACATGTTTGGTTTCCTTGCCCTACCTCTGATCAGTTCTTCACACTCAGAAAGAAGATGGGTGACAGAGTTCCAGCATTACATTTATTTTCTGAATATTTATTTATTTGGCTGCATCTTAGTTGCTGCATGTGGGATCTTATTGAGTCATGTGAGATCTTTCGGAGAAGGAAATGGCACCCTACTCCAGTACTCTTGCCTGGAAAATTCCATGGACGGAGGAGCCTAGTAGGCTGCAGTCCATGGGGTCGCTATGAGTCAGACATGACTGAGCGACTTCACTTTCACTTTTCACTTTCCTGCATTGGAGAAGGAAATGGCAACCCACTCCAGTGTTCTTGCCTGGAGAATCCCAGGGATGGGGGAGCCTGATAGGCTGCTGTCTATGGGGTCGCACAGAGTCAGACATGACTGAAGTGACTTAGCAGCAGTGAGATCTTTTGTTCAGGTGCATGGCCTCTCTAGTTGTGGCATGCAAGCTCAGTAGTTGTGGTGAATGGGCTTAGTTGCTCTGTGGTACATCGGATCTTAGTTCCCCTACCAGGGATCAAACCTGTGTCCCCTGCATTGCAAGCTGGATTCTTAACCACTGGACCACCAGGGAAGTCCTAGCCTTCATATCTATTTTGAAGCTCTTATTATGTTGAATAAAATGCTAGGGACACACTAAATAAATCATTTTTAAAAGATCTCTGAGTGTGTTTCAACTACTTGAAACACGGCAACAAAGACCCAGCATTGCTGGGTTAACAACTACATATATCACAGCCCTTATGACCCTGCTCCAAGTATTTTTCTCCTTGAGAATTTACTTCTGAAAACCACACAGGATAGGCATTCTGGTTACTTTATTATCACATGTTGGTCTCCACCAAAACTCACTCAAAAAAGAATAAAATAAAATAAGACATAGAGTCATGAGCAAAAAGAGACATGATTTCTTGCCCTCATGGAGCTTACAGTCTAGTGAAGGAGACAGAACTTCCTTTCACCCAATGAATGTAACATTTCAGTGATGACAAGTGCTGTGAAGATGTGGTACATGGAGCTCTTCAGGGAGGATTTGTTGACATGTGAGACTCTGGGGCTTCCCGGGTGGCTGAGTGGTAAAGAACCTGCCTACAGTGTGGGAGCCACAGGAGACACAGTTTCAGTCTCTGGGTTGGAAAGATTCTCTGGAGGAGGGCATGGCAACCCACTCCAGTACTTTTGCCTGGAGAATCCCATGGTCAGAGGAACCTGGCAGGCTACAGTACAGAGGGTCACAAAGAGTCAGACATGACTGAAGTGAGCCCACTCGCGTGTGAAACTCTGAGCATCAGCCACAGGGGGAATGCAACATACTGACATCAGAAAGAAGATAGAAATTCACTCCGCAAAGCAGTTTGGGTGGTGTCTTGCTGGTGTCACTAGAAACTGACTCAGAAACAGATTTCCATGTGGAGGATTTATTTATCTATTTTTCAAATTTTTATTATTACTTATTTACAGCAACGCTGGGCTTTCGGTGCTGTGAGCGGGCTGCTCTCTAGCTGTGGTGTGTGGTCTTCTTATTGCAGTGGTTTCTCCTGTTGCTCACTGGCTCTGGGGCGCAGCCCACAGGCTTATTGCTCCGAGGCGTGTGGAATCTTCCTGGGGCAAGAATCGAACCCGGAACCCCTGCATTGGCTTCTCAATCGCTGGACCACTAGGGAAGTCCCTGGAAAGCCTTTGAAAGTGTTTAACGAAAGCAGGCAAAAAAGTTTAGAATTCCATTTTGGAACCAAATCATTCCATCTGAAGTGAAAGCAGATCAGAGGAGATTCATGTGGATTGTGGTTGTTTGCAAGCCCGGTGGAAGATGATGGCAGCTCAGCCCACATGTGTGGTGGGGTGGAGGGGGTTGTGAGGGGTAGTCAGAGCACAATGTTTGATTTGGAAAGAGATTCCAGAATGACCTGGCTTCAGTAATGGTTTGGATGTGAGCTAAGGGAGAGAGGGGGTCAAGGTGATTTACTAGGTGAGGTCATGTCACAGGTACTGACTTGGCCCCGAGTACAGACAAATGCCTGTCTTCATGAAGTCCAAGACAGGGAAGAGACCATCAAGCCACGGGGCAGTGACAGTACAGCGGGCAAGCTGCCCCATTTGGGTGCTCAGGAAGGTCACCAGCCCCAGCATGTGGTCAGGAAGGGCTTCCGGGAGGAAATGACAACACAGGGCAGACTTGCAAGGCAAACAGAAGTGAGCCAGGTGAACCGAAAGGAAAGTGGGCTTGGCACAGGACTCAGCATAGGGTGGTGGTCTGCAACCGAGAGTGGTTTGGGCCCCCAGAGCATTTTGAAAATGTCTGGAGACTTTTTGGTCATGAAGGGGGAACTGCTACTGGCTTCTAGTGGGTAGGGTCCAAAGAGGCTGTGAGCATCTTACGATGCGCAGGACATCCCCTCCCTCTCCCCGCCCAAAGAGTACTCTCCATGTCCATAGTGCTTCAGTGGATAGCCCTGATCAGAGGCTTAGGGCTCAGCCACAGAACAGACTGACTCTGTAGCTGCCTCGAATGTGAAGTCACAGGGCGTGAGGGGTGACAACAAGTGCAACTGGAAAATGGGTGTGTGTCAGGCCCTAGAGGGCTGGAGGAGTCGGACAAGGGCATTCGAACCCAGTGCCAAGGGTACGGGGGAGCCATGGAAGATTTCCAGGCAGAGAAGTGACAGATCAGCCCTGGAAGAACAGTCAGGAAGAGGGAGTAGAAGGTAAAGAATAGGGGAATGCAGTGTTCATAGTGGTACTATTTACAAAAGCCAGGACACAGAAATACCCATCAACAGTCGGTTTAAGAAGCGATGTGTGTGTACACACACACACACACACATACATATGTATATATACACACATACATTAGAATATTACTTCTCCACACAAAACAATGAAATCCTGCTTATACGGGGAAAGTAAAAAATAATATGAGCTTCTCTGATATCTCAGACAGTAAAGAATCTGTCTGCAATGTGGGAGACCTGGGTTTGCTCCCTGGGTTGGGAAGCTCCCCTGGAGAAGGGAATGGCAACCCACTCCAGTATTCTTGCCTGGGGAATCCCACGGACAGAGGAGCCTGGCGGGCTGAACTGCAGTTCATGGGGTCAGAAAGAGTGAGATACAGAGAACAAACCAGTAGTTACCAAAGGAGAGAGGAAAGAGAATTTGGCAGTCTGCATGGCTTGGTGTGTGGAGAACAGGCTGGCCCTGGGTCTTCCCTGGGGACTGGGCAGACGGGCACCTTGTCTGTTGAGTTGTGGCTGTGAGGAGAAAGAAGAGCCGTGAGGTCTGCAGCCTGCAGCAGGAGGGGGCTGTCTGCGAGATGGTGCAGTCCAGAGAACAACCAGTTGCTGCATCTTCTAATTTAACGTAGACACAGGTTGGAGGCTCAGAGCATCCTTTCAGATCAAGTGCAGCTGATGAAATGCGGTCCACAGGATCAGCGACATGGAAGGACTCTGAGTTTGTCGATCTGGTTCTGCCATTTACTATGGCTGCTGTTTATAGAAGCACAGGCTGACCCCACACCTGGGGCACCTGGCCATGGAGACAGTGAGGACTGACAGCCAGCCAAGCCAGGCAGACTGCCTTCTAATTGGCCCAGACTTGCTACTTAGATTATGGGGTCACACAGAGCCGGACACGACTGAAGTGGCTTAGCAGCAGCAGCGGCAGCCCTGCACTTAACCCCAGGCAAGTCATGCCTCTTCCCTGAGCCTGGTTAATACTGCTCGCCTCTCAGGCTTGATGAGAAGATTAAGGTAGATAAATGCCTAGCAGAGATAAGCCACTTGGTAGGCTCTCAAAAAATGATTGCTATGATTATTCTACAAGAAGCCCAGCCGCGAACCCTCCGTCGTGATCCCCACTGTTGCACTGTTTCTGCCTCACTGGAAAGGCAATGCAGCTGCTCCAGGGACCTTGGCTGCTGTGCTTCTTCTCTGAGGGACGCAAAGAGCCAGCAGGACTCCAGGGCTGCAGCGGGGCGGGCAGTGGGTGAGGGCACAGCTCGCCTGCAAGCTGAGCCCAGCAGGCACACACCATCATCTTGCTTCCTCACAGCCACGTGGAACTTTGTTTGTGATTTTATTCTGAGCCTTTTAGAGGCATCATGGAAAACAGGCCTCAGCCTGCCACTGGACAGAATCACAGAACATGAACCCACCCAAGGACACACTCTAGGGGAAGAATCGCTGCTATTGATCTCTGATGATGTACCAGGCTCATCTTTCAATCTGATGGAGTCGTAGAGGCTTCTGGGTTTGTGTGTGCGCGTGTGTGTGTGTAGCTGCCCTGCCTACAGGACCAGCTTTGGCTTGGTAGTGGCTAACACCTATTGAGAGTGTGAAAGGTGCCAGACTTTGAAAAAGCACTCAGTGTGTCTTATGGTTTTAATCTTCATCACGATCCTATGAGATCAAGCTGTGAAGCTCAGAGAGGTTGAGTAACTGGCCTGGGGTGACCAGCTAATAATGAGTGGATCTGGGATGTGCACTAGAGCTGACTGACGCCAGACTGTATAGGTGCAGGATTCGTTCTTGCAGAGACCCCTTTTCTGGATCCCCTCCCCCCAGGGCTGTCAGGGAGAGCAGCAAGGCCCCTCTGATGAGGTTCCCGCCCCGGCCCAGGAAGTGGCTAGCAGTAAGCAACATGGCAGGCGGACAAGGAAGAAAAGTTAAGCCGGCGGCGATCTGGAGGCTGCAGCCGGGGGCGCTGAGCACACAGGGCGGGGCCTCGGAGCAAAGTCCCCTGGGGTCCAGGGCCGCATTCCTCCGAGGTCTGCAAAGGCCACCGCTTAAAGGCGCAGAGGAGCAGCTGGGAACGAGAACAAAGCGGCCGGGCCCCCCTCGGAGGAAGGAAGGAGTGAGCCCCAGGAAACAGCTGATAGCGCTAAGCTCAGCTTGTTTTTTTTCCTCTGCTCAACAGTTCTCCTGCCACGGCAAACAAAAGATGTACATTCTGATTCCCTCTTCTGTTTGGATTGTGCTGTCGAGTGGATCTGGTCTGTGATAAACTGAGGGGGAGAGGATCCGCGGGCGGTTTCTTGCTCCGCTGGCCAGTTTGCTGGGCCATCGCGAGACGCGGAGATAGCTTCTTTGACCACCTCTTTGTCCCGCGCGGCTCAGTAAATCNGTCGAGTGGATCTGGTCTGTGATAAACTGAGGGGGAGAGGATCCGCGGGCGGTTTCTTGCTCCGCTGGCCAGTTTGCTGGGCCATCGCGAGACGCGGAGATAGCTTCTTTGACCACCTCTTTGTCCCGCGCGGCTCAGTAAATCCAGCCCGGCCTGGCCGCACCCGGGGCCCCGCGAGAGAGGCATTTCTTTTCCTGATGGAACTGAAGATTGCCAACTTTGCAGGTTCACTGGGAACTGGCAGTGACCTTGACCTTGACGGACCTACACGCACACACGGCACGCATGCTCGGGGGACACACTTTTTTTTATGGACGTATAAAATTATTAAGAGAAGAACTATGCCCTCTCAGCCCCTCTGAAAGTCCACTCCCTGTTCTCATCACCGCGGCTGAGGTCACAGTTCACTCCGGCCCAGAGCCACCCTTGGACTACTCAGTGTGCAAATTCCGCCCAGCCTAGACCCAGCCACTTCACTCTCAGGGGTGAGAGTGACAACAGCCACAGGGTCAGGGGAAGCCAGCATGCAAGAGCAAGGCAGGCAGGAGGTGTCCTCACAGGTCCCCACAAGCCGGCTGGGATCCTGATGCTAGCCTGGGGTGTCCGCCTTCCTCCAAGTCTGGATACCTGTAGGTGACAGGTGGCCCTGATAGGACTAAGCAACCCACGTGTGATGACAGTGGCAGATGCGCCTCCTGCTGCCCACTTGCAGGCGGCTGGGGATTTGAACCTCCATCCGGCTTCCCTGGTGGCTCAGTGGTAAAGAATCTCCCTGCCAATACAGGAGAAATGGGTTTAACCCCTGGGGGGAAAAGACCCCCTGGAGAAGGAAATGGCAACCCACGCCAGTACTCTTGCCTGGGAAATCCCAAGGGCAGAGGAGCCTGATGGGCTACAGTCCATGGGGTCGCAAAAGAGTAGGACATGACTTAGCAACTCAGGAACAACAACTGGATTCTTAAACCCTCTGAGGTCTGATGCTTGATATCCTGAATGCTGGGCAGACTGTGTTTTGCCTGACCAGGTGTTGACAGAGTGAACCCATCCAAGGGCACTATAAAACTATAGCAAAACAAACCAAAATGAATCAAAAGAAGAAGTTAAACTATACACAAAAACCTCCACTGAGTCCTGTTGCTGCTGACACTTGGGTGATCCCTACAGCCCTCGTGATGGCAGTTCTGGTCACACGGACTGAAAAAGATTGTTTTGATGCCATAGAGACTGATGTGCGGGGGCCCTTTGTAACTGCAGGAGTTAAACTGAGCTGCGAGAGGTCAGTGTGGCTGGACCCTGCCCCGTGCTGTTTGGCCCGATCTCTCCTCCCACCCCGTTATGAGGAGGCAGTTCACATGCAGAAGACAAATGGTGTAAAGGGCAGGCAATTAATTTTTTCAGCTGGAGGCTGTGATGGAATTTGGGTGCTTAGACTCTGGCGTGCACTGCTAATTCCATTCTTCTCTGTGAAATACCTCCACTCTGCAAGGGGGTGGTGCCCTTCAAAATTCCATTACTGATATTTTCTGCCTTTAGGGCCAAGAGGTAAATTCATTGTTCAGTCACTGAGTCATGTCCAACTCTTTGCGACCCCATGGACTGTAAGACACCAGGCTTCCCTGTCCACTATCTCCTAGAGTTTGCTCAAACTCATGTCCATTTAGTCAGTGATGATATTTTCTGTCTTTAGGGTCAAGAGGTAAATTTAGTGCTGAAAATTATTTGGAATGAGTCTGAGGTTACCCTGCATACTATTAATGCTTCAAAACACCAAGGGGCTATAGTGCCACCTGGCCGAATCTTCCCTTATTTCCTGGAGAGGGAGCAACGTGGTCCTAGCATGGTTCAAGGTCTGGTTCCCACCACCTAGCAGCCTCTGGTGTGGAGCAGCCCAGCCAACCTGGTGAGCAGAAATGCAAGCAGGGAACAGAGAACTTGCTGGGAAAGGGGGAAGAGACGTAGCTTAAGCAAGAACGGACCACAATGAAGACTTAGTACTTGGCAGATGGGGAGAAGGAAGGAGGATACTCTAGAGGGAGAAAAAGAAATCCTGAAGGGAACTTGGAAGAGTAAGAAAGAGTTACCTCAGCCATTTCTACAGAGGTATCGTAATGTAGTAGTTCACAATGCAAGACTGTGTGTAAATCTTGGGTGGGTGACCTTGAGCAAGATTTAACCCCTATGGTTTAGTTTTCCACTCTGCAAAATGGGCGATAAACTAGTCTCTATCTCATAGGGTTATCATGAAGAGTAAATAAGAAATTCACAGAAAGCACTGGAGAAAATATTTAGCAAGTAATAAACACTCAATACCTATTTCCCATTATTATTAATATTTCCAATTTTTCTCCCAGCATGTGTCTCACAATCCTTTGTTCAGGACTGGCATATGCTCTCCACTTTTACCCTAAAGCTTCTACCAATCAACTGATGTTTATCCAGTGTCCTGATTAGTGATTTTAATCCTTCAAGTCACTTGCCTCTGAAATCTGCTCATTGGAAGCTTGCCACACACAGAGCAAGCTCACAATAAATGTAACCAAGTAGAATTTACCCATCATCACCATCTGAAATGCAGTAGGATGTGGTTTATAGTCTTTTTTTATGCCTCTCCCACCCCAGCTCAAGAGAGTGAACAGAGAGAAGCCTGACCCGGGAACTTATAGCCCAACTCAGAGCTGTAGAGGATGAAGTACTACACACAGGGAGACCTTTAGCGGCTTTCCTTCTCAGCACCCCTAAGGAAGGCAAGCAGACTGACACCTCTCTTGTGGGGTACTAGAGGATCTCCCTCTGGGGACACTGAACAACTAACAAAAAAGGTCTACAAGTGAGATCCTTGCTGACATGGCTTGGCATAATCACCCCACAGTGAAATCCAACAGTTGACAAGCTTTTGTCAACTTTTTGGTGTCACGCTGTTAAGCATAAACAAAGATCGTTTGTCACTTGAAAAAAATCATCCAAAATGAAAGACAGTGCCAAAACAAACAGAAGAAAGAAACTTGTAGCAAACAGTAACGATTCAGGGAGTAAAAAAGAACATTTTTTAAAACCTACAATTCTTATCTTTGAGATTTAAGGGAAGATATTGCATCTATGAAACAAGGACAGATGCTGTAAAACAAAGAACATTCAGAAAAGAGAAAGGACATTTGGAAATAAAATGTGTGTAAATATGTCTGCAGAACAGCATGGATAAATCTCAAAAAAACATGATGTTCAAAAAAAAGAGAAGTCAAACACAAAGGAGAATCTATCTTACAATTCCGTCTATATGAAATACAAGACTAATTGGTGGTGACAGAAATCAGGAAGTGGTTGCCTGGGAAGCAGGGAGAAGGAGCCAGAAGGGACACAAAGTAGCTTTCTACGTGAATGGAAATGTTCTTTATCTGGTTTGGGTTCTATTTGCGTGGATGTAGTCAATTATCAAAATTTACTGAACCAACAGTATAAGATCCATGCACATTATTCTGTGTTAATTATGTTAATAAAAACATATCTGCAGAAATGAAAAGTTCCGTAGAAGTTTCTAGATCTAGCTATCAACTTACAGGAAACACAAAGAACAGAGGAACATGTTCAATGACATCACAGGAATGCAGTTAGCAAAATCTGACTGTGGGAAACTAGAGTTTAACCAATTGTTTTTTCTAATAAAAACTTGCAAGCGTGGGTGGTGAGGAGAGACAGAAAAAATTAATTGTCACAGAGATTTAAGAGACATATAATCAATCACATTGTGTGAACCTTGTTTGAATCTAAATTTAAACAAACTATTTAGAGGACAAGTTTATTGAACAATAAGGAACGTGTAAACATGTCCAGATATTTGATAATATTCAATAATTATTGTTAATTTTAAAGTGAGATAATTGTGTTTGTAATGGTTGGGGTTTGTTTGCTTGTTTTTTTTTTTTTTTTAAGTGACCTTTATCTTTTAAAGATTCATAGTGAAATACTTCAAATAATATCTGAGTTAGTAGAGTGGAGGGCAATGAGAGTGAGTAAAGACAAAAGAAACAAGACTGATCATGTGTTGATAATTGTTAAAGCTGGGAGTAGAGTCCACTGGGTTTGTTATTCTAGTGTCTTTTCTTTTGTGTGTGTTTGAAATTTCCCATCAATAAAGTACTTAAAAAAAATAGAAGAGTTAGAAGAAAAACTGAAGTCTCCCAGATTAAAAAAAGAAGGAAAGAAAAAGACAAAGAGATGGAAAACAGAAGCAAAAGAAAAGAAACACAAAGAATAAGTTCAGATTTAAAGAGAGAGAAAGAGCAGGAGAGAAGAAAGAAAATGAAAGGAAGAAAATGATCAAAGAAATAATCTTAGCAAATTTCATGATACTGACCACCATTCGTTTCTAGACTGAGAGGCCAGCCAGTAGCCAACACGGGATGAAAAATACCCCACGCCAAAGCCCAACATAGAGAAATTTCATGAAGCTGGTGTACTGGCTCACAAACCTCACACACTCTGACAGTCTTCACTGATGCCTCCTTTTTCTCTCTCTCTTGGGCAGTACCCTGTTGGCACCACTTGTAGGCCAAGTTGCTCCTCCACTTTTAGAACTGGATGAAACATCATACTTTGGTATGATGCAGGGCCTGGTTTTCAGGGCGACTGCTAAGGGTCTGGATAACATATCTGGAAATATAGACGAGCTAGCTTCAGCGTAACTGTGTTTTTCTTTTATGCTTTAACAATTCTGTTTTTTATTATATTTAGTCATGACATAATTTCAAAATACAATTAAACATTTACATGTCAGAGAATTAAAATAACATTTTCAAATTGAAATATAGTTGGAATTTCCCTCTTGGGCCAGTGGTTAAGAATCCGCCTGCCAATGCAGTGTACACAGGTTTGATCCCTGATATGGGAACTAAGATCCCACATGCCACAGACTACTGAGTCCTTGGGTTGCAACTAGAGAATAACATCTGAGCATCACAACTAGAGAAAGTCCACACATAGCACTAAAGACCTAGCAGAGATTAAACTTAAATAAAATCTCTTTAAAAAAGTATAGTTGATATACAATATTATGTAAGTTATGGGTGTACAATATAGTGATTTTCAATTTTTAAAGGTTTTACTCCATTTGTGGACTTCCCTGATGGCACAGATGGTAAAGAATCTGCCTGCAGTGAAGTAGATGAGGGTTCAATCCAGGGTTCGGGAAGACCCCCTTGAGTAGGAAACAGCAACCTACTCCAGTATTCTTGCCTGGAGAATCCCATGACAGAGGAACCTAACAGGATACAGTCCATGGGGTTGCAAAGAGTTGGACAAGACGAAGCAACTAACAGGTCAGGAAGCAATAGTTAGAACTGGACGTGGAACAACAGACTGGTTCCAAATAGGAAAAGGAGTACGTCAAGGCTGTATATTGTCACCCTGCTTATTTAACTTATATGCAGGGTACATCATGAGAAATGCTGGGCTGAAAGAAGCACAAGCTGGAATCAAGATTGCCGGGAGAAACATCAATAATCTCAGATATGCAGACGACACCACCCTTATGGCAGAAAGTAAAGAACTAAAGAGCCTCTTGATGAAAGTGAAAGAGGAGAGTGAAAAAGCTGGCTTAAAGCTCAATTCAGAAAACTAAGATCATGGCATCTGGTCCCATCACTTCATGGGAAATAGATGGGGAAACAGTGGAAACA
>SJYX01008029.1:1229869-1267159 GCA_006410675.1 Oreotragus oreotragus | reverse complement strand
TTTTCCAGTGGTCATGTATGGATGTGAGATTTGGACTGTGAAGAAAGCTGAGGGCTGAAGAATTGATGCTTTTGAACTGTGGTGTTGGAGAAGACTCTTGAGAGTCCCTTGGACTGCAAGAAGATCCAAACAGTCCATTCTAAAGGAGATCAGTCCTGGATGTTCATTGGAAGAACTGATGCTAAAGCTGAAACTCCAGTACTTTGGCCACCTCATGCGACGAGTTGACTCATTGGAAAAGACTCTGATGCTGGGAGGGATTGGGGGCAAGAGGAGAAGGGGACAACAGAGGATGAGATGGCTAGGTGACATCACCGACTTGATGGACGTGAGTTTGAGTGAACTCTGGGAGTTGGTGATGGACAGGGAGGCCTGGTGTGCTGCGATTCATGGGGTCGCAAAGAGTCGGACACGACTGAGCGCCTGAACTGAACTGAACTGAAGCAACTAACACACACACATACTCCATTTATAGTTATTATAAAATATTGGCTATAATTCCCAGTGTTGTACAATATATCCTTGTAGCTTAATTTATATTTAATAGTTTGTACCTCTAATCTCCTATCCCTATATTGCCCCCTGCCACTGGTAACCACTATTTTGTTCTCTATATCTGTGAGTCTGCTTTTTTGTGATTGCTGTTTTATAGCCACTGATTTGTTGTATTTTCTGAGATTCCACGTATAAGTTATAGCATACAGGGTTACTCTTGACCAATGGCAATGGGAGATGAGAGGGAGCTGGGCAGACAGATGCCCCTCTCCTGTGGTTCCTCCTTGCGACCTTTCTGGAAGAGTCTCATGTACCCATTAAACTAGCAGCCAGTGCGGCAACATCTGGCATCACATTCCCCTGCCCCTCTTTCCTTTTTTCCCTGTGCATTCTTTTCTTTCTATATAGTTTTATTTATTTCTGGCTGTGCTGGCTCTTCGTTGCTGTGGGGCTTTTCTCTAGTTGTGGTGAGTGGGCTACTCTTCATTGCAGTGGTTGGGCTTCTCTTGTGTTAGCTCCTTTTGTGGAGTGTGGGTTCTAGGACACAGGCTCAGTAATTGTGGCACACGTTTTAGCTGTGCCTCGGCATGCGGAATCTTCCCAGATCAGGGACTGAACCCGTGTCTCCTGCATTGGCAGGCAGATTCTTTACCACTGGGCCACCAAGGAAGCCCTCCCTGTACATTCTATTATGAAAACTTTCAAACATAGAGAAGTTGAAAGAATTCACAATGAGCGTCTGTATACCCATTACCTAGATTTTACCATAGACATTTTAAACAGCTTTCAGTTCAGTTCAGGCGCTCAGTCATGTCCAACTCTTTGTGATCCCATGGGCTGCAGCACGCCAGACTTTCCTGTCCATCACCAGTTCCTGGAGCTTACTCAAACCCATGTCCATCAAGTCAGCAATGCCACCATCTCATCCTCTGTTGTCCCCTTCTCCTCCCACCTTCAGTCTTTCCCAGCATCAGGTTCTTTTCTGGTGAGTCAGTTCTTCGCATCAGGTGGCCAAAGTATTGGAGTTTCAGCTTCAGCATCAGTCCTTCCAATGAATAGTCAGAACTGATTTCCTTTAAGATGGATTGGTTGGATCTCCTTGCAGTCCAGGGGACTCTCAAGAGTCTTCTCCAACACCACAGTTCAGAAGCATCAATTCTTTGGCCCTCAGATTTCTTTACAAACAGCTTTACTGAGGTATAATTTATTTTTTTAAATATGCATTTGGCTGCATTGGCTCTTAGTTGCCGCATGCAGCACCTTTTGTGGTGGCACGTGGGCTCAGCGGTTGCAGCTGTGGGCTTACTTGCCCTGTAGCACGTGCAGTCTTAGTTCCCTGACCAGGGGTCGAACCCACGTCCCTGGCAGGTTCTTAACCATTGGGCCACTGGGGAAGTCCTGAGATATAATTTAAATACCATAAAATTGACCCATAGAAAGTGTACAATCCAGTGGTTTCTAGTATGTTCACAGATATGTGGACATTATCACAGTTTTAGAATATTCTCTTCACCCCTAAAAAGAAACCACCTGTCAACTAACAGTCACTCTCATTCTCCTTCTCCCGACCTTGCGTGCATGCGTGCCTGCCCAGTTGCTCAGTCGTGTCTGACTTCTTGCAACTTTATGGACTGTAGCCTGCCAGGCTCCTCTGTCCATGGGATTCTCCAGGCAAGAATACTGGAGTGGGTTGCTATGCTCTCCTTCCTGACCCAGAGATCCAATCCTCATCTCCTATGTCTCCAGCATTGCAGGCAGATTCTTTGCACGCTGTGCCACCTGGGAAGCCCTCTCTCAGTCTTAAACAACCACTAATCTACGTTCTGGATCTATGGAATCACCTATTTTAGACAGTGTATATCAATGGAGTCATACAGAAAGTGGTCTTTGGTGACAGGTTTCTTTCACTTAGTGTAATGTTTTTAAGGCTTATCCATGTTGTAACATTTATCCATGCTTTATTCTTTTTTATATAGTATTTCATTGTACGTTATTAACATTTTATATGTGCTTTATCACCTGTCCATCCATCTATCCTTCCCTCTATGGATCCGTGAATCCATTTTATATCTTTTATGTATTTCCCTTTTTTGAAGTCTTTCCACAACTCTCATTGCCTTTGCCTTGCACACCTTTCAATACAACTCATATCACACTATCACAAGGCCACCCTGGGAGGAACAGAGGCTGGGAGATGGAGTACTTGGCCTTCAGGCTCTACATAGAGGGACAGAGAGAAAAGGGAGCCTGGGAATGGATTTTTGTTACCTTGGCAGACAGCATTTCTCAATTTCGTCCCCATCTCCCCCTCCAGATTCCCCTCCCACCATTGCATCTCACAGATCTTATATTCTAGAAATTTGAAATTCCTTAAAGTTCCCTGGGCACCCCACATTTTTCTGGACTCCAACTCTTGCACTTATCCTTTACCCGGACAACCTTCTCTGTGTGACAGGTTCTTTCCTCCTAATTCAACTCAGCTGTCACTCTTCAGTGAAATATCCCCAACACACAAACACACACACACACCCTCTGGCCTCCCTTTGTTTGTTTTCCACTCCCATTTTGGCATTTACCCTCCTTTATTGAATTAACCTTTTGATCTGTCTCCACCAACCTGTAAATCCTCAAAGGCAGGGGCCAGGCCTTGTATATCTTGGTATCCCTAGAAATCACTGCAGGGGTGGCTCCACAAATATTTGTTGGATATTGAATGGAAAACATCTGGTTACCATTGTTACTATTGTTTACCTACCAAACATGTTTTGGGGCATGCAGGAAAGGAGACTTGGGAATAAATACCTGCTTTGATAGAATGATGAGTAAGACTATATCCTGGGCCTCAGAGGACCTCCAGCACCCTTTTGTTCTGGGCAGATGTAACACTGGACAAGATGCCAGGACAACAGATGTGAACTGGGACTGTCCCAGGCGAACCGGAACATAAGGTCACCCAAATTATATGTCCACGTCTATGAAAACAGCAGTGTCACGCTGACTCATGACCAGCCTGTCACACCAGTCACTTCCAGAATTTTCTTGCACGGGCCAATTACTCCTAATCAATGCTTGGGTTATTTGTGTTTTAAACTGTTCTTATCCATGTAAAAAAATCACCCATGAAATTTAATATTCCTAAGGTAGTACATACATTGTACACATAAAAGAAACATATACTTGGGCTTCCCTGGTGGCCCAGTGGTTAAGAATCCGCCCTGCAATGCAGGACACATGGGTTAGATACCTGGTCCGGGAAGATCCCACATGGCACGGAGAAGCTAAGGCTGTGTGCCACAGTGACCGAGCCCACGGCCCCGTGAGCTCCGCACACCACGGAGCTCGTGTTCTGCAATAAGAGAAGACGCTGCAACTAGAAGCCCACCCTCCACAACAAGAGAAAGCCCATGCACAGCAACGAAGAGCCAATGCGGCCAAAAATACATTGAAAAAAATAATACATACATACTTATGCAACCAGACAGAAAAAAATCACCCAACGAACAACAAAAACGTTCTTCAACCTTTTCTGATGTGCTGAATTCACATTTACAAACAGTATGCAGAACCCGTTACATATATACACTCCTTGGTATTAACATGTGACTCTGATCTGTTGTCTTTATTGAAAGGCCTTGGGTGTTTCCCGCTTGTGGCCATAATGGCACTGTGAACATCTTGATGTAGATTCCTTTCCCTTTCTTCTGAGTCAATTCTTTGAGCTACTTGCTCCAAGTGACCTGGTTCTGGAACAAGAACAGCATTTACATCTCATTTACCTATTGCTCTGTGTCTAACCGCTCTCCTGAAAATCTGAGTCAAATCACAGAGCACATCTGTTTCTCACAGCTCTGTCAATAAGTGATGTTTTCATGTTTTCTGTATTAATAGGTGCTTATTGTCATTTAGGATGTTGTTAGCATTTTTAAGTGCTGCAAAGGTTTTACATTATACTTTAAACAAAAGCAGCTTAGTTTTTGTGAAAACACATTCTGATGTAAATATATACGTTATATATAAGATATGTTGCAGGTATTCGTTAAGTATTTGTTGAATGAATGAGTGAAATTATGCTCAGTTACAAAGAGACAGATGCTGTGTGATTCCACTTATATGAGGTACCTAGAATGCTCAAATTCATAGAGACAGAAAGTAGAAAGGCAGTTGCCAAGGCTTGGGGAGTGGGGCCAACGGGGAGTTGTTTAACGGGTACAGAGTTTCAGCTTTTAAAGATGAAAAGAGTTTAGGAGATTCATTGCACAATGTGAATGTACTTACTAGTTGAACTGAACATTTAAAATGGTAAGATGGTAAATGGTGTATTATGTGTAACATATATATGTGTGTGTGCGTGTGTGTGTGTATGTCTTTGTGTGTGTTCATTGCTTAGAAATGTCCAACTCTTTGCAATCCCATAGACTGTAGCCTGCCAGGCTCCTCTGTCCATGGGATTTCTGAGACAAAAATACTGGGATGGGTTGCCATTACCCTCTTCAGGCTATCTTTCTGACCCAGGGATCGAACCTCCATCTCCTGCATTGGCAGGCAGATTTTTTACCACTGAGTCACCTGAGAAGCCTGTTTTAAAAAAAAAAAAATCCCANCTGCTGATTTGGCTATTCAAAAAGGTGCTGCTTCTTTCAATAGCTTCTTCTATTGGTCCAAAGGGCACAGCATGATGATGGGTCAAAAGAACCCTGACCAGGGACTTCCCTAGTGGCCCAGGGGTTAAGATTCCCACTCCCACTGCAGAGGGCCTGGGTTCAATCCCTGGTCAGGGAACCTGGAGCTCCCATGAGACAACTAAAGATGCCATGTGCTGCAACTAAGACCTGGTGTAACCAAATAAATAAAACTTAAAGAAATAAAATAAATTTTAAAAGAGCCCTAAAGAAAGCTGCCAGGGAAATGTTTAAGAGTCAACTGACCTTCACACTATTTCTAATTACACAACTGAGGCTAAACATCACTCGTGCCAAAAAACCAAATGATGAGCCTCGTGGTGGCCTAGACACAGAGGGAAAGGAGCAGAAGTTGGAGGGCCTAGTCTTCTGTTGTTAGCATCAGCAACCAGAGGCCTTTACTGGAAAGGGGCAAAAGGCATGGGCCCTGCCCTCTAAGGGCATCTGGCGGGAGATGTTGAGGAACATGAGGAAAACCTCAGTGTGGCCCATCGTTTTCTTGTCTACCTGTGACTAGTTGCAAAAAAGGCAGCAGCTGGTCATTCTTAATGGACAAACCAAGGCCATCTGGGCCTAGTTGAGATGTTAGTTGAGAACTGTGTATCTGGGGGACTTCCTGGTGGTTCAGTGCCTAAGAATTTGCCTTCCAATGCAGGGGACACAGGTTTGATCCCTGATCAGGGAATTAAGAGCTCACATGCCATGGGGCAACCAAGCCAGAGCACTCTAGAGCCTGCGCACTGCAACAAAGATTGCCTGTGCCACAAGCAACTAAGAACCAACGTAGCCAAAAAAACTAAATAAATTAATATTTTTAAAAAGAATTTAAAAAGAGACAACCATCAATTTTAAAAACTGCATTTTAGTATACATCATTCTATTGATGCTTGGCGTTAATGCCTGCTATACAGCAAAGTGATTCAGTTAAGGTTAGGTGAAGTCGCTCAGTCGTGTCCGACTGTCTGGGGCCCCACACACTGTAGCTTAACCAAGCTCCTCCGTCCATGGGATTTTCCAGGCAAGAGTACTGGAGTGGGTTGCCATTTCCTTCTCCAGAGGATCTTCCCGACCCAGGGTTCGGACCCAGGTTTCCCGCATTGTGGGCAGATGCTTTACCGTCTGAGTCACCAGGGAAGTCAGTTATACATATATAAATATATTCCTTTTCATAGTCTTTCCCGTGATGGTTTATTACAGGATATTGAATATAGTTCCCTATGTTACCCAATAGGACTATGTTGTTTATCCTTTCTATTTATAACAGTTTGCATCTGCTAATCCCAAACTCCCCATCCACCCCCCACCTCTTGGCAACCACAAGTCTGTTGTCTAGATTTGTGAGTTTCTTTCTGTTTCCTGCGTAAGAAAACTGTGCATCTTGATGTGAAGACTGGCTCGGCAAGTTCCCCATGGTTACTGAGCCCCTGGGCACTCTCCAAGTTAAATCTGCTCAGAGTGACTTAAAGGTGCCCTCTTGGCCTCTGGTACAGTGCGTTCATACCTGCCAGCAGCCATCAAGGTGATACAAGCTCCTTTCTCATGGCACCTGGTCCCACCCTAACTCCTCTGTTGTCTTCAAGACACACAGACCTGAGGTTCGTTCCTGATACACTTGAATAGAATTTTAGCTCTAGTCTAGTTCTGACACATTTAAAATCTATCTGATACCAATCCCCATTCCTTGAATATACTTCGATAAAACTGACTGAATAACAACAAAAGAAAAAAATCGTTTGAACCTGGTACCGCAAAACAGCTCCCCCCCCTTTTGTAAACATTTCTTGAAAACTTGGACTTAAGAAGAATCAAGAGGGGACCTCCCTGGTGGTCCCTCCTCACTCACAATGCATAGGGCCCAGATTCAATTCCTGGTTGCGGAACTAGATCTCACATACCACAACTAAAAATATATATGCCATATGCCGCAACTAAAATATGGTGCAGCCAAATAAATATCTTTCTTTAAAAGAAAAGAACCAAGAGAAGTGTAAGAGAGACCACCCTTGACATAATCCCCAAAGATCTCCATCTCTTGCCGTCTACACCCTTGAGTAACCCCTTCCCTTAGGGATGGGCTGAGCTGACTGACTTGCTTCTACCAAATAGAATAGGGTGGAAGTAATGAGATGTCACTTCCAATATTAGGTAATAGAAAGAAGAGGCTCACATGGTGAGGGGGGTACTTTCCAGTAACCATGTCAGTGAGCTTGGAAGTAGATTACCCCTATCACTGACCCAGTAGTCAAACCTTCAGATGAGACCACAGCCCTGACCAATAGCTTTACTGTGATGTCACTAGAAACCTTGAGCCAGAAGTGCCTGGTTTATCCAAGTCTATATACTTGCCCCACAGAAACTGTGAGATAATAGCAAATGTTTGCTGTTTTAAGTCACTAAATGTTGAGGCTATCTGTTACACAGCAGAAGATAAATCACAAACAGTTACATGACTAGAAACACACTTTCCCCCCTTATTCTAAGGCAAATACCAGAATAATTTCTAGCATTGGGAAGAAGGGCTTGATAACAAATAATGATAGTCTTGAGTACCAAATGTATGTTCATTTATGCTACTAAAAATTGCTAATGGGTTATTTTAAAGTATTTAAAGATTATTGTGGCAGTTAGAGGAGGTAGGTTGGGTTCTTAGAAATTGTGTCATATGAACAGTAAGGAGATGTGACTGTTATCTTTTAAAACGTAAGTGGTGATCAGGTGAGGAAAGACATGCTTAACTTGTTCTCTCTCTGTCTCTTATACACATCTAGATGTGTATAAGAGACAGTATATATATATATATATATATAAACCCAATGATCATTTGGTATATATTATCAGTAGCAGTGTGCCTATAATATATAGTCATTCATGTTAAATGAAGTTTCATGTGTGGAATTTTCTGCTTTAAAATATTTGTATTAATTTTTCAGTGCAGGGACAAATAGGCAAAGATGGCTGATAATAATATCATCACATGCCAAATAGACTAAAAAACTCACATACAGATACTACTATGTGAGCATCCAATATTATCATTAAAGAGCTCTATCTTTTCAAAAATCATGCATCTAATTTTCTATTATCTTTGAATGAAAAGTAGAAGCAGAATTTAGGGGCTCTTAGCAACAGCCATGTGAATTTTTCACTTTAAGGATGAAGTGAGGAGACTAAAAGAGTCTGCTAAGTTGCTCGTCATGTCCGACTCTGTGTGACCCCATGGACTGCAGCCCACCAGGCTCCTCTGTCCATGGGATTTTCCAGGCAAGAGTACTGGAGTGGGGTGCCATTGCCTTCTCTGAAAAGAGTCTAGGTTTGATTTTGATCAAGAGATCAAAATCTCTTGATTTTCCCACTTCAAGAGTCACAATATCTCTCTCCTTAATAATGCACTCCAGCCAAGTCCTCTTAATGTCTCATTGGCTAAAATGGATTGTGTGGCTTGCCCTGACTATACCAGAGGCTATTGGGAAAGTGGGGGAATAGAACAGGTTAGACACAGGGCCACTGCAAGTAAATTAGGGTTCCCTCAATAAGGAAAGAGAAGGAGAATGGGCATTGGAAAGGCATCAGCCGTGTCTGTTACACTCACATTGGTGTTTTTGTCTTGTTTTTCGCTTGGGGCATTACAGGCTGGAACCAATGGTTATATGGCTCCTGAAATTCTAACGGAAAAAGCGAGTTATTCCTATCCTGTGGACTGGTTTGCAATGGGATGCAGTATTTATGAAATGGTTGCTGGACGAACACCATTCAGAGATTACAAGGAAAAAGTCAGTAAAGAGGATTTAAAGCAAAGAACACTGAAAGAGGAAGTCAGATTCCAACACAGTAACTTCACAGAGGAAGCAAAAGATATTTGCAGACTCTTCTTGGCTAAGACACCAGAGCAACGCTTAGGAAGCAGGTAACTATTATGTAAAGACATGATTGGTGATGTCAGCATTGCCACAGGGATTTGGAGAATACTTTGGATTGATGATAAGGGCTTGGTATTAAATAATAGTAGTATTTTCTTATTATTATTTGCATATCGTGTGGTTAAGTATTTTCAATTCTTTCAAATACTATGAACACTTGATGTCCAACAGTCTCCAAAATACATTTAAAGTGAAAAGGTGAGGTGCAAAGCAGCATACATTAAAAAGAAGAAAAAGAATACATAATTCAAGTAGTTGCATAGACTATTTCAAGCAGAGTATACAAGGAATATATAGGATTGATTGAATTTATTTTTATTTTATCTTTTGCCCGCACTGTGTTATCAGTTCAGATCAGTCACTCAGTCCTGTCTGACTCTTTGCACACCAGGCTTCCCTGTCATCACCAATTCCTGGAGCTTGCTTAAACTCATGTCCATTGAGTCGGCAATGCCATCCAACCATCTCCTCTGTCGTCCCCTTCTCCTGCCTTCAATCTTTCCCAACATCAGGGTCTTTTCCAATGAGTCTGTTCTTTGCATCAGGTGGCCAAAGTATTGGAGTTTCAGTTTCAGCATCAGTCCTTCCAGTGAATATTTATGACTAATTTCCTTTAGGATGGACTGGTTGGATCTCCTTGCAGTCCAAGGGATTCTCAAGAGTCTTCTCCAACACCACAGTTCAAAAGCATCAGTTCTTCGGCACTAAGTTTTCTTTATAGTCAAACTCTCACATCCATACATGACTACTGGAAAAACCATGGCTTGGATCTTTGTCAGCAAAGGAATGTCTCTGCTTTTTAATATGCTGTCGAGGGTGGTCATAGCTTTTCTTCCAAGGAATAAGTGCCTTTGAATTTCATGGCTGCAGTCACCATCTGCAGTGATTTTGGAGTCCAAGAAAATAAAGTCTCTCACTGTTTCCATTGTTTCCCCATCTATTTGCCATGAAATGATGGACTGGATGCCATGATCTTCGTTTTTTTAACATTGAGTTTAAGCCAGTTTTTTCACTCTCGTCTTTCACTTTCTTTAAGAGGCTGTTTAGTTCCTCTTCATTTTCTGTTATAAGGTGGTGTCATCTGTGTATCTGAAGTTATTGATATTTCTCCCTGCAATCTTGATTTCAGCTTGTGTTTCTTCCAGTCCAGGATTTCTCATGATGTACTCTGCATAGAAGTTAAATCAGCAGGGTGACAATATACAGCCTTGACATACTCCTTTTCCTATTTGGAACCAGTCTCTTGTTCCATGTCCGATACTAACTGTTGCTTCTTGACCTGCATACAGATTTCTCAGGAGGCAAGTAAAGTGGTCTGGTATTTCCATCTCTTGAAGAATTTTCCACAGTTTGTTGTGATCCACACAGTCAAAGGCTTTGGCGTAGTCAATAAAGAAGTAGATGTTTTTCTGGAATTCTCTTGCTTTTTCTATGATCCAGCAGATGTTGGCAATTTGATCTCTGGTTCCTCTGTCTTGTCTAAATCCCACTTGAACATCTGGAAGTTCATGGTTCATGTGCTGTTGAAGACTGGCTTGGAGAATTTTGAGTATTTCTTTGCTAGTGTGTGAGATGAGTGCAATTGTGCGATAGTTTGAACATTCTTTGGTATTGCTCTTTGGGATTGGCATGAAAACTGACCTTTTCTAGTCCTATGGCCACTGCTGAGTTTTCCAAATTTGCTGGCATATTGAGTGCAGCACTTTCACAGCATCATCTTTTAGGATTTGAAATAGCTCAACTGGAATTCCATCACCTCCACTAGCTTTGTTTGTAGTGATGCTTCCTAAAGCCCACTTGACTTCACATTCCAGGACGTCTGGCTCTAGGTGAGTGATCACATCATCATGGTTATCTGGGTCATGAAGATCTTTTTTGTATAGTTCTTCTGTGTATTCTTGCCACCTCTTCTTAACACCTTCTGCTTTTGTTAGGTACATACCGTTTCTGTCCTTTATTGTGCCCATCTTTGCATGAAATGTTCCCTTGGTAGCTCTAATTTTCTTGAAGAGATCTCTAGTCTTCCCCATTCTATTATTTTCCTCTGTTTCTTTGCATTGATCACCAAGGAAGGCTTTCTTACCTCTCCTTGCTATTCTTTGGAACTCTGTATTCAAATGAGTGTATCTTTCCTTTTCTCCTTTGTCTTTAGCGTCTCTTCTTTTCTCAGATATTTATAAGACCTCCTCAGACAACCATTTTGTCTTTTTGCATTTCTTTTCTTGAGTCTTGATCACTGCCTCCGGTACAATGTCATGAACCTTCATCCATAGTTCTTCAGGCACTCTATCAGATCTAATCCCTTGAATCTATTTGTCACTTCCACTGTATAATCGTTAGGGATTTGATTTAGGTCATATCTGAATGGTCTAGTGGTTTTCCCTACTTTCTTCAATTTTAGTCTGAATTTGGCAATAAGGAGTTCATGATCTGAGCCACTGTCAGCTCCCAGTCTTGTTTTTGCTGACTGTATAGAGCTTCTCCATCTTTGGCTGCAAAGAATATAATCAATCTGATTTCAGTGTTGACCACCTGGTGGTGTCCATGTGTAGAGTCTTCTCTTATGTTGTTGGAAGAGGGTGTTTGCTATGACGAGTGAGTTCTCTTGGAAAAACCCTGTTAGCCTTTGCCCTGCTTCATTTCGTACTCCAAGGCCAAACTTGCCTGTTACTCCAGGTATCTCTTGACTTCCTACTTTTGAATTCCAGTCCCCTATGAGATGGTGATGGACAGGGAGGCCTTGCGTGCTGCGATTCATGGGGTCGCAAAGAGTTGGACACGACTGAGCAACTGAACTGAACTGAACTGACTGATGATGAAAATGATATCTTTTTTGGGGTGTTAGTTCTAGAAGATCTTGTAGGTCTTCATAGAACCGTTCAGCTTCAGCTTCTTCAGCATTACTGGTTGGGGCATAGACTTGGTTTTCTGTGATACTGAATGGTTTGCCTTGGAAACAGACAGAGATCATTCTGTCATTTTTGAGACTGCACCCAAGTATTGCATTTTGGACTCTTTTGTTGACTATAAGGGCTACTCCATTTCTTCTAAGGGCTTCTTGCCCACAGTAATAGATATAATGGTCATCTGAATTAAATTCACCCTTTCCAGTCCATTTTAGTTCACCGATTCCTAAAATGTTGATGTTCACTCTTGCCATCTCCTGTTTGACCACTTCTAATTTACCCTGATTCATGGAACTAACATTCCGGGTTCCTATGCAATATTGCTCTTTGCAGCATTGAACTTTACTTCCATCACCAGTCACATCCACAACTGGGCGTTTTTTTCACTTTGGCTCCATCTCTTCATTCTTTCTGGAGTTATTTCTCCACTCTTCTTCAGTAGCATATTGGGCACCCACCAACCTGGGGCGTTCATCTTTCAGTGTCATATCTTTTTGCCTTTTCATACTGTTCCGGCGATTCTCAAGGCAAGCATACTGAAGTGGTTTGCCATTGCCTTCTCCGTGTGTCATACGGGATCTTAGTTCCCCGACCAGGGCTCAAACCCATGCCCTCTGCGATGGAGGCACGGAGTCTTAACCACTGGATAGCCAGGTAAGTCCCAGGATTGACTGAGTTTACAAAGAGAGAAATTGAGAAAGCTGGTGACAGGGATACAAAATAACAATTTTCATTAGGTAAACTTATTAATTCCTAAATTTTGAGCTGTGTGAATAAATTATTACTCAAAAATGAGTAAAAGTAAAACTTAAAAGCCATCAGTACAGATAGCCATAGTTCTGGGAAATTCTGCCCCTTTTAAATATCTCTGTAAAATATCATCAATCAGTCAATAGATATTTAATAAGTATATATGATGTTGCCAGGTATGTTAAATACAGTTGAAATTAGTTTTGAGAAAAGCCAAGTTTTATTGGTTACAATGGAATAATAAGATCAAGATATTTGAGAAGAAAAAAATTAGAAAAGCTGACCTATGATAGCACCCTCGGCAGCAAGTAATTGTGTTAGGTAGGGGGAACACCAAGATTTTTTGAGTCACAGAGATAGATTCACATCCCAGCTCTGCTACATACTGGTCATTTTACTCCCAGCAATTGAATTATTTACTCTGAGTCTCAATATCCTAATATATAAAATGAGATTTTTGTGGGTGTGATGGTTAATTCTATGTCTCAACTTGACTAGGCCACAGTACTCAGATATTTGATCAAACATTATTCTAGATGTTTCTGTGCAGGTATTTTTAGGCAATATTAATATATATACACATGAGTAAAGTAGGTTATTCTTCATTATGTGAATGGGCCTCTTGCTATTCATTTGAAGGCCTTAATAGAAAAGAACTGGCTTCCCTGGGAGCAGAGGGAATTCTGCCTGCAAACCATCTTTAAACTTGACTTGAACTGCACCTCTTCCCTGGGTCTCCAGCCACACAGCCTACCTTGCAGAATGTGAGCTTGCCAAACCTCCACCGTCGCCTGAGCCAGTCTTTAAAATAAACCTCTCTCTCTCTCTCTTTATCACATACATATTGCTGGGAGAGGAAAGAACTTTTCTTCTACTCTTCTTAGGTTTAGGAATGGAGGCCTGAAAATTAAACTGCCAAAAGATGATTAACAAGAGACAAATTTTTATTTACGTTCATACACGGAGTTCACCGAAAATTGTGGCTAGGAGGCAATTAGAATTTCAGGCTTACACACCATCCTAATAGGGAAGGTGGATGGGGAGAAGGTTACTTAACCAGAAAACAAAGGATTTCTTTGAAATGGTAGGGGAAGGGCACTTACGGGAGAGCATCTGACTTTTAGGAAAGATAAATGGCCCTTAGGAGACTAGATGGGAGATATGATATCTTTGTGACAATGTCTATTTAGGTGTGGTGCTGACTTCTCTCAGTGGTGATAAGAGTCAATCTTTCCTGATTTCAAAACTCTGAAACTCCTGAGGAGAGGATTTATGAGTTAGGTATTTTTCCAAGGCTCTGCTTATCTTAAAGGCAGACAAGGGGACTTCAAAACCTGCATCTGTTGACTCATAAATAGCTACAGCGCAGCTCAGTTGTGTCTGATGCTTTTGACCCCATGGTCTATACAGTCCATGGAATTATCCAGGCCAGAATACTGAAGTGGGGACCTGGGCTGGGTAGCTTTCCCAACCCAGGGATCGAACCCAGGTCTCCCGCATTGCAGGCGGATTCTTCACCAGCTGAGCCATGGGGAAGCACAAGAATACTGGAGTGGGTAGCCTATCGCTTCTGCAGCAGATCTTCCCAACCCAGGAATTGAAACGGGGTCTCCTGCATTATAGCCAGATTCTTTACCAACTGAGCTATCAGGGAAGCCCAGTTTTTATTTCACTGACGTGCATTCCGGACCCCTTCAACATCCTTTTGGTTCTGTTTTTCTAAAGAACCCTAACTCACTCAGTGGGATATTTTGAGGCTTAGATATAATATATGCAAGGTTAGATTCTTTACCATCTGAGCCAACAGGGAAGTTAGATATAATGTATGTTAGGAATCATTCAATAAGTGATAGCAATTATTAAGTAGTCCTAAGAATGATATCAGATAATGTTTTAACTCACCTATGAGCTTATGTGTCTTAAATTACTTGGATTGAATTTTCAAAATCTAAAAACATATAACAAATAGAAAGTTACAACCATAAAGTAATATGACTGATTTTTAACATTACCAAAACTTGGGGGGGTGAAATTAAAATCCTCTGAGTAGATGTCATGGAGGCTCTAGCAGAAGACTGCCTTAGCCTACGATGCTTTTGTATGGAGGCAAACTTTTGATTTTTGACCTGACTTTTTAAAATAGTGAAACAAAATGTATTTATAATGACTTTCAAAACATTTCAAAGATAACCAAACTTACAAAGGAGTGTTTTGAAATGAGATGAAGCCCTACAGTGATGTGAAGTAAAGTGTGGGAGTGATTTTCTTGTGTAGATTTCAACACGGTTGTTTTAGTGTGGTCAGAACAGGCCATGTTGTGATAACAGGCAAATCCCAACATCTCAGCCGCTTTAAACTAAAGTATTATTTCTTATTCACATGAAGTCCTTTATATGTCCAGAGGTTCTCCAGCGTATTTCCTTTCAGAGCGGTGACTCAAAGCTCCCGGCTACCTCCATCTTTCAGCTCCCCTGGAACTTGTGGTTTTCGGTTGCTATGGTAACACGAGTGCACGTAGAAAACCTGGGAGCTTTGTCCTGCCTCAGACCCACTTCACAGGTCAGTTCAGACATGCTTCTGTTAGCCAGAAAGAATCCCTGGGCCCTAAGAGCCAGGAGCAGGAGAGGAGAACTGAATATGGAGACCACTGGTCATCTCTACCATCTTGGATCTCAAGCACATGCTGGGGGTGGGGAGAGAGGATGTGTCAGCAGTGGCCAAGGCAGTGGAAGAAGTGAACAGTCTCTTTAGATCACCTCCCTGAAGGGAACCTGACCCACTTGTGTTCGAATAAAAATCTATCTCAATACTTTATAAGCACATTTGAGTCTATAAAATGAAACATTGACTGACCTCTTTAGGAAAACGCCACCCTAAAGCACCATATCATGGCCTGAAGCTGCTCTGTCAAGCGAAACCTTTTTAAAAAGCATCTGTTGTTGTGACTGTTTTGAATAAAAACTGTTTACAACATTAGAGAGAAGGCATATAAAAACCAGCTGTTCAAGGAAAGAGAAAACCTTCCAACATTTTCGTTTCAACTCTTTGTATTTTTTAAACATTCATTCAGACGAGATAACATTTGATTAATGTCGTGGGCATCCTCCAAAGACAGCAAATGCCTAGACAGAGTGTTACACAGCAGAGAGGTCAAGTGCCCCCCTCCCTGTTGCATTCACGAGCATTTGAAAGAAATTAAAAACCCTGCTCTTTAGACATCACTCAAGGGAACCTCCTCTTTTGCCTTTATGTGGGGTCTGTGAGTTAATTTTGCAGAGAGGCCAAGAACTTTTTTGATCATCTCACAGGGACTCCACACAGGGTCAACTATGGTGTTTTCCAATAAAACAAAAAGTGAAGACTTAAGTACTTTGTAGGATTTATTCTGATTAAATAGGCAGACAAGGACAAATAACCATATAAGTCTCTGACTTAAGCACTTCTCCAAGACATAATTTTAGGCTAATTCAGGTTCTTGGCAAACCAAACCCCACAGTGTGGTCCTTGTGTATGGTCAGCTGGTATCTTTTCTTCATTGACTGTTACCAAAAAATCCATTGTAATCTGTGTGGGGTTTGGTAACACAAGAGCCCCTGTCAGTGCTCTGAAATGTATTTAATAAGCAGGAGAAGTCTCCCTGGAGCTGCTGATTTGGCTATTCAAAAAGGTGCTGCTTCTTTCAATAGCTTCTTCTATTGGTCCAAAGGGCACAGCATGATGATGGGTCAAAAGAACCCTGACCAGGGACTTCCCTAGTGGCCCAGGGGTTAAGATTCCCACTCCCACTGCAGAGGGCCTGGGTTCAATCCCTGGTCAGGGAACCTGGAGCTCCCATGAGACAACTAAAGATCCCATGTGCTGCAACTAAGACCTGGTGTAACCAAATAAATAAAACTTAAAGAAATAAAATAAATTTTAAAAGAGCCCTAAAGAAAGCTGCCAGGGAAATGTTTAAGAGTCAACTGACCTTCACACTATTTCTAATTACACAACTGAGGCTAAACATCACTCGTGCCAAAGAACCAAATGATGAGCCTCGTGGTGGCCTAGACACAGAGGGAAAGGAGCAGAAGTTGGAGGGCCTAGTCTTCTGTTGTTAGCATCAGCAACCAGAGGCCTTTACTGGAAAGGGGCAAAAGGCATGGGCCCTGCCCTCTAAGGGCATCTGGCGGGAGATGTTGAGGAACATGAGGAAAACCTCAGTGTGGCCCATCGTTTTCTTGTCTACCTGTGACTAGTTGCAAAAAAGGCAGCAGCTGGTCATTCTTAATGGACAAACCAAGGCCATCTGGGCCTAGTTGAGATGTTAGTTGAGAACTGTGTATCTGGGGGACTTCCTGGTGGTTCAGTGCCTAAGAATTTGCCTTCCAATGCAGGGGACACAGGTTTGATCCCTGATCAGGGAATTAAGAGCTCACATGCCATGGGGCAACCAAGCCAGAGCACTCTAGAGCCTGCGCACTGCAACAAAGATTGCCTGTGCCACAAGCAACTAAGAACCAACGTAGCCAAAAAAACTAAATAAATTAATATTTTTAAAAAGAATTTAAAAAGAGACAACCATCAATTTTAAAAACTGCATTTTAGTATACATCATTCTATTGATGCTTGGCGTTAATGCCTGCTATACAGCAAAGTGATTCAGTTAAGGTTAGGTGAAGTCGCTCAGTCGTGTCCGACTGTCTGGGGCCCCACACACTGTAGCTTAACCAAGCTCCTCCGTCCATGGGATTTTCCAGGCAAGAGTACTGGAGTGGGTTGCCATTTCCTTCTCCAGAGGATCTTCCCGACCCAGGGTTCGGACCCAGGTTTCCCGCATTGTGGGCAGATGCTTTACCGTCTGAGTCACCAGGGAAGTCAGTTATACATATATAAATATATTCCTTTTCATAGTCTTTCCCGTGATGGTTTATTACAGGATATTGAATATAGTTCCCTATGTTACCCAATAGGACTATGTTGTTTATCCTTTCTATTTATAACAGTTTGCATCTGCTAATCCCAAACTCCCCATCCACCCCCCACCTCTTGGCAACCACAAGTCTGTTGTCTAGATTTGTGAGTTTCTTTCTGTTTCCTGCGTAAGAAAACTGTGCATCTTGATGTGAAGACTGGCTCGGCAAGTTCCCCATGGTTACTGAGCCCCGGGCACTCTCCAAGTTAAATCTGCTCAGAGTGACTTAAAGGTGCCCTCTTGGCCTCTGGTACAGCGCGTTCATACCTGCCAGCAGCCATCAAGGTGATACAAGCTCCTTTCTCATGGCACCTGGTCCCACCCTAACTCCTCTGTTGTCTTCAAGACACACAGACCTGAGGTTCGTTCCTGATACACTTGAATAGAATTTTAGCTCTAGTCTAGTTCTGACACATTTAAAATCTATCTGATACCAACCCCCATTCCTTGAATATACTTCGATAAAACTGACTGAATAACAACAAAAGAAAAAAATCGTTTGAACCTGGTACCGCAAAACAGCTCCCCCCCCTTTTGTAAACATTTCTTGAAAACTTGGACTTAAGAAGAATCAAGAGGGGACCTCCCTGGTGGTCCCTCCTCACTCACAATGCATAGGGCCCAGATTCAATTCCTGGTTGCGGAACTAGATCTCACATACCACAACTAAAAATATATATGCCATATGCCGCAACTAAAATATGGTGCAGCCAAATAAATATCTTTCTTTAAAAGAAAAGAACCAAGAGAAGTGTAAGAGAGACCACCCTTGACATAATCCCCAAAGATCTCCATCTCTTGCCGTCTACACCCTTGAGTAACCCCTTCCCTTAGGGATGGGCTGAGCTGACTGACTTGCTTCTACCAAATAGAATAGGGTGGAAGTAATGAGATGTCACTTCCAATATTAGGTAATAGAAAGAAGAGGCTCACATGGTGAGGGGGGTACTTTCCAGTAACCATGTCAGTGAGCTTGGAAGTAGATTACCCCTATCACTGACCCAGTAGTCAAACCTTCAGATGAGACCACAGCCCTGACCAATAGCTTTACTGTGATGTCACTAGAAACCTTGAGCCAGAAGTGCCTGGTTTATCCAAGTCTATATACTTGCCCCACAGAAACTGTGAGATAATAGCAAATGTTTGCTGTTTTAAGTCACTAAATGTTGAGGCTATCTGTTACACAGCAGAAGATAAATAACAGTTACATGACTAGAAACACACTTTCCCCCCTTATTCTAAGGCAAATACCAGAATAATTTCTAGCATTGGGAAGAAGGGCTTGATAACAAATAATGGTAGTCTTGAGTACCAAATGTATGTTCATTTATGCTACTAAAAATTGCTAATGGGTTATTTTAAAGTATTTAAAGATTATTGTGGCAGTTAGAGGAGGTAGGTTGGGTTCTTAGAAACTGTGTCATATGAACAGTAAGGAGATGTGACTGTTATCTTTTAAAACGTAAGTGGTGATCAGGTGAGGAAAGACATGCTTAACTTGTTCTCTCTAACCCTGAAGGACAAAGCAACAGATGTGACTGGAAGTTGCAGATAAGCAGGTTCTGGCCCCACTGAATTTTGCTGGTGTTTCCATGAAACACCATGAACAAAAGTCATGCCAACTGCTTGACTGTAAAAATTACATCTAAAGTGAAAGTGGTCTACAAACAATGAAAATGCTACTGTATGCATAGGTAGAATTGGGTGATTTTTAAAGATGTTATTTGTCTAAAGTATTCTTTTTATATCATCTTTGCAATGAGAATGAAATGTAACTCTAGGAAAAGAATACCACATGCTTTGTATTGCTAGAAGAGTTCCTCTCTGGGTTTGTTACCGTATCTCAGGCTGACCATCTCCTTTCTTCACAGAGAAAAGTCTGATGATCCCAGGAAACACCATTTCTTCAAAACCATCAATTTTCCTCGTCTGGAAGCCGGCCTAGTTGAACCTCCGTTTGTGCCAGACCCATCAGTGGTTTATGCCAAAGACATCAATGAAATCGACGACTTCTCTGAGGTTCGAGGAGTTGAATTTGATGATAAAGATAAGCAGTTCTTTCAAAGATTTGCCACAGGTGCTGTCCCCATAGCTTGGCAGGAGGAGATTATAGAAACGGGACTGTTTGCAGAATTGAATGACCCCAACAGGCCCGCAGGTTGTGGGGAGGGTTCATCCAGGTCTGGCGTATGTCTGTTATTATAAGTTGTTATCTCTACCAGACCAGCAGCAGGGGTCTCAGCGGACAGAATCCTCGAATGTTCCTAATACATGAAAATCTGTTGTGGAGGACTGATCAATCAGGAGGGGCACCTCAACGACAGAACAGTTCAAAAGACAAACGAACTCACCACTAGGACATATTTGCTCTCCTTCCTTCCCTCCTTTCCTTCCTTCTTCTTTTCGTCCCTACCTTACTTCTTTATTCTTTCTTTCTTCCTTCACAAAGAAAAGTACAGTCTCGGTTTTCACTGAGTGCTGGGAAAAGGAGGCCACAGATTTGTTCTGATAAAGTAAAAGCCTGAGCCTTTGCCATCATGCCCTTGAAAATGACGTCAAGTCCTAGGAACAGAGGATGGAGCTTTGGGGTATGCTCAGAAAAATGAGCATTTCCAATTCTTCGTAAATAATCATTTTAGTTTTTCTTTGTTTATATCTTTTCTTCCTTTCATCTTTCAGTATTTCTTCTGCTTCTGTACTTATGAAAAGGATTTTAAACCTGAAAATAAATATTTCTGATTTCCTTCTCCCCTGTTTAAAAAAAAAAGGAGTGGATTGTAATATTTTGGAAATATTTCAGATCACAAAATAATTTTTAATTTACAGAATGTCTCTTTTTCATATTTTTGAAATATTCTACCATTATAATGTTGCTGCTGCTGCTAAGTCACTTCTGTCATGTCCGACTCTGTGTGACCCCATAGACGGCAGCCCACCAGGCTCCCCCATCCCTGGGATTCTCCAGGCAAGAATACTGGAGTGGGTTGCCATTTCCTTCTCCAATATTGAAGCATGTTAAATATAGATACACATGATGTCTGTGGATTAAAGTATTCTGTAAATTGAGTTCTTTAAGCAGTATTCTACGAATTGCTTACTTGTATACGTCCATATACCATTGCTTCCCAATTTTTGCTGAACTTTGGAATCATCCAGAAGTGTTTTAAAATACTGACGTGTTAACTCCCACTGCCAGCTTTTAATCGATCTGGGGTACAACCTGGGCATCTAGATTTTCATAAGCTCTCCAGGTGATACCAGTGTGCAGTTTGGGATCTATGGCCATGTAGATTTAAATGTTATTATATATGGATCCTTGTTTGGGTCACTCAAAACCCCTATTAGACATTTTGACAGCAATCTTCCAAATACTCAAAAAAATCCGTAACTTAGGCAATTGCACTTAAATGAAGTGAATATAATCTAAATTCATCTTGTAGATTTTCTTGCCCAGGCACACTTTAGTTCTTCACACATATCTTGGGAAGTAGATCTCTTGACTGTTTCAAGACCTAAAGGAGAAACATGGGCCTTGAAACTAATTTGAACAAATGGTGGCCTTCAATTCAAGTGGGTGCCCAGCCGACACTCTATAGGAGTATTGTACTTAATCGCTCAGTTGTGTCTGATTCTCTGAGGTCCCATGGACTATAGCCGGCCAGGTTTCTCTGTCCATGGAATTTTCCAGGCCAGAACACTGGAACAGGTTGCCATTTCCTTCTTCAGGGGATCTTCCCAACCCAGGGATTGAACCTGCGTCTCTTGCGTCTCCTGCACTGGCAGGTGGATTCTTTACCAGTAGACACCAATTAGCCCTTCTCAAAAGCGCAGCCAGGATTTCCCTGGTGGTCCAGTTACTAAGACTCCGTGATCCCAATGCCCAGGTTCGATCCCTGGTAAGGGAACTAGATCCCACATGCCGCAACTAAGATCCCAGTTGAGACTTGGCATAGCCAAATAACTAAATAAAACAAAACAAAAAAAAATTTTTTTTTTAAAGCACAGCCAAAGTAAGAATTTTAAGGCTGATATATATATATATATACACACACATATATTTGACACAAATATATCTGGAGTGATTGTATGTGTGTGTGTGTGTGTGTATAAGGCAATCTTATTTGTCCCAAAGGTGAGAAACTTGGCTGAACTTATTTTAAAAATTTTGTCCCTTGAGTAAGGGAGCCAAAAATTACAAAAACACTGGCAAAAATTCTTTTGGTTAATTGGAATCTGCCTAAAAGTAATCCTCAACTACAAGACTCAACTACATCAACCATATCAGGAACCAGGAAGAAGAAACCCCCTTGGAGTTGAGTCCTGGGTTAAAACACCTGCCATTCACCCTCCTACTCATCCTCTATCCTCACTGAGCTCCCTGAAGCTCCAAAACCCCCCAGAGACACCACAGAGTCCTGAGTCACCCAAGTGAAATACAGGCGTGTCCACCTAAGGCAAGAAAGTAGATTACAATTTGATAAAATGTCTGTCTGTTTAACAAAAAACGAATCAACAGTTAACAGAAACCTAATTAACCACAGCATTCCAAGAGTAGAGATCTCAAGATTTAGCTTTATAAGCATTAAACATTTTTTTTAAGTGCTGTCTACTTGCATTCATTTTTTTGAAGGCAATGCCTACTGGTTTTGATAAATTTCAAAAGCAAATCTGTTTCACTTTTTAGAAGTAACTCAGGAAAATAATTGAGTAAGATAACCATGTTCAAAGAATCCGCCTGCCGATACAGAGGCTCAAAAGAAGCAGGTTTGATGCCTGGATCAGGAAGATCCCCTGGCACCGCACTCCAGCATTCTTGTCTGGAAAATTTCATGGGCAGAGGAGCTTGGTGGGCTACAGTCCATGGGACCACAAAGAAGTGGACACAACTGAGCACAGCAGTACATTTAAACAGTCACCAAGTAAGTGTGTGTTGAACTTTAATTACATTGAGCGCTATACTGGGTAGTGCTGGGGACACAGCAGAGAAATAAGACGACCATCTAAGAAAGGCCACGTGGTGTCATGTAGAATGCAGATTTCTGTGAGTATATTACTCACATTTTAAAACAGGCAACGGATACTCATAAACGTTTTGTAGCTTTTCCAAGGTCACACAGCTTGACAGGGTTGTTGAGAAGACATGATGTAGAAACAGTAGAAATAATGTATAGGAAGCACATAGCCTGTGTTGTTGTTGTTTAGTGTCTGACTCTTTGTGACCCCATGGACTGCAGCACGTCAGGCTTCTCTGTCCCTCACCATCTCCCAAAGTTTGCCCTAGTTCATGTCCATTGCAACGGTGATGCCATCCAGCCATCTCTTTCTGACAAATTGAAGATCACGGTCAGGAAGTAGCGGCAGGTCAAATGACTCTAGGTTGAGGAACAAACTATCAAGAGCTGAACCCACATCTTCATTAAAGTTACAGAGGAGGTAAGCCAGGCAAGAGAGCTGGTTCCTGGGGAGGAGATGAGAAGGCAGTTCTTTACACACAACAGAAGAAAAATCTAATTGCAATAAGTGGAGACACGGCAGCCCATCCTAGGCCTTATGCCTATCATATACCAGGTGGGGATTCACTTGGGCCAAGTCAGAGTGAAGGAGGCTCGTTTTTCCAAGGACAGGGCAGGAGAAGGAGAGACCTCATTTCAGAGATTAAATGTTGGAGCGAAATAAGCAAAGGCTAAGCAGTCTGCTCGGGCTTCCCTGGTGGTGCAGAGGTTAAAGCGTCTACCTGCAATGTGGGAGACCTGGGTTTGATCCCTGGGTCGGGAAGATCCCCTGGAGAAGGAAATGGCAACCCATTCCAGTATTCTTGCCTGGAGAATCCCATGGATGGAGGAGTTTGGTGGGCTACAGCCCACGAGTCACAAAGAGTCGGACATGACTGAGTGACTTCACTCACTTCACTAAGCAGCCTGCTCAGGTTTTGGGTGGGATTCAAAACTTAAATAAGATGGGACTTTCCTGGTGGTCCAGTGGCTAAGATTCCATGCTTCCAGCTCCCAATCCAGGGGACCCAGGTTCAATCCCTGGTCTGGGAACTAGATCCCACATTCTATAATTAAGAGTTCACACACCACAACTAAAGATCAAAAATCCCGCATGCTGTAACTAAGACCCGGCATATATATTTATAAGTATTTAAAACAAACTTAGATACATGCAACCAGATATTTCATCAAAGGAAAGAAGTGATTTTTTGAAAAAGGGTGGTACTTGCCTATTCTTAAAAAGTTAAAATGACCTCATGTTTTTAGAGAAAAAATTTATAAACAAAATGAAACATCAGGGGAAACAGAAGCATATATGAGTGAAATATTCAGGGAAATAAGAACCAAGAAGTCATTTTTATTCTTCTAGTTTGTCAGGGATTGTTTGAAATGTTTGTTTCTTAAAGGAGATTAGGACTTGAAGGACTTGAAGTGCCTTGCAAAGCAGAAGGTATGGATGATGTTTTCACAGAAAACAGTGATGAATGCTTGATCTTAGATGTGATTTTTCTTTTCTTTTCTTTTTATTTTTGACCACACTGCATGGCATGCCAGATCTTAGTTCCTCGACCAGGGAACTGTGCCCCCTGCAGTGGAAGCACAAAGTCTTAACCACTGCACCACCAGGGAAGTTTCTGATTTTAGAATTGTGAGCAACAAAGTGTTAAAGAGTATTCTCAGAACTTCCCTGGTGGTTCAGTGAGTAAGATTCTGGCTCCTATGCCGGGGACCCCTGCTCAGGGAGCGGGATCCCCACACGTGGCAATGGAAAAATCCACATTTTTGATCTTTAGTTGTGGCATGTGAACTCTTAATTGTGGCATAAAGATGCTATATGCCACAACTAAGACCCAGCACAGTCATAAATAAATACATAAATATTTAATACATTAAAAAAAAAAGTATTCTCAATTGGTTACTTTGAATATCAAATTTAAGATGTTTCTCATTTAGGTGACCAGGCATGAATGTGAAATAACTGAATAATTTAAGCTTTGCTTTTTGGGAATTGCTCATATGAAACCACAGAGAAAATTCCCTGGCAGTCCAGCAGTTAGAATTCAGTGCTTTCACTGCACACAGCAGTGGCCTTGGTTCAATCCCTGCTTGGGTAACTAAGATCCCACAGGCCATGTGGTGCAGCAGAAAAAAAAAAAAAAAGGCAGAAAGGAAAAAGAAATCACAGAGAATTCTACATTCATTTTAAAAGATCATTATTATTATATTGTGTTTATCATTGGGACAATTTAACATATATTAAGTTTTAGACAGTAAAACATAATGAAAATAATGAAAAATATATAATCCTTGCTTCTTAAATGATTGTTCTTGGCAGTTACAAACCTTAAGGAGAAAAAAAATCATGAAGGGAAAAAAATAGATACAAGATTTTGGGGGGTGGCAAAGGGGAGCCTAGAAGACTTACCTTATTAGACATTTTGATTGTCAAAAAAGTAAAAAGACTGAATTTTCTTGGATCATCTGGGAAAAATAATCGCAGTTGTTTAGGCTTCATTCTTTCAATAAATATTCTTCCAGTAATGTGCCAGGCCCCATTTCGGTTTGAGGAGATATTCTGGGGTTTGTCCCTTTAAAATTTTTAGACTGGAGGGTACTTTCATTCACTTTGTATTTCACTAAAACTTTATATTTCTCTGGGGAAAGATGAATTTTGTTTTCTTCATTTTTTCCTAAGTTTTCTGCACTGAACATTTAAACTTAAACTTGAATGTTAGAACTTAAAACTTCCTTTTAAAAATCAAGAAAAAGTAAGCAAAACATAATTGGACCTGGGTGTGAGCCCAGGCTGGCTCTGGCAACAACCAACCCCCAAGGACCTCCTTTTGCAAAGGAGAAAAGGAAAGATATACCCATTTGAATACAGAGTTCCAAAGAATAGCAAGGAGAGAAGAGAAAGTCTTCCTCAGTGATCAGTGCAAAGAAATAGAGGAAAACAATAGAATGGGAAAGACTAGATATCTCTTCAAAAACAGTTACATGACTAGAAACACACTTTCCCCCCTTATTCTAAGGCAAATACCAGAATAATTTCTAGCATTGGGAAGAAGGGCTTGATAACAAATAATGATAGTCTTGAGTACCAAATGTATGTTCATTTATGCTACTAAAAATTGCTAATGGGTTATTTTAAAGTATTTAAAGATTATTGTGGCAGTTAGAGGAGGTAGGTTGGGTTCTTAGAAATTGTGTCATATGAACAGTAAGGAGATGTGACTGTTATCTTTTAAAACGTAAGTGGTGATCAGGTGAGGAAAGACATGCTTAACTTGTTCTCTCTAACCCTGAAGGACAAAGCAACAGATGTGACTGGAAGTTGCAGATAAGCAGGTTCTGGCCCCACTGAATTTTGCTGGTGTTTCCATGAAACACCATGAACAAAAGTCATGCCAACTGCTTGACTGTAAAAATTACATCTAAAGTGAAAGTGGTCTACAAACAATGAAAATGCTACTGTATGCATAGGTAGAATTGGGTGATTTTTAAAGATGTTATTTGTCTAAAGTATTCTTTTTATATCATCTTTGCAATGAGAATGAAATGTAACTCTAGGAAAAGAATACCACATGCTTTGTATTGCTAGAAGAGTTCCTCTCTGGGTTTGTTACCGTATCTCAGGCTGACCATCTCCTTTCTTCACAGAGAAAAGTCTGATGATCCCAGGAAACACCATTTCTTCAAAACCATCAATTTTCCTCGTCTGGAAGCCGGCCTAGTTGAACCTCCGNGGGTTTGTTACCGTATCTCAGGCTGACCATCTCCTTTCTTCACAGAGAAAAGTCTGATGATCCCAGGAAACACCATTTCTTCAAAACCATCAATTTTCCTCGTCTGGAAGCCGGCCTAGTTGAACCTCCGTTTGTGCCAGACCCATCAGTGGTTTATGCCAAAGACATCAATGAAATCGACGACTTCTCTGAGGTTCGAGGAGTTGAATTTGATGATAAAGATAAGCAGTTCTTTCAAAGATTTGCCACAGGTGCTGTCCCCATAGCTTGGCAGGAGGAGATTATAGAAACGGGACTGTTTGCAGAATTGAATGACCCCAACAGGCCCGCAGGTTGTGGGGAGGGTTCATCCAGGTCTGGCGTATGTCTGTTATTATAAGTTGTTATCTCTACCAGACCAGCAGCAGGGGTCTCAGCGGACAGAATCCTCGAATGTTCCTAATACATGAAAATCTGTTGTGGAGGACTGATCAATCAGGAGGGGCACCTCAACGACAGAACAGTTCAAAAGACAAACGAATTCACCACTAGGACATATTTGCTCTCCTTCCTTCCCTCCTTTCCTTCCTTCTTCTTTTCGTCCCTACCTTACTTCTTTATTCTTTCTTTCTTCCTTCACAAAGAAAAGTACAGTCTCGGTTTTCACTGAGTGCTGGGAAAAGGAGGCCACAGATTTGTTCTGATAAAGTAAAAGCCTGAGCCTTTGCCATCATGCCCTTGAAAATGACGTCAAGTCCTAGGAACAGAGGATGGAGCTTTGGGGTATGCTCAGAAAAATGAGCATTTCCAATTCTTCGTAAATAATCATTTTAGTTTTTCTTTGTTTATATCTTTTCTTCCTTTCATCTTTCAGTATTTCTTCTGCTTCTGTACTTATGAAAAGGATTTTAAACCTGAAAATAAATATTTCTGATTTCCTTCTCCCCTGTTTAAAAAAAAAANGCGCTGTTAAGCATCGTATTCCATCCACAATGGAGGAGTCTTGTTTCACTCGCCTTCGGAGGACTGGAGGAAGCGCCAAGCCGAAAGCCAGGCTGCGCGATGGGACAGGCGGGAAGGAGGTCGGCGCTTTCCTGGGAACCTCGCAGAGAGTTGGGGTGGAAGAGAAAAGCGGCGCAGCAGCAGCAGCAACGGACTTGGGGAAGACTCGGGGGGTTGCTGAGAAGCATGAAAGGAAATCATGAGCGGGAGATCTGAGAGACACTAAGTGGTCTAAAACCCAGTAATAAAGAAGTTTGTCCTTCCCTACTTTCCCTGGCGCTGAATCTCAGAGCTTCCGTCTCCTCCCCAAGGTCACAGTGCTTTCCGAGTTACCCTGATCCTTGTCTGATCCACAGATAATCTTGTGAAGAAAACATTCTCAAAAAAGTGACTTCATGAGTCTACCGCACCACCTCCCATACCCCTAAATATGCAACACAGAACAGAAATACAGGGAAAGTACTATTTTAACTCAAAGGAATGACTTAACTCCTGGAAGAATTTCTGTAACCTGCCATTTGAACTGGGAAGGTCCTGTGAGGCCAGATTCTTCCCAAGGACATTCAAATCAAGTCAGGTCTGCAGTTATCTTTGAGAATTAACTAGATTGACCAAGCAGAAAAGAAGTTTTGGGGAGTAATACATCCTGGGGATGGGGCACTGTTGGCTGGCATATAAGCTGTCACTGACATGGCAAGTTGTCATACGCTGCTGTGACAAGGCAAGAAAGCAAGATCGCAGTTACCAGGTAGCTAACTGTCATCTTTGAAAATGATTCCCACCTTTGACGTTTGAATCACACTGGATACCTTTAGACACGCCAGGGAAAAGATTAACACAGTTCCCTTATGCTCCAGAGATGTGGCGGTTTCACAAAAGTCCAGGTCTCTTACAAAGACATAATCCCAATTCAGCGATGGTATCACCAAAAAGAATTGGAGGAATAGCAAAAAGAAATCACTGTAGGAAGGAGAAGGAAAGAATAAGAGTCTATTTACATGTCCTGTATATGAGGTTTGTAGTCAGTTAGCATTTAGGTCAATCTCTCTGGCTCATGGCTTTTAATATGAAATTTTATCTTGAAAAAAAAAAGTTGGTAACCTGAGGCTCACGTATGGAGTTGGGATAGAAGTCAGAATTACAAACTGAGGTACTATAAAGGTCCTTACCAAATAAACATCCAGAACCCTGGGAACTTACTCTTATAGAATAATCAGTGACTGTACACACTCCATTTTAATTTCTTAACTGAACCGATGTAAAATTGCAGTTTCCTCAATAAGCATGTCCTGCTCCATTCACCAAAATGGCTTTAAATGACCCCAGCAACAACAATAGTCCTAAGAGCAGATATTGAAATTGGCTTGAAGAGGTACCATGGTTTACTTTTTCTTTCTATTTCTGCAGCTCTGTCTTCCATCCATTTCTTTCTGACTTCCACATGTTCTCTACCAGATACACTCTACACTGAGCATCAAAACGGAACAGTCGCTATAGCCTTGGAGGGGGAGGCAAACGTTAACCAAATAGTCATAATAAGAACTAGATAGTCACTAATCATGAGAAAATTTCCAAAAGAAAAACATTCACGTTAAAAATATTTAACCCCAACAAGAATTGTAAACAGAATTGAGCTCCAGTTAATGCTATGTATGCTGAAGTATTTAGGAGGAACTATCTGATGTTGGCAACTTATTCTGAAAATGTTTTTAAAAGATGGACCGACAGATGAATGAAGGGATGGACAGATATGTGATAAATTACATACAGCAGAAATGTTAAGTATAGATTAACATGGTAGGTAGATGGGTGTTCACCATGCATGACTGCCAACTTTTTTGTGTATTTGGAAAGTTTATATTAAAAATTGTTGTGAGTGAAGTTAAAGTCGCTCAGTTGTGTCCGAGTCTTTGTGACCCCATGGACTATGTCCTATACAGTCCATGGAATTTTCCAGGCCAGAATACTGGAGTAGCCTTTCCCTTCTCTAAGGGATTTTCCTAACCCAGGGATCGAACCCAGGTCTCCCACATTGCAGGCAGATTCTTTACCAGTTGAGTTACAAGGGAAATTCCCCCAAAAACTGTTGGAACACCAAAAATAAATAATCAAGCAAATAAATAAATAGTGGAATAAAGTCTAAAATAACCTTTGACAGGCAGAAGGGATCTATCTCATGGTCCAGCTGAAGCACTGAGCATCACATGGTGAAAGTGAAAGTGAAGTCGCACAGTCGTGTCTGACTCTTTGCGACCCCATGGACTGTAGCCTACCAAGCTCCTCTGTCCATGGGATTTTCNAGTGGAATAAAGTCTAAAATAACCTTTGACAGGCAGAAGGGATCTATCTCATGGTCCAGCTGAAGCACTGAGCATCACATGGTGAAAGTGAAAGTGAAGTCGCACAGTCGTGTCTGACTCTTTGCGACCCCATGGACTGTAGCCTACCAAGCTCCTCTGTCCATGGGATTTTCCAGGCAATAGTACTGGAGTGGATTGCCATTTCCTTCTCCAGAGGATCTTCTTGACCCAGGGATCGAACCCGGGTTTCCTGCATTGTAGACAGACGCTTTACCGTCTGAGCCACCAGGGAAGTCAAGCATCACATAAGGAATCTCCAATGGCAGGGGCCATTCCCAAGCCTGCTGCACCTCCACCTGAACAGACGTCGATTTGTTCCGTTCTTCACAACTTCTTGAATGCATATGCCTCTTTTTGAATTGAAAGAAATTTTAGTGCAGTAGGAATACTGTTTAATAATTATTGTTCTCTGTGTTTACTTACACTGCAGACAGACTTTCACTTGGTAAAATTTTGACAGAGGCAAACTTCTGGTAAGTCAGATTAAAACACGTGGGGAAACAGGGAGTTTCCTGGCTGTCCAGTGGTTAGGACTGGGCAGCTTTCACTGTGGTGACCCAGGTTCTACCCCTGGTCAGGAAACAAAGATCCCACAAGCCGCACTACGTGGCCAAAACCGAAAAAAGGGCAGGGGGGAAACCCAGCCATCCACAACATTCTGTCCAACAGGCATATTTCTGAGGAACAGGTGTCTTCATCTCTAGAAAGGGAAAGCAATGATTATTTAGGAGGTAATGGGTATGCACCCTATAAAACTACACAATCACAACAGTGTTTCTTGGTACCACAGAGCTCCCAACAAATTACACATTTTGTCAGTCAAGTCAATACTCAACGGAAAAAATGGTTGTAAAACAGTTCTCATATTTTTTTGGTTGTTTAATAGAGTTTATCAAAGATGCCTATATATTCCCAGGATGGTTGTCTGAGGCGCCCTTACAAATAGCTGAGAAAAGAAGAGTAGCAAAAGGCAAAGGAGAAAAGGAAAGATATACCCATTTGAATGCAGAGTGCCAAAGAATAGCAAAGAGATAAGAAAGCCTTCCTCGGTGATCAATGGAAAGAAATAGGGGAAAACAATAGCACAGGAAAGACTAGACATCTCTTAAAGAAAATTAGAGATACCAAGAGAACATTTCATGCAAAGATGAGTACAATAAAGGACAGAAATGGTATGGACCTAACAGAAGCGGGAGATATTAAGAGGTGAGATATTAAGTATACATAGAAGAACTATGCAAAAAAAAGATCTTTATGACCCAGATAACCACAATGGTGTGATCACTTACCTAGAGCCAGACATCCTGGAATGCAAAGTCAAGTGAGGCTTAGGACGCATCACTACAAAAAAGCTACTGGAGGTGATGAAATTCCAGCTGACCTATTTCAAATCCTAAAAGATAATGTTGTGAAAGCGCTGCACTCAATAACCCAGCAAATTTGGAAAACTCAGCAGTGGCCACAGGACTGGAAAAATTCAGTTTTCATTCCAATCCCAAAGAAAGGCAATGTTTCCAAAGAATGTTCAAACTACCGCACAGTTGCACTCATCTCACATGCTAGCAAAGTAATGCTCAAAATTCTCCAAGTTAGGCTTCAACAGTACGTGAACCTAGAACTTCCAGATGTGCAAGCTGTATTTAGAAAAGCCAGAAGAATCAGAGATCAAATTCCCAACATCTGTTGGATCATTGAAAAACCAAGAGAATTCCAGAAAAACATCTACTTCTGCTTTACTGACTATGCCAAAGCCTTTGACTGTCTGGATCATAACAAACTATGAAAAATTCTTAAAGAGATGGGGATACCAGACCACCTTACCCACCTCCTGAGAAACCTGTATGCAGGTCAGAAGCAACAGTTAGAACCAGACATGGAACAACAGACTGATTCAAAATTGGGAAAGGAGTACATCAAGGCTATTCTTTGTCACCTGCTTATTTAACTTATATGCAGAGTACATCATGTGAAATGCCAAGCTAGATGAAGCACAAGCTGGAATCAAGATTGCTGGGAGAAATATCAATAACCTCAGATATGCAGGTGACAGCACCCTTATGGCAGAAAGCAAAAAGGAACTAAAGAGCCTCTTGATAAAAGTCAAAGAGGAGAGAGAAAAGGCTGGTTTAAAACTCAACATTCAAAAAATTAAGATCATGGCATCCGGTCCCATCACTTCATGGCAAATAGATGGGAAAACAATGGAAACAGTGACAGACTTTATTTTCTTGGACTTCAAAATCACTGCAGTTGATGACTGTAGCCATGAAACTAAAAGATGCTTGCTTCTTGGAAGAAAAGCTATGACAAACCTAAACAGCTTATTAAAAAACAGAGTCATTACTTCACCGACAAAGGTCTGCCTAGTTAAAGGTATGTTTTTTCCAGTAGTCATGTATGGATGTGAGAGTTGGAACATAAAGAAAGCTGAGTGCTGACAAGTTGATGTTTTTGAACTGTGGTGTTGGAGAAGACTCTTGAGAGTCCCTTGAACTGCAAAGCAATCCAACCAGTCCTGAATATTCATTGGAAGAACTGATGCTGAAGCAAATACTTCAATACTTTGGCCACCTGATGGGAAGAACTTACTCATTGGAAAAGACCTTCATGATGGGAAAGATTGAAGGCAGGAGGAGAAGGGGATGACAGAGGATGAAGGGGTTGGATGGCATCACCGACTCAATGGACATGAGTTTAAGGAAACTCCAGAAGTTGGTGATAGACAGGGAAGCCTGGTGTGCTGCAGTCCATGGGGTGGCAAAGAGTCAGACATAATTGAGTGACTGAACTGAATTGAAATTATCTAGGCTTATTGAAAACTGTCCTGTAATACATCACATTAATTTATTAATGTGAAAAAATAACTTGGAAGAAAGATATGGTAAATCAATATTGCCATCAATAAAATAATCCTTAAGTATTTATTGAAAGTCTTCTATATGTAGAGGACAAGAAGCATCCATCTTTCCTACAAAGATCCTATAGTCAGTATGAATAATCCTTTGTTTTTCTCGAAACTATTCATAGTTTATGTTTGCATTTGTTCTTATCAGGCCATTTGGATGAGACACAATCACCTTAGATATAAAAAACTCACTACTGTCATATAGGTGGAAATTAATTAACATTAACAAGATTTGATGGTTGAGCATTTCTTAAGAAAGCCTTTAGGGTGAGCTTTGGTTTGTCCCTGAAGATTGCATGAAATAGAACCTTGGAGCAATTGCATAGTTCATGTTGCAATGAGTGTGATTCATTAATACAATACTTTTCTTAATCCTAGCACAGGAATCTGCAGTGTGTTGCCTGATTTCTCCCTCTCATTTTTACTAAATAAACGTATACTTTTAGTATACTCCAGAAGAAATAAGTAATCAAGGCAGTTATATCTGTAAAGTTGATGTATACTATAACCTAAGATAATTTACTTAATATAAGTCTGTAAAAAAAAAAAAAAAAACAGTATTGTGTTTCCAAGCCTTATGCTGCTGCTGCTGCTAAGTCGCCTCAGTCGTGTCCGACTCTGTGTGACCCCATAGACGGCAGCCCACCAGGCTCCCCATCCCTGGGATTCTCCAGGCAAGAACACTGGAGTGGGTTGCCATTTCCTTCTCCAATGCATGAAAGTGAAAAGTGAAAGGGAAGTCACTCAGTCGTGTCCGACTCCTAGCAACCCCATGGACTGCAGCCCACCAGGCTCCTCCGTCCATGGGATTTTCCAGGCAAGAGTACCGGAGTGGGTGCCATTGCCTTCTCCAAGCCTTATGGCTACCCCCTTACATAAAGAGGAATGTATTAACTGGTATATAACTTTCTATTGGCCTTTGGCATTTTGTTTTCATCCTATATGTATACACCATGCTTTCTGAATTTGTGTGCCATTAGACACAACCAAGCATGCTGTGAAAGGTGTTAGTCATTCAGTCGGGTCTAACTCTTTGTGACGCTATGGGCTGTAGCCCACCAGGCTCCTCTGTCCATGGGATTCTCCAGGCAAAAATACTGGAAAAGGGGCCATTTCTTTCTCCAAAGGAGCTTCCTGACACAGGGATGGAACCTGCATTTCTGGTGTCTTCTGCACTGGCAGGCAGATTCTTTACCACCAGTCCAACTGGGAAGCCTTTTCTGGATTTAACAATATATTAAACGTCTTCAATAGATTCAAATACTATTCTACATCATTTTAAACAATGCAAATATCCACAAAATATACTATGTTAATCAGTTTCCCACTTGTTGCATGTTTAAATTATTTTCAATCTTTTGGCATTATAAACAATAGTGCAACATAACTACACATGATGAACACAGCAAAATATCTGCCCTCAGTCTTGATTATTTCCTTAAGATAAGTTCCTAAAAGTACAATTGCTAAGTTAGGCAGAACACAGTCTCTTTAAGTTCTTGTAATGTATTGCCAATATATCTCTAACAAAGGATAACACCAGCTAAGTACCTATACAGTATCTAAGCAGCCTCTGTCCACTTACCAGTAATGAGGTTGTTTTGTTTTGGTTTGTTTTGGTTTACACTTTTCTTTATGGTACTAATTTTGTAAGCCACCTTAAGTCTCAACTAGAACAAAAAAAAAAAATCTTCTAGTAAAGTAAAAAGCCCTGTGGTGCACATCTAGAAACCAGCTTAGCTGTTTCTAAATACTCACATCGAAAATTAGCTACATGCATAAAAATGTATGATTGAAGTGGCTGGTCTTTTGCTGAAATTCTATCTGAGATCATATGATTCCACCAATCCTTCCATATATCTGCCAAAAATAAAAGATTCCAGAAAAGAAGTTCTGTACAAATTCAAACTGTCGTTAATCATTTTCATGTTCAGTGCACACACACAAGCTAGTAACAATGGGTTGATGCTTCACCAAGTTTCATAGCAAACTAAAAAGCAAGCATCAGAATTTGTGTCATCCAGCAATATAATGGTAGCTGGAGAAGGTATTTATTGTCCCTATCTAAAAAAAAAGAAAAAAGAAACCTTAGTGTAATGATTTCTAGCATCCATTATGGTCCAATCACGTTTGCCATCAACCGCCTTGTTACATGTACCAGCGTGTCCCACGTATTACTGAATAAAGTGTTCTTACTTACCAACCATCAGATAGGCATTCACTTTCATAGCCTTTAGGGGTAGATTTGTACCATTCCATCCAAGTCCTTGCCTTTTTAATTACTTAGATAAAATTTCAAGGTAAACATATAACTGTCAGGCTAGAACCAACTAAACTGACCTGTCCAATACCTGAAATGAAACATACACCCAGGGCCTTATTAGCACTATGTTCTGATGAAATGTACTGATATTTCTGAGGGTAAATGGGTTGGAGGGTGTCATGGATTAAATATTTCCCTCCAAAACTCATGTCTATGTAAAAACTTCCGAATGTGAACATATTTGGAATAGAGTCCATTAAGATGAGGTTATATTGGATAGGAAGGCCCTAAATCCAACAACTGGTATCCTTATAAGAAGGCCATGTGAACACACAGAAACACACAGGTAAAGCATCATGTGAAGATGGAGACAGAAACTGGAGTGACCAAGTCAAGGAATGCCAAGCAACCATCAAAAGTGAGGGAAGAGGCACAGAGAAAAGATTCTCCATCAGAGCCTCCAGGAGAAACTAACTGCAAAACCATGATTTTGAGCTTCAGCCTCCAAAATCATGAGATAATACATTTCTGCTGTTTTAAGCCATCCAGTCTGTGCTACAAAAGTAATACCTATATATATATATATATATATATGTATATATATATATATTCTTTTTCAGATTCTTTTCCCTTCAGTTCAGTTCAGTCACTCACTCATGCCCAACTCTTTGGAACCCCATGGACTGAAGCACGCCAGGCCTCCCTGTCCATTACCAACTCCCAGAGCCTGCTTGAACTCATGTCCATTGAGTCAGTGATGCCATCCAACCATCTCATCTTGTCATCCCCTTTTCCTACCTTCAATCTTTCCCAGCATCGGGAAATAAAAGCTAAAACTCCAGTACTTTGGCCACCTCATGTGAAGAGTTGACTCATTGGAAAAGGCTCTGATGCTAGGAGGGATTCGGGGCAGGAGGAAAAGGGGACGACAGAGGATGAGATGGCTGGATGGCATCACTGACTCGATGGACGTGAGTTTGAGTGAACTCCAGGAGATGTTAATGGACGGGGAGGCCTGACGTGCTGCCATTCATGGGGTCGCAAAGAGTCAGACAAAACTGAGCGACTAAACTGAACTGAACTGATAGTCTTAAGTCAGAAAGGTCGATTCTTCCAGCTCCATTTTTCTTTCTCAAGACTGCTTTGGCTATATAAGGAATTTAGAAAAATGATACTGAAGAATTTATTTATAGGGAAGCAATGGAGAAACAGACAGAGAACAGACTTACGGACATGGGGAGAGGGGAGGAGAGGGTGAGCTGTATGAAGAGAGTAGCATGGAAACTTATATTACCATATGCAAAACATATAGCCAACGGGAATTTGCTGTATGTCTCAGGAAACTCAAATGGGCTCTGTATAAGTCTGGGGGGGGGATGAGGAGGGACATGGGAGTGAGGTTCAAAAGGGGGGCGATATATGTGTACCTATGGCTGATTCATGTTGAGGTTTGACAGAAAACAACAAAATTCTGTAAAGCAATTATCCTTCAATTAAAAAATTAATTAATTTACAAAAAAAAACATTGCTTTGGCTATTCGGGGTCTTTTGTGTTTCAGTTCAGTTCAGTTCAGTTCATTCGCTCAGTCGTGTTCGACTCTTTGCGACCCCATGAATCGCAGCACGCCAGGCCTCCCTGTTCATCACCAACTCCTGGAGTTCACTCAGACTCACGTCCATCGAGTCCGTGATGCCATCCAGCCATCTCATCCTTGGTTGGCCCCTTCTCCTCCCGCCCCCAATCCCTCCCAGCATCAGAGTCTTTTCCAACGAGTCAACTCTTTGCATGAGGTGGCCAAAGTACTGGAGCTTCAGCTTTAGCATCATTCCTTCCAAAGAAATCCCAGGGTTGATCTCCTTCAGAATGGACTGGTAGGATCTCCTTGCAGTCCAAGGGACTCTCAAGAGTCTTCTCCAACACCACAGTTCAAAAGCATCAATTCTTCAGCGCTCAGCCTTCTTCACAGTCCAACTCTCACATCCATACAAGACCACAGGAAAAACCATAGCTTTGACTAGATGGACCTTAGTCAGCAAAGTAATGTCTCTGCTTTTGAATATACTATCTAGGTTGGTCATAACTTTTCTTCCAAGGAGTAAGCGTCTTTTAATTTCATGGCTGCAGTCACCATCTGCAGTGATTTTGGAGCCCCAAAAAATAAAGTCTGACACTGTTTCCACTGTTTCCCCATCTATTTCCCATGAAGTGATGGGACCGGATGCCATGATCTTCGTTTTCTGAATGTTGAGCTTTAAGCCAACTTTTTCACTCTCCTCTTTCACTTTCATCAAGAGGCTTTTTAGCTCCTCTTCACTTTCTGCCATAAGGGTGGTGTCATC
>SJYX01008029.1:1094379-1227413 GCA_006410675.1 Oreotragus oreotragus | reverse complement strand
ACAGCCTTGACGTACTCCTTTTCCTATTTGGAACCAGTCTGTTGTTCCATGTGCAGTTCTAACTGTTGCTTCCTGACCTGCATACAGGTTTCTCTAGAGGCAGGTCAGGTGGTCTGGTATTCCCATCTTTTTCAGTATTTTCCACAGTTTATTGTGATCCACACAGTCAAAGGCTTTGGCATAGTCAATAAAGCAGAAATAGATGTTTTTCTGGAACTCTCTTGCTTTTTCCATGATCCAGCGGATGTTGGCAATTTGATCTCTGGTTCCTCTGCCTTTTCTGTTTGGTAACCATAATTCTTTTTCAGTGTCTGTGAGTCTATTTCTGAGACGTTGCCCTTTCTGTTTCCTCTTGCTCTTTGTCTATCCCCTTCTGCCCTCTTATACCACATACCATTAATGCATGGTTCTCAAATTTCTTTTTTGATCTTCTATCCTTTTGAGAATCTGATGAAACTTATATGCTGTCCCCACAAAATTGGTGCATATACTCACATAGGATTTAATAACTCACAAAAGATTTCTAGATTGTTCATGGACTCTTCACTTCAACCATTTACCAAATCTAAGAATCTTCTAAGCTCATTCATACTAATATGTAATAATAATACATGTAATATGTAATAATATTTGGCCATTCTCTCCCAGAAGGGAATTTTAAATGAAGTGAGTTCATCTCTAACTAATATAACAGATCCAAAGGATATAAGAATCATTGGGCAATGTCGGGGTTGCATTTTCTTCCTAAAGGCCCCTTCCTGAAGCACCCAAATCAAACCCTCATATAAGGTAAGCTTGATTTTACATACCCTCCCTGGAATACAGGCAAAAAATATATAATTGACTCATGTTTTCCCCCAGAAATTAATGCCACCATAATCTAGACTCAGAATCTTGGAATTACTTTGATTCTCAGAATTTCTTCTCTCATCTAGTCATTCATCAGAAACCATTTTTCTTTATAATGTCTTTCATATCCATCTCTTCCCTCCATGTATTAATTTCCTATTGCTTCTATTTGTTTGAGCCCCTTTTTTATAACAAATGACCAGCTACTTAGTGACTTAAAACAATACAAATTTATTCTCTTATACAGGGATAAAAAAATCAAGGTTTTGGCAAGGCTGATTCCTTCTAGAAGCTCCAGAGGAGAATCTGTTTCTAACTTCTTGCAGTTTCTAGAAGCTGCTCACATTCCTGAGGTTGTGCCCACATTAGTCCAATCTCTATTTCCATTGTAACATAAAGTTCTCCTAACAATGAGCATCCTGCCTCTCTCTTATAAAGACCTTTGTCATTACACTAGAAATATCCAGATAGTCTAGGGTAATTTCCCATTTCAAGATTCTTGATCACCTCTGGGGGACTTCTCCAGTGGCAGAAGTGGTAAAGAACCTGCCTGCCAAGGCAGGAGATATAAGAGACACAGGTTCAGTCCCTAGGCTGGGAGTATACCCTGGAGGAGGAACTAGCAAGCCACTTCAGTATTCTTTCCTGGGAACTCCCATGGACAGAGGAGCCTGGCAGGCTACAGTCCATGGGATCGCAAAGAGTTGGACACAACTGAAGTGACTTAGCACGCACACATGCAATCACATCTGCAAGGTCCCTTTTACCATGTACGAGAGCATATTCACAGGCTCTGGGCATTAGGACACAGACATCTTTGAGGGACAATATTCTACATCACTTCTTCCTTAGCCCCAGTTTTGGTCCTTATCAGTACCCCTGGAATACGTCAACATTTTCCTAATTGGCTTTCCTGACCACTGCCTCTCTCCCAGTTCCTCTGGTCATTCTAGATGTGATAAATACTCAGCAAAAATTAGTTCTTCATCCTGTTCTTCACCCATTCCAAGATCCTGACCTTAGTTTACTTTGGCCCAATATTGTTCACTTCAATTAAACTGATGTCCACACTCTTCCCCTACACACACACACACACACACACACATTAATGGAGACCTATCCAGCATTTTCAGGGAATTCCTCCCTGAAGAGAAAACCTATAAGGTTAAACTTTAAGGTTGTAAAGAGATGCCAAATAGGGTAAGAGTATCCCTGGCAGAAGGAAGAGCATATGTGAAAGTTGTGCGGCTGAGAAGAGCTTGTCATTGTTATGCAATGAAAGGATTGCCAGATTGCTAATGTGACTGGGGCAGAGTGAGCAGAGAAGGGAGGGGAAGGAGATCACTGCAGAGGAAAAGGCAGGGATGTATCAGGCCGAGCTTTACAAGGGCTTTAATTTTATTACAAGTGCAATGAAAAACCCTTGGAAGGTTTTGAATAGATCACTAGTTCCTGGAGAGATAGCAAAGAATGGAAGGGGAACAACAATAGAACCAGAAAGACCAGTTAGTAGGTTATTGAGGTGATTATAGGAATCCAGACTAGAAATAGCAGTGGGTTAGGTTCAGATAATGGCAGTCGAGTTAAGAGAAGCAGAAGTAGCCACGATCTATTTTGGAGGTAGCAGAGAAGGGATCTGGAGGGTTGAGAGAGGAAAACCACAGAGAAGTCCTAGATTTCTGGCTTCAGCAGCTGGTTAGATGGCAGTGATGCACTTACTAAGGTGAAGATGGTTGAGAGACAAACAGGTTTTAGAACGTAAATACTGTCCTCTAAAAGTATTAGATCCTTACGGGATCTAATGTTTAAACTTTGCTCACCAGCATATACCAGCACGTAGAACGCTGCCTGAGGAGCCTCCCAGGTGGCTCAGTGGTAAAGAATTCACCTGCCAGTGCAGAAGACACAGTTTCGATCCCTGGGTTGGGAAGATCCCCTGGAGAGGAAATGGCAATCCACTCCAGTATTCTTGTCTGGGAAATCCCAGGGACAGAGGAACCTGTATTCTTGTCTGAGAAATACCATGGATAGAGGAGCCTGATGGGCTACAGACCATGGGGTTGCAAAAGAGTCAGATATGATTTAGCAATAAACAACCACAGCACACTGTATGACATGGTGAACATTAACTGAACTAAGGTTGTTGACAGTCCTGTAACATCCTGATGATTCACTGCTTATAAAAGGGGTACATTACATTTAAGTGAAATACTAAACAGACATGGAATATAGTTAAAAGATTCATATTTCAAAGGTATGAAGTGACAATAGCTTATGTCTTTCACATGTATGAGACTTACGTAAAGCAATTTCATAGAATGTCTGATGTAAAGAAAGTCTGATGCTATAAGCTGGTATTTTAGAAAGGAAAAAGTCATAAGAACTCCACCATAGATGAAGCTTCCTTGTTATTACCTGAGTGCTTATATTGTTTTAGAGAATTGACTCTTAATGACATGGCATCAGCCCTGCACTACTAGCCTTTAGTAGTCAGGGGAGAAAACAAGAGAGACAGTGACAGCTGTTGATGCTTGTCAGACTTGACAGGGTAAGGAGGAGCCCTCAAGTGACACTGAGACTAAATCAGTTTTCATCTTTTAAACCAAGGGCAACGTGATGTTTAGCATAGTCACGCTGACATGCTATTTGCATGGCCCAACACTGCTAGAATACGGACTATTCACTGTGAGGAAAGGAGAAATCCTATACAAAAGGACATAAAAATATATATCTTCATTGGTGTTTTACCAATAGGTATCTAGCATCTTTAATACTTTTCAATACATAATTGGCATCTGGTGCTCTTACTATTCCAAGACAGGCTTTTCAAAAATTGGCACTAGCCATCAACAAATATCAGATTTGATAAGGGAGATTACAAACTCAGCTAAATTTATCCAGACCTGAAATTTTATACCTTGCCTGCTGCTGCTGCTAAGTTGCTTCAGTCGTGTCCGACTCTGTGCGACCCCATAGACGGCAGCCCATCGGGCTCCTCTGTCCCTGGGATTCTCCAGGCAAGAATACTGGAGTGGGTTGCCATTTCCTTCTCCACTGCATGAAAGTGAAAAGGGAAAGTGAAGCTGCTCAGTCATGTCTGACTCTTTGAGACCCCATGGACTGCAGCCTACCAGGCTCCTCTGTCCATGGGATTCTCCAGGCAAGAGTACTGGAGTGGGTCGCCATTGCCTTCTCCGATATCTTGTCTAAGTGAGATCTAAAGCAAAACAAACAAGCAAACAAAAATGCTCTAGGAGAGCCAAGCAATACATTTAAAAAAAAACATTCTGAAGGGATTAAAAATAATTATTAATTCCTTACAATCCAGCAATTCCAGTTCTGGGTATATACCCAAAATAATTGAAAGTAAGGTCTCAAAAAGATATTTGTACACACACATTCATAGCAGTACTATTTTCAATGGCAAAAAGTTAGAAGTAACTCACCCAAGTGTCTATCAACAGAAGGATGCATAAACAAAATGTGGTATGTGTGTACAATGGAGTATTATACAGCCTCAAAAATGAAGGAGATTCCCACATGCTATAACACAGATGAAGTCTGAACCCACTATGGTAGATGAAATAAGCCAGCCACACACACAAAAATCAACTATTGATGAGTCCACTTATATGAGCTACTTAAAGTAGTTAAATTCATGGTGACAAAGTAGAATGGTCACTGTGAGAGGCCAGGGGAAGGGGAAAGGGAAGTTAGTTTAATGGACACAGAGCTTCAATTTGGGACAGTTAAAAAGTTCTGGAGATGTATGGCAGTGATGGTCATACAATAAAGCGAATATATTTAATGCTGCCCAACTGTACATTTAAAAATTGTTTAAATGGTAGATTTTACCTTTTGTGTATTTTACCTCAATAAAAAATAATAATTAACTTTAAGTTGTAAGTGGTTAGTCACATGAGCAATATTATCATAATCTGACAGAATAAGACAAGCTAAGAGTGGGATCTTGGTCTCTGCACTACCTTCTGGGCACCTGGCACCATGGGTTTTAGTTAATAGTAAGGTGAGTTTGAAACAATAATGGATGAATGTGGTCTCCAAAAAGCAAAATAGTTTTAATGCCCTGTAGAATTACTTTATCTAGAATAAGAGAATGGTAGTTTCACTTCTCTTCAGACCAGTCCACATCACATGCTTTTCAGCTATAGGGAAAGTCTTTCAGAAAATCATAACAAACTGAAATGGGTTCAGGGGGGAATAATCGGGAAGAAAAAGGGATCTGAGAAGTCCTTTATGAGAAAAAACTGAAGGATGACACACTAGCAATGATGAAAAAAAAAAGTAGTTTGTTTCCTCATGACTGAGAAGAATAAAGACCAAATTTTGGAAGCTACACAGTAAGACAGTTTTCAGATCAGTAGAAGGTAGAAGCTCTCCAACAGTTTCCACAGCACTTTATCAGTAGCCCTCGTATAGAACTTTCCACTCTTTATCTGTAACTAAAGTTGCTCCCAGAAATTACTTCCGTATCCACGTAACATCTGATGATGCACATATTAGGCCCTGAAATACTTGTTTGATGAATTAAAGAATGTGAGAATGATTAAACAAATGACTGTCAGATCTAGCCAAAGATGAAACTGAGCTGTCCTGTGAGGGAAGGCATTCAAACAGAGGCTAGTTAACTACTTGGCAGAGATGTTATGGAGGAGATCCAAGTTTCGTTTACTTGGTTGGATTAGATGACTTTTAAAGGCCTTTCAAGCCCTAAAGATCTATGGTTTCATGGCCTGGGTTTAAGTGCTGGCCTCGCCACTTCAATACCGCTGCCATATTAGGTAAAGTCACTTCGCTGCCTTGCTCAGACGGGATCAAAAGATATACCATGCATGCTATATAAATTATTTGGAAGATCAAAATAATTTTTAACAAAAACAAAAAACAAAAATGAAGGCTAACTACCTCCCTACCTTGACTGGCAAGAGGTCAAGTGTGAACTTTTAGAGGGCTCCCTAGGGAGGCCGGTGGAAGCCTGGGGTGAGAGGGACCAGACCAGAGGAACTGGCTGTATGACAGGGTTTGTTCCTGAAGGTAAGGCAGTGTTAACCCTAAATCCTGTGGACCAAGGGGCACAACCATTTCAGGTTTGATGAAGGTCAGTGTCCATCTTTGGCAAGTCAGTCCAACGAGGGGAGCAATGCCTCAAGAGTACACTCTCATATACTGCTGAGGGGNTTGTTCCTGAAGGTAAGGCAGTGTTAACCCTAAATCCTGTGGACCAAGGGGCACAACCATTTCAGGTTTGATGAAGGTCAGTGTCCATCTTTGGCAAGTCAGTCCAACGAGGGGAGCAATGCCTCAAGAGTACACTCTCATATACTGCTGAGGGGGCACAGAAATAGAAAACCACCACTGGGGCAAGTGATTCTAGATTGATCAAGATCTCAGCCAAGTGGATGGGATTCGGGTTATCTAAAACACTTTAAAAGAAAATAATACAGGAGCCAGGGGGACAGGCCAATGTAGAAGAAAGTGGAGGAAGGCTGTGGTTCAACTCAGACATTCCAGAGTCTAAATAAAAGCACTGAGATGAATGCCAGGCCCCAGCTGATAGGTCTGGTGCTACAATTGTACTGCAGCCTTAGTCAAAATAGACTCTTAAACTGCCTGAGGTTAAACCTGTAGGAAGAAACCATCATGGAATATAGGTGAATCAAGGAGAGAGGCAGGATTAAACTGGGAAAGTGCCCCACAATTTATAAAGGACTGTATAGGCATACATGGTTATACCTTAGTGATTAGAAAGCTGCCTCTGGAGTCAGATTATCTGGGATTGAATCAGATTTGACTCAATTTGACTTGAGAGCGGGCCCATGCCCTACCTTTCTGTGTCATCATTTCTTCTGTAGCAAAACGGAGATGATAACAGTACTTAACTCATAGCATGGTCTGGGGATAAATGAAATAACACGGCAACATGCTTAGAACAACACCTGGCATACAATGTCTTCACAGTAAATATCAGGAGTTAAAGATCTTTATCTAGAGCTCAGTGATCTGTCCTGATTTACATATCTAGGTCATTTTTTCTTGCTGAATAACCTATTCTTAAATTATGTCTTTGGTTGTCTTCTTCCAGTGGTTCTCAACCAGGAGTGATTTTGCTCTGAGGGACATTTAACATAATCTGGAGCCAGTGCTGGACATCTCCTCACAGGGTGGGGCGGGGTGTGAGGGTGGGGATGGTTACTGGCATCGAGGTCTGCCCAGCCCCAAGTGTCAATAGAAAAGAGGTTGAGAAATCCTGGCCTAGGCCCATTTCTAGTAGCAAAATGTCATTTAATGCAGCTCTAAAGGAAAAAGCAGTATCTTCTCTTTCCTTCAATTTCCAGAGCTCTAAATCCTCTGAAAGCACGTAATGTACACAAAGCTGCATCCCGCAGTGGGCACTGCCACAAAGACCCTCCTTATCCTGTCCCTTCTTCTAGTGCTCTGGAGCTGGGGGCATGGTGGGCGCTATACATCCCAGAAAGCAATGGACCATTTAGTTCCTTCCTAAATCCTGCCCAGTTGCTTTCAGGGGCCTGCAATTCTCATATGGGTATTGATGGACTTGTGGGGTAGAGATGGATAGGGATAGGGAACCTGCAATCTGGCTGCCTCAGAAAGCAGTGCCTGCACATTCAAGGCATGGTAGAGAGGGAAGACAAGGGTCTTCATATCTACTTTCAATTAGGATTATGCTGTTTCTGGCAACATAAGGTAGGTGGTCTGTCAACTATTTCAATTCTTCAATTGTGTCTTGTTGCTTCACAAATAGTGAAAATTCTTTCTAGTGGAGGCTGAAGAGATTCATAAATTCTACCATTTTTAGAGGGAGAGTCTGAGATTTGCATCATTTTTGGACTATCACAGGTGTGTTTGCTGACAGCTAGCAAAGGCTGTTATGGCTACAAATCAGGTATCCTTTAAAATCATTACTTTCTCTTTACGCCTGCTGACTTGATTTGGAAAGATTCAGGCATGAGCATCTCCTTTGAGGCAGTCGATAAATTTGTATCCTTTTCTAGATACTCAAGAGTCATTAGATTAGATTTTGAATCAACGCAAAGATGTGAGAGTGAAGGGAAGATCTGCACTCTTTGAGTCACCATCTTTTCATCCTACCCTAGAATTGCCCAGAATTCCAAAAGTCAGAGTGAACGTATGGTCCATGGTTCATGGGTCTTTAGTGATGCTGCCTTGTAGTGATGTGAATAAATGATCATATTGTACAAATTTCTAACTCTGGGTATAAAATATTCAACTAAAAATGTCATCTAATCAAGAGATTAAGTGTTCTAAGAACTGGAAGTGGCTGGATTATAAACCTGATGAGCTTTATGCTCCATGTGCACATAAAGAATGTTTTGTAATGACTGATGAGCAAGCTGACTTTTCATTTTCTTCTCCAAATGGCTATAGATTTTCTTTTTCTCAGTGAACACTGATCTTAAATACACACAACTGCTAAAACCCAGCTGTTTCTCTCTGTGAGCAAAGAGCAATCTTAAATTAGTTTTTATAACATATACATTCCTTTCTCTCTAGAAAAGTGCAATTCTCAACAAATAATGTTTTAATTAAAATCCAGTAAACTCTTTTCCTGTTCTTTTTCTCCCTAGTCTTACACTATACTTTTTTGCATCTTATGTCCAAGAGGTATTACCAAAATATAATTTTTCAAAAAACAGTATCAAATTACCAACTTTATTTTGATTGTAGAGTTTATGATTAAAATTTTTCCATTTATGTAACTTTAATTATAGGCTTCATGAAGGCAAAGACTGCAAGTTTACCATTTTTACCTATTGATAAATCAGTTTTTTTGGTTAGAAAATGGCTTAAAGCTACGTACACTTCATTAACTGCCACCAACTGAACAGTGACCATAACCCCGGATTTCTGAGCACTTATTCCTTGCAACAGTAAAACTGATGCTATCAGGAAAACTACACTGTCAAACTCAATTATTTTGGAGGATTTCCTCTTTGGTGCAGTACTCTATTCAATCTAACTTGAATGTGTCTCATTGGAAACACAAACCTTTCAGCACATACTTGGAAACCAATTGTAGTTTTGCTAGGGCTGCCATGACAAAGTACCGTACCACAGACGGGGTGGCTTAAACAACAAAAATTTGTTTTCTTAAAATTCTGGAGGTTAGAAGTCTGAGAGCAAGGTGCTGGCAGGTTTGGCTTCTTCTGAGATCTCTTTGCTGAGCTTCTAGGTGGCAGTCCTCTCCCTGTGTCTTTATATGGTCTTCCCTCTGTGTGTGTCTCTGTCCCATGTCCTTTTCTTATGAGGACACCAGTCAGACTGGATTAGAGCCCACCCGACTCATTTTAACTTGACTGCCTCTTTAAAGATCCTACCTTCACACAGAATCACATTCAGAGGTACTAGGAGTTAAGGCTTCAAGATATAAGTTTCAGAAAGACACTGTCAAAAATCCAGGAACAGCAAAATTAAAACCACAAGATCAGTAAGTAGTATTTAGTAAGAATTTATTGTGCATATAAGAAAATTTGAGAACTAGGAACTTTCAAATGTAAAACTGATGTGAAGCTAAAGAACATGATGTTACAGGATGGCTAATAAAGTGAAAATGAGGAAGTTAACTTTTATAATGATTAGTTATTTTCAATGGGAGTTTCCAGATGGTAGGGAGTTGATTAAAAGTGATTTTATATCATATTTAGGAAGATAAATTTTTTCATGATTATCTGGGGCATTTACAAGAAAGTTAATTTTTACTTGTGTTCACAAAGTAAATTTGATTTAGTTTTGCTTAAACAGTTTTGTCTGATTTGTTTGATTTAGTTTGGCTTAAACAGTTTTGTCTGCCAGGGAATTTTCAAGTCTAGTCTCCATTTGTATTTAATTTTAACAATATCAAATCACAGACCTTCCATATTTTTCATTTGGTTAAGGTGGAAAAAAGTAGTCCCAGATGATCATTTCTATACAGAATTATTAAATCTAAGTTATATTCAAACAGAAATCAGGTTATAGCATAAACTATAGGTTGTTGGAGATTCCTAAACATTATTGTTAAAAATGGCAAATATTTGCACCAACAGATCTCAGAAGGCTGAGGATATGAAAGGCCTATCAGAAACAATGAGATCCCAGGTATAATGGAAATTAAACACTTGCATGTGTAAAAGCTCTGTTTGATGTATCTAAGACTTCGTACCTGAGACCTACTGTTTGCATACCAAGTTCACCTTCTTCTTGATCTTGTTTAGTTGCTAGGTCATGTCCAACTCTTTGCAACCCCATGGACTGTAGCCCACCAGGCTCCTCTGTCCATGGGATTTTCCAAGAAAGAATACTGGAATGGGTCGCCATTTCCTTCCCCAGGGGATCTTCCCAACCCAAGGATTGAATTGGCAGGTGGATTCTTTACTTCTGAGCCACCAGGGAAGCCCAATCGGGGTTGGGGCGGGGGGGAGTGGAAAGAGTGAATGAGAGTTCAGAAGAAAACTCTGGAAATTATTTTCAAACAAGGTAGTTTCTTTCCTTCTGCTACTTAGTCTAGAGCCAAGAACATTCAAAGTCCATAGAGGCTACCATATCTCTAAAGGAAAAAGAAAGAAGCCTTCAGTTCAGTTCAGTTCAGTCACTCAGTCATGTCTGACTCTTTGCAACCCCATGAATCGCAGCACGCCAGGCCTCCCTGTCCATCACCACCTCCTGGAGTTCACTCAGACTCACGTCCATCGAGTCAGTGATGCCATCCAGCCATCTCAACCTCGGTTGTCCCCTTCTCCTCCTGCCCCCAATCCGTCCCAGCATCAGAGTCTTTTCCAATGAGTCAACTCTTCGCATGAGGTGGCCAAAGTACTGGAGTTTCAGCTTTAGCATCAGTCCTTCCAATGAACACCCAGGACTGATCTCCTTTAGAATGGACTGGTTGGATCTCCTTGCAGTCCAAGGGACTCTCAAGAGTCTTCTCCAACACCACAGTTCAAAAGCATCAATTCTTCGGCGCTCAGCCTTCTTCACAGTCCAACTCTCACATCCATACATGACCACTGGGAAAACCATAGCCTGAAATGAGTGCATATATACACAGTGTTTGGACAATACCTGGCACAGAACAGATACTATGTTTACAAGCTATTGCTATTATTAATATTCTTGTAATATTACTGTTACAGCCTCTAACTATCTCCATATGGCCCTGGCTCTGTGCCCCCTGGTCACAGAGAAGTGACTTGAGCCAAGGACCATCATGCAGAGGCCGCTCCAGTTTCTATGACTGACAGCAGTGGGACTCCCGTTCCCATTGCTGAGAGCCTGTGTGCTGCTCTTCCTGTGACTCTGGTTAGATTAGGCCTGAGGCCCTAGGGACCTTTGCCTCTGTCTGCCCTCCTTCCCCCAGCCCCACCCCTACCCCTGTGAGATCACAAGAGCCAACCTCTTCCCACCTTCACTTGGGAGCCCTGAGTTTCTGTACTTGTACTAGAAGCCAGTCTTGACTGGGATATTTGCCAGGTAAAACAACCTGGCCTAGGTCTGTGGAGAACTGCTCCTGATATGATTAAAAATGCCATGCTCTGGACCACTATGAATTTTGAACTGATGTCTTTGTTATTTGTCCTGTGTGCTGTGAGTGTGCTCAGTCACTCAGTCATGTCCAACTCTTTTCAACCCCGTGTACTGTAGCCCTCCAGGCTCCTCTGTCCTTGGAATTTTCCAGGCAAGAGTACTGGAGCAGGTTGCCATTTCCTACTCCAGGGAATCTTCCCCGACCCTGGATTGGCAGGCGGATTCTTTACCACTGTGCCACCTGGGAAGCCCATTATTTGTCCTGTAGTTGGAGTGAAATGAACAGTAATACCTCTTCTAAGATGAGAGTCTTGGAAATTTTTTCCAGAGATGTTTTTCTTTCCTATTAAAAAGTAACATGGGACTTCCCCAGCAGTCCTGCGGTTAGGACTCCACCTTCCAACGCAGGTAGTGTGGGTTCCATTCCTAGTCAAGGAACTAAGATCACACATGCCTCTTGGCTAAAAAACCAAGACATAAAACAGAAGCAATATTGTCAAAGACTTCGAAAAACTAAAAGTAAACAAAACTTGTTTAAGAAAAAATAATACAAGATGAAGCAAGACTGGTCATAGATTAATAATGACTGAAATTCAGTGATGGGTAGATAGTGAAGAGGAGGGTTATCACAATTTTTTCTACTTTTTGTTTATGTTTCAATTTTTCCAGAACAAAAAGTCCAGAAAAAAGCACAACATAGTCATTGGATAAAATTAGTTGTTTTTTTTTTTTTAACTAAATACAAAAAAGAACCATTATCTTAACCTAACCATTTATATTTTGGTAGATTCTGGTGGATACATTTAGTGGACTGGTTACATATTTGGTGGATCTGGTAGACTATTTGGTGGGGAGATATATATTGGTTTTTAACTACTCTAGGGTCTTAGTATCTATACTGAGAATGTGTCTTTCATTAAAACAATGTATTATAAGCTCTTCTGATGTGGAAACATTCCTTGTTATTCATGACAACAACTGCATTTCCTTTCATATGGTATATGTACCATAATTTAACCAATCCTCTGTTTTGATTATTGATATTTTTTCAGTTCCTTATTAGAAATAATCCTGTAATGAATATCTTTGTAGCTATCTTGCAACATCCTCAATTATTACTTATTCTTGTTCTAGGATAAACTCCAAGAAATAGGATTTAGGGGTATAATTTTGAGACTTTGGATAAGTATTGCCAGGTTGACCTCCAGAAATGTTATACCAGTCTACTCCTATGAACTGCGGGCAATCATCTTCTGATAAGATAATAGGAAACTACTCAACCTGATTGTTGCTAGGCTGCCTTGTATCAGTAACAAGTACTATTGTATGTACGCTTCAGAATTTCCATTAGGAAAATGTAAAGAATGTAAATTGTAAATCAAGACCTTTAAGGTCAGTTCAGACCTTATCTGATCCAACTCTTGAATTTTACAGATGAGAAAATTCAGCCCCAAGGTCGGATAGCTAATTGAAAACTTTCTGGAATTTCTGTAACGTCTGCTGAGCACTTTACTCCACGCTTTTCAAGAATTCATGATTTGATCCTTCCCCATTTTACATTTAAGTTAAGAAGACACTTGCCACAGTCACAATAATCTAAAAACCAAACATAGATCAAACTAAAAATTATATACAGGAGGATTGGGGAAAGACATATGCATGTGGTTTAAAGGAGCAAATAAGTAAGAGGACAAAATCTTTATCCCTTACACAGATGTTCAATCAGAAAAAAAAATTATAAATGATTTAGCAATATGGATATACTCAAAAAGCAGCTAGATGAAAATAGGAATAGATGGAGAAATGGACCACAAAGCTATGTTTTTTACAAGTGACCTTGAAGAACCATTTGACTTTTTAAAATTGTGGGTATGTATCACTTTAATAAAAACAAAAAATGAAGTGACAAAGAAGAGAAAAAGGCACTAGGAGGTGAAATAGCTAGACAAAAGACACACAACAAATACATTAAAGATTCCAGGTTTAAATCCAGGTAAGTAATGCCCCCACCCTCAATTTAACCGTAGATTATCAGCACATCCCAGAAGTGAAACTGAATCAATTCATTCCTTTCAGGGAACTTCCCTGGTGGTCCAGTGGCTGAGACTCTGTGCTCCAATTGAAGGGGGACTGGGTTCCATCACTGGTCAGAAAGCTAGATCCCTCATGCTGCAGCTAAGAGCTGGCACAACGAAATAAGCAAATACATATTTAAAAAGTAATAATAATAAGTCCTTTCAGGTCAGGCTGGTCCCCACCCAATTTTCCAGGAGCACAGGTGTGACTGGAATCTGTGGCTTTTGTTCCATACCTGCACTCCCCGCTCATGCTCCCATCACTGCTCATGTCCTCTTAATGGAAGGATTTTTATGGAACTTCATGTTTCTTAAACTTCTTTTCTGATTGTTGATAGGAGCTACAATTCTTAAAGCAAACCTTCTCCTGGAATAGCCTGAGAGAACAATGTGTGCGATTTCCCCCTCCTTAATCTAGATAGAGCTGGATGTCCAAACTTTCAGCTCTTCAACAGTACTGGAAACGATGACAGATACCCAGCAATTGTCCTTTTTGAATGGTTACTAATTGACAGCTCTTCCTGGGGTCTTCCTGTCAAAAGGAAAAAGTCCTGGCTGCTCCTGGACTATTATTTGCTGAAAACAATGAAAGAGCTCACAATAGCAGAGGAAAAAGTTACTGGACCTGGAAATCAAGTAACCTGCAAACAATCCCCAGGTCTCTCTGGAGCAAACCGAGGCAGAAATTTAGTCTCTTTCCTTCTCGTGTCTTCCAAGGTGGTGAAATATAATGAACTACATCACCTGGGCAGGTGCAGCCATGATTCACTTGTAAGACGGGCAAAACAGTCATGTCCACAGTGCTCACAAAGAGGGAAGACAGAGGCAAGAGACCAGATCACAATAAAAGTCCTTCGTTTCAACTTTTTTCTCTTTCCCAGACCTAACCTACACTTAGAATTCTGAAGGAGAGCCTAGTCATTAAAGAACAAGACAGCCACCAACACATTACAATCTTATAATAATAATTTTTTTTTTTTTTTGCCAAGAAAGGAGCACCCCACCTTATGAATCATCCAACCACTATTCTTTGGCCTCTTCTCAGCTTGTTTTCTTAGCTCTGTCAATTGCCAATTTTTTTTTCTTTCTTTCTTTTTTTTTTTTCTGTTTGAAGAAAAACCTCACTGGTACCAAAGGTTGCTGCTAAGTCACTTCAGTCGTGTCCGTCTCTGTGTGACCCCGTAGACGGCAGCCCACCAGGCTCCCCCATCCCTGGGATTCTCCAGGCAAGAACACTGGAGTGGATTGCCATTTCCTTCTCCAATGCATGAAAGTGAAAAGTCAAAGTGAAGTCACTCAGTTGTGTCCTACTTTTCGCGACCCCATGGACTGCAGCCCACCAGGCTCCTCCATCCATGGGATTTTCCAGGCAAGAGTACTGGAGTGGGCTGCCATCGCCTTCTCTGGTACCAAAGGTGGAACAGTGGTAAAGAATCCACCTGCCAATGCAGGAGACGCAAGAGACACAGGTTCGATCCCTGGGATCCCTCCTGGGTTTGCTCCTTGGGTCAGAAAGATCCCCTGGAGAAGGAAATAACAACCCACTGCAGTGTTCTTGCCTGGGAAATCCCATGGACAGAAGAGCCTGGCGGGCTATAGTCCAGGAAGTCAGAAAGAGTTGGACATGACTGAGCATCTGAGCTCACACACACACACACACACACACACACACTGGTGCCAAAGCCTGCCAGGAGCACAACCCAGGTAAGGTATGTCTTTAATCATCTGTAGCAGAAAAGAGCCATGGTTTACAGGTTCTGTGATTTCTGGGACTGTGAGTTGGGGGACAGAGAGCCTGGACACCTTTCCCTTTCTTTAGGGCAGAGCAGCGTCACCTCTGGACTCTGCACAGCTCATGGAGCAGTTGCCAATTCATCCACTCTGGCTGAAGCTCAGAAGGCAATTTAGAAAGGAAGGTTAGGGGGACTTCCTGGTAGTTCAGTGGCTGAGACTCAGAGATCACAACCAGGGGCCTGAGTTTGATCCCTGGTCTAGGAACTAAGATCCCACATGCCACAACTAAAAATACCATGCCACAGTGAAGACTCAGCACAGCAAAATAAATAAATAAATAAAAGTTTAAAAATAAAAAAAGTTATAGAGTAGACTGGGCAAGCAAACTAAATTATCTTTACCTATCCATGTGTACTTGTGGGCTTTGCTGGCATACCTTGATGGATATTAATTAATAATCTTTATTTCTGTTGAAGTCCACAACGCCATCTTCAGCATTGTGTGTTACCGGGAATTGCACCTGTTAACTGTGCTCAGATGAGGCCCACGATACTCCAACTCTATATCATTCTTAGATTGTTCTGTCTCCATTCTCTTCTCTGCTTCACCATCATCACAGAGCTTCATTCATTCTTACCTGTTTCCCCTCTCCTTTATTTCCCAAAGTTCTTGACCATGGGTCAGCCATTTGCCAACTACAAACTGGCACTTACCATCTACTTCTACAAGGATTAATTCATGTGCTGATTTTCAACATCTCCTGAAAGGAGTTCAGGGTGGAGAGCAGAAATGAGGCACTCTGCGCTCAGGGCAGGGTTGAGGTGGGGAGGACGACTGGCAGAACAGGTCTTCAGAGAGAGATTTTCAGGAAGCCATTTTTATGAGCCCAATTCTTGTATCTCCTCAAATCTAGAAAAGCACTGAAATCCTTCATGGTGATGACTGCTCCTCATGACTTGCAGAAACCTTCATGACACTAGCAGAAACCTTCATGAGAGTAGCAGAAACTTTCTGCAAGAAAAATATGTGCTTGATCGCATGTGTTTCCCCTTCACCAAAATCACCTATATACTGACCTTCGCCTCCACCTCTTTGGCGCAGTTTCTCAGAGCTCTCTGAGGTTCTCTCTCCTGGGCTGCAATCCTCATTTTGCCCCAAATAAATCTTAACTCACAATTCTCATGTTGTGCATTATTTTTAGGTCAACACATTTTTATACCTTTCGAAACTCTCAAGACTTTCAACAAGTAAATAAACATTCGGAAATGCCTCTCAGAAATGTCGGTGATGTTCATCTGTATTCTTTGTGTTGCCTTGAATTCAAAACTGGTAATGAATTTACCAATTGGTAATGACTTTAAGAAGTGTAGAGATTCTAGGCTGAATTTGAAAAAGATAAAGTAAATAAATAAATAAAGTAAAATTATAAATACAGTTATTTTTACTTATTATTTTATAATAAAGTAAAATAAATAAATAAAGTAAATAAATAAAAAATAAAGTAAATAAAATAAATATACTTCCTATAAATGGTCACTGTTATTGGTAAATTAACCAGGCTGAAGATAGTGGAGGGACATGGATAAACACGTGGACTCTAGGATCAGACCTGCCTGGGTTCAAATTCCACCTTGTCCTAGCTATGTAACCTTGGTCAGATTACCTAAGATCGCCCCCTCTGTAAAATGGAGGTGAGCAAATTAGCATGTCTTACAGGATTGTTGTGATTATTAACAATATTTTTATAATTATTAATTTAATAGTAAGAAATCACATAAAGTACTTATAAAAGTACCTGACACATAGTAAGCACAGAAGAAGTGTTAACTATCGACACTTTGAGAGATGCCAGGGAGCATGTGGATGATTTTGCTAATGAAGTCAATCCTTTGTTCATAGAATTTCCATAGAATATGAGCTCAACTTTGCCCTCTGAAATGTGCTGCCAACAGACATTAGACATCCTGGAGTTTGTGTTAACAGTTCCATGCTTGAGACTTCCCTGGTGGTCCAGTGGCTAAGACTATGTGATCCCAGACTATGTGGGGGCCTGGGTTCGATTCCTGATCAGGGAAATATACCCTCCATGCTACAACTAAGAGTTCCCATACTGTAACTAAAGATCCTGAGCACTACAACTAAGACCCAAGGCAGTCAAATACATAATGAACAAAAATAAAATATATGTATTTTAAATACAATGCTTATTAACAATAGATTCTAACTACCAACATCTGGCCTACAGATGGCAAGATCTTAGGTAAACTGACCAAGGCTAGATATATATATATAAATATATATATATGTGTGTGTGTGTGTGTGTGTATAGGCTTCACTGGATGTGCTAAGTATCTTTCAGGAAATTTCCTTTAGCACCCCGTGCTCCAGGCTTGGGAGTGGTCTCCATAGGGCAAAAGATGAGGTCATGATTTCTGTTTTTACCCACAGACATGAGCCAAGTTTAAAATTTTCCCTAGAGTATACATATTCATGCACACACGTGCACACAGGTGTGTGCATATACAGTCTTACATTTGCATAATTCTGAATAATGTATAAAGAACTTTCAAATATGCTCTCCTTCAATCCTTGGAATAACGCTTTGAAATAAGCAGGGCAGTTATTCTTTTTTTCTTTTAGCTCTTCATTTTATATTGGATTGTTGTTGATTAACAAGGCAGCTGTTCTTACCTTCACCTCCATATGTGTAGTATTTAACGCTTAGAGTAGTTCAGAGACTTAATCACCCACCATTTCCCTGTGATTCTATAAATTGTCATGCCTCCTGGACTGATATCTGATCTCTCTTTTGCCTGACATATCCCTCATCTTCTTTAAGGGTCAGTTCAAAAGTTACATCCTCTGTGACAAGGCTTCCCATGTACCTGCTCCCTCCCCTGAGTTCCCAGAGGAAACTTCTATTACAACACAGCCATCAGTGGAAGAGGTCGGGGGGAGGGGTATGTGCCTTGGGTTCCAGAAGGGAAACGCCCAGGCTTGACTCTCTAGTCCTCCCCTTGTTACTGGGTGACCTTGGGCAAGTCCCAGCCAGACCCGGGCTCTGTGTCTTCTTGAATAAAATGAAGATAATACTTCTACCATTTATCATCTTCATGTGTCAGGCTCTCTACCAATCAGCTCACATTTCCTTCCCTAAAGCACTAAAAGAAGGGATTATTTCACTGTTTTAGAGATCTCTCAGGCTTGGACAAGTTGTGACTCTGGTCTATTTGATTTCATGATTCCTAATAGCTTATCCTCCACCTTATACACAGGAACAATTCTTTCGTGATTTCCGCTGCTCTAGTCTTTGAGAAGGTAGAGTAGATGAGAATGTCAACAGCTTTGTGACTCAGCAGTTGGGTTGCCCTCCTTTCTCTGCCCTCTCACACAGTCCTAATAGTCCTTCACCAGAGCAGTCTAACAAGTGTGGCCTCAGAGGGGTCCTTGAAATAAATCACACAGAATGTTTGCATCAGCTAGTGCCTGACCCCAGTAAATAGCAATCACTTCATGGGAAATAGATGGGGAAACAGTGGAAACAGTGGCTGCCTTTATTCTTGGGGGCTCCAAAATCACTGCAGATGGTGATTGCAGCCATGAAATTAAAAGACGCTTACTCCTTGGAAGGAAAGTTATGACCAACCTAGACAGCATATTAAAAAGCAGAGACATTACCTTGCTAACAAATGTCCATCTAGTCAAGACTATGGTTTTTCCAGTGGTCATGTATGGATGTGAAAGTTGGAGTATGAAGAAAGCTGAGTGCCAAAGAATTGATGCTTTTGAACTGTGGTGTTGGAGAAGAGTCTTGAGAGTCCCTTGGACTGCAAGGAGATCCAACCAGTCCATTCTAAAGGAGATCAGTCCTGGGTGTTCATTGGAAGAACTGATGCTAAAGCTGAAACTCCAGTACTTTGGCCACCTCATGCGAAGAGTTGACTCATTGGAAAAGACTGATACTGGGAGAGATTGAGGGCAGGAGAAGAAGGGGACGACAGAGGATGAGATGGCTGGATGGCATCACTGACTCGATGGACATGAGTCTGAGTGAACTCCGGGAGTTGGTGATGGACAGGGAGGCCTGGTGTGCTGTGTTTCATGGGGTCGCAAAGAGTCGGACACGGCTAAGCGACTGAACTGAACTGAACTGAATCTTTCTAAATATACAGACATAAAACCAACAAACACACTTCAATTTGTGAAAAACAACAGATATATCTAAAAATGGGGAAAACATAGAATGCAAGCCTAAAAAATTATTATAAAGTAAAAATCCATAAAACTACCTCCCAGGTCAAGAAAAAGCTTATCACCATAAATATGTTATAAGGATATATTACCCAACAGGAAGAATATAGCCAAAGTTTTATAATAACTAAAAGTGTATTGTAACCTTTAAAAATTGTGAATCACTATGTTGTATACCTGAAACATAAATATTGTATATCAACTATACCTCCATTAAAAAAAAAGCATTAATAGCTCATCACCAGCACCCAGAAACCCCCTCATGCTCCCTCCAAATCTTCTGTTCTACCGGAGGTCACTACTATCTTGACTTTAATGAAAATCACTTATTACTTTTCTTAGTAGTGTATTACCCAATAGGCATTCCTAAACACTACAGTTACATCTGGCTTATTATTTAATTTGGTATAAATGGGGTCATATGATATGTATTCTTCTGGATCAGACTTCTTTCACCTGGCATTATGTGTTTGAGAGCCATCCATATTCTGTGTACATAGAATGTGTTCTTTTTCATCGCTGTATAGTATTCCATTGCATGACTATGCCACAGTTTATTTATCTGCTCTACTGTGGATAGGCATGGGGATTCTTCCACTTTGGGGCTATTAATGGATAACATGGTGAAGACTCCTAGGATTGAGTCCTGTGGTCTTCTTCACTAATCCATAGATGTTATACATCTCTCTCTTAACCAGAAATAATACTTTCTTCCCAACACAAACCACCCCACTCCCACCACATTATCTCTTGTTTAGCTTGGAAATGTCAAAGCATTATAGTATAAGCTGAGAACCAAAACCTATTGAAGAAATAAGAGGTCAAAAACTTCCCAAGGCCTCCCTTCCTCCCCGCTTCAGATTTGACTCCTGATAACTGCAACAAGAAATACTTGAAAGCATGAGAAGAATTTTTATTAATTTCCTCCAGGTCTTGAGCTTTTGGGTGGTGGGGGCGGGGGGATGGAAATAAGAGAGAAAGTGCTGAGCTTGTTCCTACTGCTAGTGTGACTGTGCCCAGGTTCATAAAAACCTCAAGTGAGGTTGGGGTTTAGGGAGGATCCACAAGGAAAGGGGAAAGGGCTGGGCTTCTCCCTTGCAGGGCCTGATCTACAGCCAGTTTTCAGACAGGTTGAGGGTGAAAGAGGCCAGAAATAAAGAGGCTCATTTTAACCTTGGGCCATGCAGGAAGCTGGCCAGGCTGACTAGGCCACCAGTTCACTCTATCAACTTGGCTCTGAGAAGGTGGCCCTGGGTGAACTGGAGGGACTGTCTCCTCTCCTGATCATGCCAATTGATGCCGCAGTGGAGACGGTGTATCTGACCCAATGGACTTCTCACTGGGGAAATGAGCCATAGAGGCTTCAAGTAGTTAATGAATGACAAGGCTCTAGTAGAGTAAGACTTCCCTACAGGGTCTGTACCAGCCGACGAATCTCCTTCCTCAACTAAATGTTTCCTGGGTCACTCACCAGAGAAACCATCCAGCTGCTGTCCCTTATCTTGCATTTTCATTGTTTCAATTCGTTGGGCAGTATGCTGCTGGCAGAAACATAATTGGTACCATTTTTCTTGAAGACTTTTTGGTAACAGGATCAGAAGCCTGGAAAACAAGCTTTCCCTTTGACCCTGCAATTCTACTTCCAGAAAGTGGTGTCAACTGCAAATTGGCACTTGCCATCTACCTCTACAAGGATTAGGTCAGGTGCTGCTATAGCTGTTGATTTTCAACATACCCTGAAAGGAGTTTAGGGTGGAGAGCAGAAATGAGGCACTCTCTACTGGGGTAGGGGTGGGGAATGGCAAAACAGGTCTTCAGACAGTTATTTTCACGAGATGATTTTTATGAGCCCAATTCTTGTATCTCCTCACATCTAGAAGAACACTAAAATCCCTCCTAGTGATGACTGCTCTTTGTGACTAGCAGAAACCTTCTGCAAAAAGTATGTGCTTGATTGCACGTACTCCATCTTCGCCAAATCACCTATATCTTGACCTTCCCCTGCCTCTTTGGAGCAGTTTCTAAAAGGTATCTGAGGTGCTATATCCCAGGCTGCAGTCCCCATTTTGCCCCAGATAAAACTTAACACATAACACTAACATTGCGCATTTTTTAAAGTCAAAAGAAGCCATCCTAAGGGAATAATTAGAAATAGACACAAGAATATTCATCACAGTATTGTTTATAATATGGAAAAACTGGAGTCAACTCAGACAATAAGGAACCAGTTAAATAAATCTACAGACATCATTATAGGAATGTTATTAAAGAATGTTTAATAGCATGGAAAAGGAAAGGAAAGTGAAGTCGCTCCGTCATGTCCGACTCTTTGCGATCCCGTGGACTGTAGCATACCAGGCTCCTCCATCCATGGGATTTTCCAAGCAAGGGTACTGGAGTGGGTTGCCATTTCCTCCTCCAGAGGATCTTCCCGACCCAGGGATTGAACCCGGGTATCCCACATTGCAGGCAGACACTTTACCATCTGAGCCATCAGGGAAACCTCAATTAATAGCATGGAGTGATGTTAACTCATATTATAACATGATGGCTATCAGTATCTTCCCAAAGGGAGAAAAAGACTGAAAGGATGTATATATCTTCATAGAAACATATTTATGTGTTCATATGTAATTACATAATCAGTATATACTATACATAATATTTTAAAATCTTTAATTTTTATTGCAAATGTATTACATGCTTCTCCAATACATGTGGTGTCAGAGAAGATTCTTAAGAGTCCCTTGAACTGCAAGGAGATCAAACCTAAAGGAAATCAATCCTGAATATTCATTGGAAGGACTGATGCTGAAACTCCAATACTTTGGCCACCTGATAACCTCAATTAATAGCATGGAGTGATGTTAACTCATATTATAACATGATGGCTATCAGTATCATCCCACAGGGAGAAAAAGACTGAAAGGATGTATATATATCTTCATAGAAGCATATTTATGGGTTCATATGTAATTACATAATCAGCATATACTATACATAATATTTTAAAATCTTTAATTTTTATTGCAAATGTATTACATGCTTCTCCAATACATGTGGTGTCAGAGAAGATTCTTAAGAGTCCCTTGAACTGCAAGGAGATCAAACCTAAAGGAAATCAATCCTGAATATTCATTGGAAGGACTGATGCTGAAACTCCAATACTTTGGCCACCTGATGCGAAGAGCCGACTCATTAGAAAAGACCCTGATGCTGGGAAAGATTGAGGGCAGGAGGAGAAGGGGACTACAGAGGATGAGATGGCTGGATAACTCCCATGGTATATAGTATTTTTTTTTTTTNTACCAACCTAGACAGCATATTAAAAAGCAGAGCCATTACTTTGCCAACAAAGGTCCGTCTAGTCAAGGCTATGGTCATGTATGGATGTGAGAGTTGGACTGTGAAGAAAGCTGAGCGCTGAAGAATTGATACTTTTGAACTGTGGTGTTGGAGAAGACTCTTGAGAGTCCCTTGGACTTCAAGGAGATCCAACCAGTCCATCCTAAAGGAGATCAGTCCTGGGTGTTCATTGGAAAGACTGATGTTGAAGCTGAAACTCCAATACTTTGGCCATCTGATGTGAAGAGTTGACTTATTGGAAGAGACCCTGATGCTGGGAGGGGTTGGGGGCAGGAGGAGAAGGGGACAACAGAGGATGAGATGGTTAGATGGCATCAACAACTTGATGGACATGGGTTTGGGTGGACTCTGGGAGTTGGTGATGGATAGAGAGGCCTGTCGTGCTGTGGTTCATGGAGTCATGAAGAGTTGGACATGACTGAGTGACTGAATTGAACTGAACTGAAATCAATGTTACCAAATCTATGCTGAAATTTAAAAAATTTCTGAAACATCATCATTTTCTTGAACCACAATATAATATATATTATACCACAAAATAATATAATAATAGTAGCATATAGTATATGTCATATATTATGTATACTACATAATATAATATGAAAATCTTGTATTAAGTACTTATATCAGGTAAAAATTTTCTAGAGCAGGAACAAATACTGATCAAACACTAATAAAAACAAAGTTAATATTTGTTTACATTCTTTGAGTACTTACCATGTGCCAGGAACTGTTTGAAGCACTTTATAAGCTCATTAGACTTAATAATAACCCTGAGAAGCTGTTGTTATTTAGTCATTAAGTCATATCGAACTCTTTGCCACCCCACAGACTATCGACTGACAGTGTACTCTGTCCATGGGATTTTCCAGGCAAGAATATTGGAGTGGGTTGCCATTTCTTTCTCCAGAAGATCTTCCCCACCCAGGGATTGAACCCACACCTCCTGCATAATGAAAGTGAAAGTTTTTCCAGTCATGTCTGACCCTTTGCAATCCTATAGACTATACAGTCCATGGAATTCTCCAGGCAAGAATACTGGAGTGAGTAGTTGTTCCCTTCTCCAAGGAATTTTCCCAACCCAGGAACTGAACCCAGGTCTCCTGCATTGCAAGCAGTTTCTTTACTAGCTGAGCCACCAGGGTTGGCAGATTCTTTTACCACTGAGCCATCTGGGAAGCCCTCCTAAGTGTGATGCTGTGTGACAAATCAATGAACCAATGCTACACGGAGGCAACTGGAAAAGGAGCTAATTCACCAGAAAACCTGGTACGTCCTGGAAGTAAAACATCTAAAAAGCCATCATGTTTGAGCAGCTTTACACCTACAAACACAGATGACAGTTTTGTGGGTCTCTGGCAATGTAATGATTTCTCGAAGTCTAACTGAAGTTCCAAGTGACAGAACCTCCCCCACTCCTGTGAAACAGTAGCCTTAAATTAAGGCATCCTTTTCAAGGAAGAGAATGATCTGGGAAAGCTGTACGGAGATCTGTAAACTATTTCTAATCTATCTAGGGGAAAATCTAATAAAAAGCTAAAATTACTTCTTATGATCTTCACAGTTGGAGAGACATCCAGCGATTCACCATAAGGAAGGTTGATCTGCCCTACTTTCTATGTTTGAACATATGCCCTTTCCATCATGAAACAGCCTGGTATGTGATTTTGAGACTAAATGATTGTTAAGCATTTTGTGTGTGTTATTTTGGCAGGAGTTGGTTCCATTGTCTTATTAAAGAAAGTGTTAGTTGCTCAGTCGTGTCTGACTCTTCACGACCCCATGGAATGTAGCCCACCAAGCCCCACTGTCCATGGGATTTCCCAAGCAAGAATATTGGAATGGGTTGCCACTTTCTTCTCCAGGGCATCTTCCCAACCCAGGGATTGAACTTGGGTTTTCTGCATTGCAGACAGATTCTTTGCCATCTGAGCCACCAGGGAAGTCAGTTTCATAGTGGAAATGAAAGTAACACAGACACACAGGCAATTATGCCTCTGTGTTTTCTTAAATGAACAATATCCTTCCATCTTTCAGCTGTTCAACAATTGCTCAATGAATCCATTCACTATAGAGAGCCAACACAAATAAATCAGACATAACTGATTTCTCATGAATTAATAAGTATGTAATGAGCCTTTACTGCTTGGTAACATGAATTCTGCAGACAGTTGATTCCATCCTCTTTTCCCCCTTGTGTCTGGAAGAGCTGAAGACAGTAGCCAAAAGAAAATGCCTGGAAGCCTTGCTTGGTGCATAGCTATTTTGGAGACCACCAGAGAAATGCTGCAGTCCATGGGGTCGCTAAGAGTTGGACACGACTGAACGACTTCACTTTCACTTTTCACTTTCATGCACTGGAGAAGGAAATGGCAGCCCACTCCAGTGTTCTTGCCTGGAGAATCCCAGGGACTGGGGAGCCTGGTGGGCTGCCATCTGTGGGGTCGCACAGAGTCAGACACGACTGAAGCGACTTAGGAGCAGCAGCAGCAGAGAAATAATTTGTTCTGTGGTGTGTTCCTTGCTACTGTTTGCCAGTCCTATCATACACGTTGCTTCTAGCACATAAACCTCTGATATTTAAAACCTTGAAATCAGTTGTTCCTGGTTCTGGAATCTTATTAACCACTGTATCAGGCAGGATCCCCTTAGCAGACAGTTTGCCCAAGGTTGCTTGAGTGTTCATTTGTCAGTCTTTCCTTCTTGACACGTGACTGNATTCCATTGCATGACTATGCCACAGTTTATTTATCTGCTCTACTGTGGATAGGCATGGGGATTCTTCCACTTTGGGGCTATTAATGGATAACATGGTGAAGACTCCTAGGATTGAGTCCTGTGGTCTTCTTCACTAATCCATAGATGTTATACATCTCTCTTTTAACCAGAAATGATACTTTCTTCCCAACACAAACCACCCCACTCCCACCACATTATCTCTTGTTTAGCTTGGAAATGTCAAAGCATTATAGTATAAGCTGAGAACCAAAACCTATTGAAGAAATAAGAGGTCAAAAACTTCCCAAGGCCTCCCTTCCTCCCCGCTTCAGATTTGACTCCTGATAACTGCAACAAGAAATACTTGAAAGCATGAGAAGAATTTTTATTAATTTCCTCCAGGTCTTGAGCTTTTGGGTGGTGGGGGCGGGGGGATGGAAATAAGAGAGAAAGTGCTGAGCTTGTTCCTACTGCTAGTGTGACTGTGCCCAGGTTCATAAAAACCTCAAGTGAGGTTGGGGTTTAGGGAGGATCCACAAGGAAAGGGGAAAGGGCTGGGCTTCTCCCTTGCAGGGCCTGATCTACAGCCAGTTTTCAGACAGGTTGAGGGTGAAAGAGGCCAGAAATAAAGAGGCTCATTCTAACCTTGGGCCATGCAGGAAGCTGGCCAGGCTGACTAGGCCACCAGTTCACTCTATCAACTTGGCTCTGAGAAGGTGGCCCTGGGTGAACTAGAGGGACTGTCTCCTCTCCTGATCATGCCAATTGATGCCGCAGTGGAGACGGTGTATCTGACCCAATGGACTTCTCACTGGGGAAATGAGCCATAGAGGCTTCAAGTAGTTAATGAATGACAAGGCTCTAGTAGAGTAAGACTTCCCTACAGGGTCTGTACCAGCCGACGAATCTCCTTCCTCAACTAAATGTTTCCTGGGTCACTCACCAGAGAAACCATCCAGCTGCTGTCCCTTATCTTGCATTTTCATTGTTTCAATTCGTTGGGCAGTATGCTGCTGGCAGAAACATAATTGGTACCATTTTTCTTGAAGACTTTTTGGTAACAGGATCAGAAGCCTGGAAAACAAGCTTTCCCTTTGACCCTGCAATTCTACTTCCAGAAAGTGGTGTCAACTGCAAATTGGCACTTGCCATCTACCTCTACAAGGATTAGGTCAGGTGCTGCTATAGCTGTTGATTTTCAACATACCCTGAAAGGAGTTTAGGGTGGAGAGCAGAAATGAGGCACTCTCTACTGGGGTAGGGGTGGGGAATGGCAAAACAGGTCTTCAGACAGTTATTTTCACGAGATGATTTTTATGAGCCCAATTCTTGTATCTCCTCACATCTAGAAGAACACTAAAATCCCTCCTAGTGATGACTGCTCTTTGTGACTAGCAGAAACCTTCTGCAAAAAGTATGTGCTTGATTGCACGTACTCCATCTTCGCCAAATCACCTATATCTTGACCTTCCCCTGCCTCTTTGGAGCAGTTTCTAAAAGGTATCTGAGGTGCTATATCCCAGGCTGCAGTCCCCATTTTGCCCCAGATAAAACTTAACACATAACACTAACATTGCGCATTTTTTAAAGTCAAAAGAAGCCATCCTAAGGGAATAATTAGAAATAGACACAAGAATATTCATCACAGTATTGTTTATAATATGGAAAAACTGGAGTCAACTCAGACAATAAGGAACCAGTTAAATAAATCTACAGACATCATTATAGGAATGTTATTAAAGAATGTTTAATAGCATGGAAAAGGAAAGGAAAGTGAAGTCGCTCCGTCATGTCCGACTCTTTGCGATCCCATGGATTGTAGCATACCAGGCTCCTCCATCCATGGGATTTTCCAAGCAAGGGTACTGGAGTGGGTTGCCATTTCCTCCTCCAGAGGATCTTCCCGACCCAGGGATTGAACCCGGGTATCCCACATTGCAGGCAGACACTTTACCATCTGAGCCATCAGGGAAGCCTCAATTAATAGCATGGAGTGATGTTAACTCATATTATAACATGATGGCTATCAGTATCTTCCCAAAGGGAGAAAAAGACTGAAAGGATGTATATATCTTCATAGAAACATATTTATGTGTTCATATGTAATTACATAATCAGTATATACTATACATAATATTTTAAAATCTTTAATTTTTATTGCAAATGTATTACATGCTTCTCCAATACATGTGGTGTCAGAGAAGATTCTTAAGAGTCCCTTGAACTGCAAGGAGATCAAACCTAAAGGAAATCAATCCTGAATATTCATTGGAAGGACTGATGCTGAAACTCCAATACTTTGGCCACCTGATGCGAAGAGCCGACTCATTAGAAAAGACCCTGATGCTGGGAAAGATTGAGGGCAGGAGGAGAAGGGGACTACAGAGGATGAGATGGCTGGATAACTCCCATGGTATATAGTATTTTTTTTTTTTTCCTGATTTTGGTGGGGGTGGGGCACGGCATTGCACTGGGGGATTTTAGCTCCTGGACTAGGGATTGAAACCAGGCCCTCTCATTGGAAGCATGGGGTTGTAACCACTGGACCACTAACTTTTTTTCTTTTTTAAATTACTTATTTGTTTATTTGACTGCACTGGGCCTTAGTTTTAGCACGTGGCATCTAGTTCTCCAACTAGGGATTGAACTCAAGCCCCATGCATTGGGAGTGCAGAGTCTTAGCCACTGGACTACCAGGGAAGTCCCCGGACCACTAACTTACGTATAAAATATGGATATAACTACAGTGCATACATGTGCACCCAGTCATCTGACTCTTTGTGAGTCCGTGGAATGTAGCCCACCAGGCTCCTCTGTCCATGGGATTCTCCAGGCAAGAATTCTGGAGTGGGTTGCCATGCCCTTCTCCAGGGGATCTTCCCGACCCAGGGATCGAACCCACATCTCCTGTGTCTCTAGCACTGACAGGCAAGTTCTTCACAGTACATTTAGGGAAGTCCCATATGTTTCTGATTTTTAGAGCTAAAGAAACAGAGACTCAAAATGATTAAATCTGGAACACCATCACTGTTTTCTGGAATACAAAATGGACATCAACATAAAGAATCCTATCCTTGGTTAATCCTAGACTCTTTGTATCAGCAGTTCTTGCGCCCTTGGGAGATTAGATTTGGAAAAGGTGCTAGCCTTCAGTCCCCTCATTGAACCCCTAGTTCAGGAGTTCCCTTTGGTTCTTTGGAGAGGTGGCTTCCAGTCACTTCTATCACATGCCCAGGCACAGAGTGAAGGACAACCTCTCTCACTTCATGGAGCTGAAACCTACCCCCTGCTACTTGATATCCTTGGCCAAGTTCTATGGCAAGTACCGGCAAACCCAGTAAAGTATTTGCCCAGAGGGTTGGAGGTAGCCTTCTGGAGGAAAATGCAGTCATGTTGAAGGAAGAAGTTGCTAGACCAAAGGTTGGACCAAGGGTCAAGTTTGCAAGCCAGCTTCTAGGCCCTAAATAGAAAATGAGTCAAGTGAATTGGGGGAGGGGGGAGGCTGAAGAAATTTCCTAAATAAACAAACAAAAAAATTCAGGAGTTGCTTGAGTGTTACGGCAAGCATGCTGGTGTTGGACTGCATCCAACATCTATCCTTTAGACGTTCCGGAATGACGCAGAAATTCACTCGCTTTCCCACATAAGAGCACTCCAAATAATTGCACCCACCGTTCCCCCTCTCATGACTCACCTTAATCTTCTCTTCTACTTACCTCTGCAAGGATCAGATGTCCTTTTCCATACAGTTACTATTTCTGGATATGTGATGTATTGACTCTTGTCCTTGTTGATTTGATTTTAATTAACCATGTAAATTAGTCACTGAAAGCAAATTCTGTCATACAGTTTGTCCATTGTGGGTAGGGCCCAAGGGAGTTCACCTGAATTAGTAAGGGATGGAAGGTCCCTGGGCTTTTGTTGTACTATTCTTTATATTTCTGTGTTGTATTAAATAGGTAATTAAAATGCTCTCAAGCCTATATCTTGAATATAAACATGCTCTTCATTTTTGTATTTAAGATATCGGTTCAGTTCAGTCGCTCAGTCGTGTCCGACTCTTTGCGACCCCATGAATCGCAGCACGCCAGGCCTCCCTATCCATCACCATCTCCTGGAGTTCACTCAGACTCACGTCCATCGAGTCCGTGATGCCATCCAGCCATCTCATCCTCGGTCGTCCCCTTCTCCTCCTGCCCCCAAACCCTCCCAGCATTTAAGATATAGGCTAATAAAAAAAAGATGCTAATAATAATACTATTACAGTTATGAAACAGGAGCTTTCCTGATGGCTCAGTGGTAAAGAACCAATCTGCCAATCTGGGAGACACAGGTTTGACCCCTGGTCCAGGAAGATCCTGCATGCTACAGAGCAACTAAGCCCGTGCACCACAACCATAGAGGCTGCGCTCCAGAGCCTAAGAGCCACAACTGCTGAGCCCTGAAGCCTCAGCAACTGAAGTCTGAGCCCATGATCCACAGCAAGGGAAGCCACTGCAGTGAGAAGCCCATGCACAACTGGAAAGTGGCCCCTGCTCACAGCAACCAGAGAAAAGCCGTGCAGCAATGAAGACCCAACGCAGCAAATGCATCATTTAAATAAAGAACTAATATTGAAAGTATAAAGTTATGAAACATATCTTTCAAATAATTCCTTTGTTCACTCATTCAGTCCTGAAAGATAACGAGCCGGCCATGCACAGATGTAGGAAAGAGCATTCCAAGAGAGCAGAAACAGCAAAGTCAAAGGCTCCAGGTGCAGTTAAACTTGGGAGTTCATGAGAAAGCAAGCGATCACTGAAGCTGGAGCATGGTAAGGTGAGAAGAAGAGAGGTGAGAGATAAAGTCATCAGAGTGGGCAATTGAGTACAAGTCAAGGAAGAGGTACAGGCTGGAAATATAAATTTGGAAATGAGCAGCAAATAGATGGTTCTTAAAGCCTTGATACGGTGTGTGAATATCGATTGACTGTGGCTAGTGCTCTGGGAGATATTAACTTTTAGAGACTTGGAATGATGAGATGAGGCTAAAGAGGAAAGGCAAAAAAAAGTGGAAGCAGAATCAAGAGTGGAGTCTATGCAGATGTTAAATGAAGAAGCGCTGCAACAGGTGAGAGAGATCCTGTGTGTCCAACGCTGCTGAAAAAGTTGAGTAAGAATGAGGACCGATAAATACCCAGTGGATTTGGGAGCATAAAGGCCCTGGGGACATTGACAAGAGCTCTTTCTATGGAGTAGAGGAGATGAAGGTGTGGCTGGAGTAGATGCAGGGGAGGAGGAGAAGTGAAGACAGGAAGTGTAGACAACTCAAGAAGTGTTGCTGTAAGGGGAGTAAAGAAACGGGGCAGTAGCTGGGGTTCAGAATACATTTCTTTAAGATGGGAGTGTTCTTGTATATCGATGAGAATGATCTAGAAAAGGGAAAGACTGGTGATGATGCTTAGACCCAAGAGTGAAAATGTTAGTTCCCCAGTCGTGTCTGACTCTTTACGACATTGTGGACTGCAGCCCACCAGGTCCTCTGTTCATGAAATTCTCCAGGCAAGAATACTGGCGTGGGTTGCCATTCTCTTCTCCAGGGAATCTTCCCGACTCAGGTATCAAACCCAGGTGTCCTGCGTTGCAGACAGATTCTTTACTGTCTGAGTCACTAAGGAAGCCCATACCAAAGAGTAACGATGCTTATAACTACTAGAAGACATGTGCAAGAATGTTTGTAACCACCTTACTCCTAGAAGCCAGAAACAGGAAATAACCCAAATATCTGACAGTAGTTTCCTGGTTATTAATTATTGGGCACCAAACAATTCCCAAACTTAGAGGCTTAAAATAACAATATGTCTGTATTATTATGTCTTGCGGTTCTGTGGGTCAGGATATCAAACAAGGCACAACAGAGACAGCTCATCTTTGCTCTACGATCTCTGGAGCCTCAGTGGGATGATTTGAACATGTGGGGACTGGCAAGGAAACTCTCTTCTTTTTTGGCTGCCCTGGGTCTTCATCGTCTCTTGGGCTTCTCTAGTCCTGTTGTGTAGGCTTAGTTGCCCCAAGGCATGTGGGATCTTAGTTCAATCCCTAGTTGGGACTGAACCTGCATCCCCTGCATTGGAAGGTGGATTCTTAACCACTGGACCACCAGGGAAGTCCCAGAAACTCTCTGTTTCTACTCTCAGCCACTTTACATGGGCTTTCATGAAGCATAGTGCCTTTAGAATAGTCTGTCTTCTTATATGGTGGTTCTGGGCTCCAAGAGAAAGGAGAGAGGAACTGCCAAACCTCTTAAAAGCTAGGCCTGAAAGCAACTTAAGCTCACCACCCCCATACTCTTGGTCAAAGCAGTCACAGACCAGCCCAGTTCAAGGGGACACAGACTCCTCCATCTTTCAATGGGAGGAATGTCAAGGAATTTGCATCAATCTTAAATCTGCCACAATCAGTAAAATAGGTAAATAAATTGTTGTGCACTCATAAAATGGAATATTGCACAGCAATAAAAAAGATGAATTCCTGCTACTTGCAATTAACCTCACCGGCATAAAGTTAAATGAAATGGTCAGGCACACAAGATTACATTCTGTCATATTCCTTTTATATGAGGTCTTATTTGCATGATCAATTAGGGTGATAGAGGTTAGAATGGTGGATACCCTTGAGCAGGTACTTACTTGGATGAAATGTATGAGGAAGACTTCAGGAGTGATAAAAATGTTCTTTATCTGGACATGAATGGTAATCAGAGAGGTATATACATATATAAAAAATGCATCAAGCATTACACTTAAGATTAGTGCTTTTTGCTATATTTTAAAATATACAAACTGGGAACTTTCCTGGATGGTCCTGTGGTTGAGAATCCGCCTGTCAATGCAGGGAACACAGATTTGTTCCCTGGCCTAGAAATTAAGATGCCACATGCCACAGAGCAACCAAGCCCATGTGCCACAACTACTGAAGCCGGCATACCCAAGAACCTGTGCTCCACAAGAGACGCTACCACAGCGAGAAGCCCACACACCACAACTAGAGAGTAGCCTCCACTTGCCACAGCTGGAGAAAGCCTGTGCTCAGCCAAAAATAATAAATGAATAAATAATTTTTTTTTAAGTATACATACATTTAAAAAAAATCTAAAGCAAACCAAAATGATGCAAGAAAGAGTAAAATAGTTACTGGAAGTTTGTGTGAAAGGTAAGAGGGGATGGGACGCGTGCATAGGCTGGCTGGTATGGTTGTACAAGTGCATGGAGCAGAAATGCACACACATGTATGTGTGCATACGTATATGTGTATGCATTCTTTTTCAGATTCTTTTCCCTTATCAGTTCAGTCCAGTTCAGTCACTCAGCCATGTCTGACTCTTTGTGACCCCATGAATCGCAGCACGCCAGGCCTCCCTGTCCATCACCAACTCCTGGAGTTCACTCAGAGTCACGTCCAGTGAGTTGGTGATGCCATCCAGCCATCTCATCCTCTGTCATTCCATTCTCCGCCTGCCCCCAATCCCTCCCAGCATCAGTCTTTTCCAATGAGTCAACTCTTCACATGAGGTGGCCAAAGTACTGGAGTTTCAGCTTTAGCATCAGTCCTTCCAAAGAACACCCAGGGCTGATCTCCTTCAGAATGGACTGGTTGGATCTCCTAGGTTATTACAAACACTGAGTGTCGNACATGAGGTGGCCAAAGTACTGGAGTTTCAGCTTTAGCATCAGTCCTTCCAAAGAACACCCAGGGCTGATCTCCTTCAGAATGGACTGGTTGGATCTCCTAGGTTATTACAAACACTGAGTGTCGTTCCCTTGCCATCCAGGAGGTCCTTGTTGGCTATCTGTTTCACGTATTTTTTGGTTGTTGTTTTAGTCGCTAAGTCGTCTCTGACTTTTTCGACCCCATGGACTGTCGCCCGCTTGACTCCCCTGTCCAGGCAAGAATGCGGGAGTGGGTTGCTATTTCCTTCTCCAGGGGATCTTCCTGACTTACGGGTCAAAACTGAGTCTCCTGCACTGACAGGTGGATTGTTTACCACTAAGCCACCACAGAAGCATATATATTTATATTTTATGTACAGTGTATGTGTTAACTCCAACCTCCTAATTTATCCATCTCCCCTCAAACACTCTTTCAAATTTTTAAATGAATTAAACATAAATAAAACTTGGATCTTACAACTCTTTGGGCTGCTGCTGTTATCTCACTGGAAACAGGTAGCCTGTCAGACAATGATACAGGGGAATGGCAGGAGATGTGCAGGGTTGAAGAGAAGAAAAATTGGGATAGAGCAGTGTAGAATGGAAATATAAGATGATTTTTCTAGTAGCACTAAATGCTCTATTAAAGTATTTGGTTATTTAATTTTAAGAGAGGCAGTTTGGTTCTGTGTGTCCGCATTCGCTGGCTGCAGGAAATGAAGTAGACTTCACCCCAGTGTGGTTTTGCTAGGAAGGCACAGTGGAAGAAGGAAGGGACGAGGGAGCTGAGGGTGTCTACAAGGGAGTACAAGCCAGAGGATGAGGGTCCCTGGGTGAGGAGGAAAGTGGGGGTGGCAAATTATTAGAGTTTTGGTATGAGAGAAAAAGAGCTGAAAATATAGCAAGTGAGAAGTGGAGGAACATTGAAATGGCACTTAAAGAGGAGGCAGAACTATTGGTAACACCAGGTGTGGCTATTGTTATGTATTGGTCAGACTAGCTGCTGTAACAAATAGTCCTAAATCTTAGTGGCTTGGCACACAAAGTTTGCTTCTCGCTCACACCATAGTCATATGCTTATGGAGGAGGTGGGGGTGAAAGTTGATTCCCTAAAGTCATTTGGCGTCCTAGGCTCTTTCCATAGTAGCTCAGATTCTAGGTCCACACTTTTCAGTACTGAACACCTGAAATGTGTGTTGTGCAACAAAGAAACTGAATTAAACTCAAGGTTTTTTTTTTTTNGAATAAAATGACTTTTATCTTTGTAATAATGTTATTTTCATTGTCTTGTTGCTATAGCTTTTAAAAATTTAATATGCATCAGACTGTTTATACTTGCGTGTTTCTTTATGTCAGATACCCTGTAGTGTGTGCTGCTTATTTTTCAGCTTAATTTAGCTTCATGTACATAGCTAAAACGTTTAATCACCATGGATTTCTAATTTGCCATTTCCTCTCCTTGCCTTCAACTCAGGAAGTGTCACCCATGATGGTACTTAGTAGGCAGTTTGGAGTTGATACTGTGAAATAACATGTGCCCTCTTTGGGTCTTTGAGAAATTACAAGACATGTCTTGATCATTAGGAACTTAATTAAAAAATACTTCGTATAACTCTTTGCATTATAACATATGACTAGAAGACTTAGAAAATAGGCTCTGAAGACTGATTTCTTAATACATATTTAATCTTCCTGAGTTGTGGTTTTTATAAATAGTACACTTAAGTAATTTTGGCTGAATTTTAAAAGACTTGTACTTTCTTGATAAAATAAGTATAATATTTCCCTTGTCTGATGAAGGACTAGATAATCTCCCTTTCCCATTCTGAAGTGTCCTGATTTGGGTGATAAAGTATAAGGTTGCTGCTGCTGCTGCTAAGTCACTTCAGTCGTGTCCGACTCTGTGTGACCTCATAGACGGCAGCCCACCAGGCTTCTCTGTCCCTGGGATTCTCCAGGCAAGAACACTGGAGTGGATTGCCATTTCCTTCTCCAATGGGTGAAAGTGAAAAGTGAAAGTGAAGTCGCTCAGTCGTGTCCGACTCTTCGAGACCCCATAGACTGCAGCCTACCAGGCTCCTCTGCCCATGGGATTTTCCAGGCAAGAGTACTGGAGTGGGGTGCCATCACCTTAGGTCACCTATAATCAGTCCATAACAAGATCAAATTGTTTTTGAAATTCATTTATCAGGAAATCTTTGTCATATTTTTCTTCCTGTGGTGAGTGCAAATCCTACATATGACTTCATTTCCCTCCCAGCTCCGTCTGATATGAAGATGAGAAATAATTGTGCAGCACAGTTTTAATTACTCTGCAGAACCATTGGATTGGGATGCCTATAGCCCAAATAGATTCTGATTCTGACTCTGTTCATTCTGTCTGTATCTTCTCTGCATGTGTCTTTAATGCCCCTTAAAACACTAGAAAAGCTGTGGGTGCATCAAATAAACACAGGAATTAATGATGACTCGAAACAGAAAAGGACTAGTTAATCTATATGTGCAACTAAAGTATGAAGCTCCTATAATTACAGACCTGCCTGTGTCTTTATTGATAGTTAATAAAGAGGTATTATTTTACTTATTATATCATGTTTAGGAACTTTGATATAAATTTTTTAAGTTTGATAACTGCATTGTGATTGTCAGCATTTAGAAGAGTGTTTTAATGGTAATGAAAGGTTACCATTCATATTAAATGTTATATTGCAAATACATAATGCATTTGATGATCTGCTCTTGTTGTTCTGAATATGTTTAGATAGGGTAAGATAGTTAGATATGTGCCCAGGTTTGTGTTTTGTTCTACTCTGGGATCATAATTTGGGGGGTTGAAAATTTCTGTTATTTTTTTCTTTTGAAGGATTGCCTTGAAAAGTTCTGAACTGCTTTACATGTATGGTGCCCTGGACTCGCGGGTTAGAGCCTTGGTGTTCAGTGTCCGATGCTGGGCTCGAGCACATTCGTTAACGAGTAGTATTCCTGGTGCTTGGATTACAAATTTCTCCCTCACCATGATGGTCATCTTTTTTCTCCAGAGGAGGTCACCTCCTATTCTTCCAACACTAGACTACCTAAAAACCCTTGCAGGTGAGACTCAAAGCATCTGTTTTCTCTCTGTTTGATTGGATAGCATTACCGTGTGTTATCAAAGCCATGTGTGTTTGCTTGTTTATTGTTCAGTTGCTCAGTCAGGTAAGTCTTTGCAACCCCATGGACTGCAGCATGCCAGGCCTCCCCGTCCTTCATTGTGTACTGGAGTTTGCTCATACTCATGTCCATTGAGTTGATGGTGCCATCCAACCATCTCATCCTGTCCCCACTTCTCCTGCTGTCAGTCTTTCCCAGCATCATTGTCTTTTCCAGTGAGTCAGCTCTTTGCATCAAGTGGCCAAAGTATTGGAGCTTCAGCATCAGTCCTTCCAATGAACATTCAGGGTTGACTTCCATTAGGATTAATCTCCTTGCTGTCCAAGGGACGCTCAAGAGTCTTCTCTAACACCACGGTTTGAAAACATCAGTTCTTGGGCACTCAGTTTATTTAAGGGTCATGTATTTTCAAAGTGTTGTGACTCTATTAATAAAATCTAAAAGCTGTTAATTTTCTTAATGTCCACCAGGGGTCATGAGAGCTGATGATTTGTGAAGTGGAGGCCTTTTAAAATTTTTCAAGAGCTCTGTCTTACTGTGTCAGTTGGCAACATTGTTTACCATTTCCTTAGCCAGTTGGAGCCTCTCCTGGCTTGACCAAGTTTAGAATGACCTTGAAGAAAAATATATCCCAGATGCAGCTTCTGATTGGAGCCCAGCTTACAAATGGCTTTCCAAGTTTGAAGCTATTTCCAGATTTCTCTTAGAAATGCGAAAAACCATTTCATGGTGTTTCAAGGTCCTAAATTTTTTTTTGGTTGAAAGTTTATAGGCAATCTTAGGTAAATGGCTTTAGAATTAGTATACTATTTAATTTGTGTTTTAAATAAATTGAAATTTTGATAGGCTGCTGAGGGAGATACTAAAGTATTACAGTCTAAAATTATGAAAGGAAAATAATTCATGGATTTACTCAGAAAACGTATATGCACTCCATCTTCTTCCCCTCCCATATATTGCTGCCAGATAATTCTTTTAAAGTTCACTCCTAAAGTGACCCTCTTTAAAGGGATTTTAAAAGGATTTTATTCCCTAGAGAATAAACCTCAGGCAGTTGGCTTAGCTTTGTATTATATAGGATCTTCACCTGTAGCCATTTTTCCAGCCTCTTCTCCCACTTTTTCTCTTCATGTATTCCCATATTTCAGCCAACGACATGTTCATAACATTTCCTCTTAGCTCCTTTTTTTTGGTGATATTTGTTTTTCATCTTGGAACATGCCTTTTCTTTTCTATAAATTCTTTTAAGTTCACTTCTGTGCCACTTTCCTTATTATTCAAATTAGAAGTAATCTCTTTTCCTGCAAACACTGTAAGTGTTGGTACCACTTGAAAGTAAGCTTTAAAAGTCTCTGTGTGGTAGGTTATGGAAAGTAGGAAGTTTAGAGGGAGGTAGAGCAGTGGGCCTGTCTCACCTTTGAGGTCCATGCCTGTGTTCATCTCCTCATTCGGTGTCATTCATTCACTCTGGATCTGTTGGCTACAAACTGTATGTCAGGTGTGGTTTTTGGTGCAGTGGTTTATACAGACGATGTTCTCAGGCAACGCTTAAATCTAGTAAAGAGATGAGATGCACACAAACAGAAAGCCTGGATAGATCTCACCTGTGAGCCGCCTGGAAAGAGCACTTCCTATTCAGTCCTGCTGTGTGCACTGATGCTTAAGACTACTTTCCTAGAAACTGTTTGGGGAAGTATCATGGATTTTGGAGTTCAGAAGCGAAGAAAGAATAGAAACTGAAAAAAGGAGGCTGCTTTGAAGCAGATTTGTGTTAGCGGCACACCATCACACCTTGGTGGTTCCCTCCCACCCCTGCCGCTGTCGGGCCCTTCGCATCTCTGCCTGGGGACACTTACTTACACCGCTTCTCCCTTCCCACTGGTCTGTTCTTAACTAACAGTGATTTTCAGAAGTTCACATCTAATTGTAGTATCCACTCTCTTGAAATCCTTTCAGTAATTTTCCTATTATCTTTTTAAATTTCCACTAATTGTTTTAGAAAAAATATAATTTGTGAACAAGTTTAAAATGACATTTTGAGTTTTTATTCCAAATCTGTTGTAAGCCAAATACAAATTTAATCACATTCTATGGCATCAAAGCATTCCTTTGATGGGAATTCTTTTATTTTCTACTTAAAAATACCAAATTGGTTGTTTAACATTTTTCATGCTCATTCTTAAACATGGTCAGAGAAATCAAGCCATTTCAGTTGCTTTTTTCCACATAGCAAATTATAGGTGTGAATTGCTAATTAATGTAAAAGTGAACTTATATAATTATTGCTACTTTTTGATCATTGATTTTTTTAACTTCTAGTGAAATCTTGAACTTGCTATGAAATACTTTTTTATAGGTAAATGTGTGTATGAAGGATGTGGTAAAGATAATTTTGAGAAGAATGTATCTAAATTTTTTTTTCCTACTCATTGATATATTCTTTAGAATCCATGCTTTTTATACTTTCTGATTTTAACCAGGGGTCCCAGACCAATGTATCTTCAACAGAATATGGCTAAGAATAAAAACAATGTTAAACTGTGAAATCATCGCCATCGTGGGAACTCCGTGGTTCATCAGCTGAGGGGCTTGAGTCTTGTTACAGTCATTTTCTTCTGAACTGTGCCTCTCGTTTGATATTCAGATAGAGCCTATCAATTTGTATTGTTTCAAAAAGAAGAAAGTAAGAGAGTAAGCTTGCTTGATTGCCTGCTAGTGTATTAGTAGAAGGCAGTGTCAGTTTGTGGAGCACTTGTCAGCACTTCCAGGACTTTGTCAACCACTGTTTGAAATCTGGAAGTTGAAGTCCAGACCTTCTAGCTTTGCGTTTAGGGTCGCTCATGATCTTTGTCTTCCTCCTCTTCTTGTACCGTCTCTTCTCTGTGCAGCAGAGGAGCTCCGGTTCTCCACGCTCCCCACTGATCCTAGAGCCTCTGCCCTTTTGCACAGCTTGTGCCTTCGCCTGCAGTGGCTTCTTCTCCTGTCTTCTCTTTTTACCTGGAGAAGCTCGTCCCGATCAAGCCAGGGAAGAGAAAAGGCAAACCCAGTCCAGAATCTGACTTCTTAGGTCTTTCCTGGCTTCCTCTCTCCTCCCTTCCTTCTCGGAGTTGGTGCCCTGTTGCCTTCCAAGCACCTAGAACACATCTGTACTGTGACAACAGTTAGATTGTTGTTCTTTGATCTGGCTGCCTTGACCAAGCATTTCTAGGTCAGGCTGTCTGCTTTGTCTCTGCATTTTCCACTCCTGGCTTAGAGGAGTTCAGTAAATAGATTCAGATGATTGGATGAACATTTTAAAGTTGAAGGCTGTTTGTACTGAGCACGATGGCAGCTTTCATATTTTGGTTATTCTTGAAGTTTTGTTTCTTCATGTTCTCTTACAGTCTCTACTACTTTCCCCATGTGTCTCTTTTATCTTCTTGTGTTTTCTGTCTTGTTTTGGCTATGGTCCCTTTGTAATATTTACTTCTGTGCTTAATGCTTTTAATCCAGCATCTTCCTCTTATAATCAGTCATTTGATTAGAGTTCTTCTGTTTAGGATGCCTGTTTTTCTTTCCTATGATAAATTAAAGGTTTCAAGAAGAAACGACTGGATGGCACTTTCAGCAAGTTTGATGCAGAGACCCCAACATAGAAGAGAGCTTTAGTTGCTCATTCTCCATGACCCAGTGACAATTCATTGAGATCCAGGCACTTGGGTAAAAATTTTTTGCATCATCTAAGTTTCCTATGTTAGAACATGCTCTTTCAGTCTTTATTTCTGGAAGAGAAGGCCTGGCTTCTAACATGCTGAAACTTTGGCGTTTATTACACCATTTGTTGTGTTTAGAACAGTTTTCCCACCCTCAAACGTGTCTTGTATCTCCCAGTATAGAGATTCTTTCTTGTACTGTCTCCAGGGTAAACCTGACATTTTCTGTCAGGAGGAGACCTCGGGGTCTCACTGCTCTAAGCATCAGGTATCCAGGCTGGGCCCTTCTGGTCAGATCTGGCACTTCAGCTGCCAAGCTGTTGGGGGCTCTGCCTGAACGTCTGGTTTCTTGGCTTTCTTTACTGCTGGTTTAGGACCCAGTGTTCTCAGATCTCTTTCAGTCATTGCTGCTTGTCCATCAGTTTTTTAACGTAAAATTTTTGGTTGCTCTTGTCTTTCCTATTCTCCATCTTTAAGATTTTATGTTATTTTACTCTCATTTCAGTAGTGTTTTGGAGTAAAGGTAGATGTTGAGTTTATATCACCATCTTTACCCCAGAGCATGTGCTCTGAAGCAGCATGTAGGTGCCACCCAGAGCGGCTGAGTGTCACTGACATGTATGGCCTGGTAGGAGGGGTAATAGGACTTGACCTTGTCTGTAGATCACCAGTGTTTCATACAGTACTTTTAAGAAGTAAGTAATTTCCATAAAAATGAACAGAGAGACATAGGGTACCATGGGAGCTTCCAAGGTGGCTCAGCAATAAGGAATCCACCTACCAGTGCAGGAGACATCCCTGATTTGAGGAGATCCCCTAGAGTAGGAAAGGGAAACCCTCTCCAGTATTCTTGCCTGGGAAATCCCATGGACAGAGGAGCGTGGTCGGCTGCAGTCCATGGGATCGCAAAGAGTTGGACATGACTGAGCGACCGAGCACGCACACATACAACAGGGTGTCATATGTTTGAAGAGGTTGAGAATGATTTCTCTATGGCAGCATGGTTCAGTAGAGCTTCCTGTCATCACGTTGTCCATTGGACAGCCACTTGTTACGTGTGGCTATCAGGCATTTGAAATATGGTTAGTGTGACTGAGGAACTGAATTTTTAATTTTAATGGCTATCATTTGTATATAGTTCAATAGCAGAAAAATAGGAGCGAGAGTAAAAAGGGAGAAGACTTAACAGCTGAGTTGTTTCCTGGGTTTGAATGCCTTAGGGGTTTTGAGAAAATAAAACTGGCCCTGTCTTAAATCAGGGGATTGTTTTTTTCCTTCAAGTTTTACTACCTTCTGTTAAAAACTTTTTCTGGTGAAGACCAACAGTTACAGACACAGTCTGTTTTTTATCACTGTACATTCCTAGAAATATTCAGTACTTTAATATAGATATACTTTAATGTGGATTTGCTTTTCTATTGTAAATATATTCCTGGAAAAAAGAAAAATAAGACACAGCAGCTAAAAGAGCATCAATATATATGACTGGCCTGGTGATAATTTGAAATAATAAGGCATGTGCCCAGGTCCGAGGAAAAATAAATCTAAATGGACCTGTATATAAATTCTTCAGTTGTATAACAGTGCACATAAAACTTGCTGCTAAAAAATGAGTAACAGTTTTAGAATTTAGAATCAATGTTAGAATCTGGAATGATTTTTGAGTACTTAAGTCAGTAACCAGGGTTTTAACCAAAAAATAACCAAAACCACACCAAAAAAGGGGAGGCAGTAGTTTGAAGAAACCTTGTTTTATGAATTTCTTTCTGGCTATTATAGATAATCATTCAAAGTCAAATATCAGCTAACATTCAGATTCTTGGTTATGTGCCTGCTGTATGCTGGCCACTGTTGTTGTGGACTGGCCAGTGGGAAGAGGGAAGGTCATCGCTGCCTTGGACTGGACAGTGGTCTCTCTAGTCCCAGACTGGGCTCAGGGAGTAGATAGCATGAATGCAGCCATGGTGTGGTCAAGTGCTTGCTGATGGAGCACAGGACAAAAGGCTGGGCGCCCCCTTACAGTTAGAAAAAGAGAAAACCGTTTTAGTGGCGGTTGATTCGACTTCTAAGAGTGGGAGTTTGTTTGCCTGCATTTGTACAGTGGAAGGTGGATTAGAATGGATGAAGGATTTCATGGTAGCTGTATATTTATCCATAACTAGGGAAACGATTACATCTAAAGATGTAAATACTGTTAGGAAAGGTGAATTGTGTGAGTCCACTGTGCCGTTAAATGAGTCTTACTGAATCCCAGTCACTGCAGAGGCCTGCCTCTTAGAAATTACCAGAAGTTTTTCAGAACTGTTAGAACATTCAGTTTGTATGTGTCTTGGATGAGTTGTTGAAAGTAAATGCACAAAAGGGTAATAAGACTGAAAATGGAGATCTAAATTAAATATAATTGATCAAAGATAATACCAGGGTTTAAGTGGGTGAAAGATGGAAACAGTCTACATTTTCTTTTATTACTAGAAAACTGATGACCTCAGAGGATAGATTACGAATCATTGAGCGTTGATGGACAGTCTGTTCACCAAAGTTCATGTAAGGTTAATTTTACTGTAGTATAATTGCTCTCAAATCCTTTTTAATGGAGTTTTAATCCTGCTATTTATACTATATATAAAAAACCCTGACCAATAATAGGACATGTTAATCTATAGCTTTGCTTTGTGTGATTATAAATTTCTGAAGTAGGGAATATCTTTGAAATAGAATGTGAAATATTTTCCATTTCTGTTTATTTAAGATGCAGAAGATAAGTGTATAATAGAAGGCCACAACTGTACATTTGTTCGCGACTTGAATAGAATTAAACCTTCAGGAAATACAGAAACACTAGGTACGTGTTTTCCTTTTCTTTGTTCCTTTTTGGACTGAAATAGACTTTCTTATTATCTTTCTTGTTTTATTTTCTTACAGAATTACTACTGAAAGAATTTTTTGAGTATTTTGGAAATTTTGCATTCAATAAAAATTCCATAAATATTCGACAGGTAAGTACTATTTAGTATTTGATGATTAGGTGTATGGTTTTCTACTGTACTAATATTTAATGAGTGTAGTTTTCAAAGCATTCTGAAAAATGTCATCGCATGTCAACTCTTGATGATAGAGGGTAATAAAAAATTGAAACCTAGTGGAGCCACATGACTTGGGCCAAGATATCATCTAGTAGACCAGTGTTTTCAGCATCTGTCTTTGTCAGTTTGCCATGATAGCTCTGTCATCATCTACCACTAAGACTGTATTCTTCAAAATATGGAATATATTCTAAAAAGTTGCTTAGAAAGCATAATTTTATATACACTTTTATAAACCAGATTGAGTTTCTGTGGAAGAAATGGAATACCTAGTTCCAAAGATCAGTTCAGTCACTCAGTCGTGTCTGACTCTTTGCAACCCCATGAATCGCAGCACGCCAGGCCTCCCTGTCCATCACCAACTCCCGGAGTTCACTCAAACTCAAGTCCATCGAGTCGGTGATGCCATCCAGCCATCTCATCCTCTGTCGTCCCCTTCTCCTCCTGCCCCCAATCCCTCCCAGCATCAGAGTCTTTTCCAATGAGTCAGCTCTTCACATGAGGTGGCCAAAGTACTGGAGTTTCAGCTTTAGCATCATTCCTTCCAAAGAAATNAAGACATTGTTCTTAAGTCTGCCCTGCCCTTGTACAAGGAAATTTTTCCTGGCCCCTCTTTGGTTAGAGTTCTTCATGCTAGTTATAAATAGAAAAATTATAGGGTATATTACTTTAGCATATTACATGTCCAAGGGGCCTAAATATTTAACAGATGGCTTCATGTGACATCCTTTTAGTTTCAAATTTGAGTTAAATTAGTAAGTTGCTTTTTAAGAGACATATACACAAAAGTAAACCTAAACCCACAGGAGACTGATGACTTACCCTTTCTATGACTAAAAATAGTTTTGTGTTTTTAACAGAGCTCTGTGGGGTTTACATTTTTTAATTAAGTAGAAAAATCAATACAAAAAACTAAATGTATAGTGTATGTGTGCTAAGTCGTCTTCAGTCATGTCTGACTCTGTGCGGCCCTATGAACTGTAGCCTGCCAGGCTCCTCTGTCCATGGAATTCTCCCGGCGAGAATACTGGATTGGGTAGCCATTCCCTTCCCCAGGGAATCTTCCCTACCCAGGGATTGAACCCCAGTCTCCTGCACTACCTTATGGCTCAACTGGTAAAGAATCTACCTGCAATGCGGGAGACCTGGGTTCAATCCTTGGGTTGGGAAGATTCTCTGGAAAAGGGATTCCCACTCCAGTATTCTGGCCTAGAGAATTCCATGGAGTTGCAAAGAGTTGGACAAAACTGAGCGTCTTTCACTTTCTCCTGCATTAAAGGCAGATTCTTTACTGTCTGAGCCACCTGGGAAGCCCAGAAAAAGCAAACTTATATGTAAAATAGACAATCAACAAGGACCTGCTCTATTGAAATTCTGTAGTAACCTATATAGGAAAAGAATCTGAAAAAGAATGGATATATGAATATTTATAACTGAAGCTCTCTTCTGTACATCTGAAACTAACACAACATTGCAAATCAACTATACCCCAATATAAAATAAAAATTAAATTAAAAAAGAAAAATTAAATCCATGTCACTAGCTCTGTGCCACTAGAAAGGATACTCAAACGCTGAGATTATATAATCACATTTTCAAACCCTCCAAGAGCTGCTCAAAATTATATTTTATTTTAGTTTGCTTTATATTTGGAACAGTTTTCTGCTGGTTTTAATTGACTTCCACTTAACAAAAGAAGCACATGTTTTCACCATATGACTAAACTTGTTTAGGAACTTAATGCCAGTCTTCATGGTCATGGAGTCTACTTTCTGCTTGAAGATATTCTTCTCCCTTCAAAACCAGTTGCTCTTCTAGCCTGCTTACAGTTATTTTAGGCCTATATATGTGTATATGTGTATGTATGTGTATATGTATATACATGTGTATATATACACATATGCTTGTCCTTGTTATAGATACAATAGCTCCTCAAATTTACCTAAGGTTACTAATTAGAATACAAAAATATTATCTTATGTTCCCATAACTCTGTTTCTCATTAGTTCAGCTTTTCAAATAAAAAAAAATAGTTCTTTTGAAAACATTACATCTATACCTTCTTCCGGTTATTTTTCAACTAAGTGAATCAGAAAAATGTGCATCAAAAAAACTGCCTATCCTTTGCCTCCATTAAAAAAAAAAACACACCAAACATTCTATTCTGGAAACTTTCAAGGATATACAAAGCAAACAAAGTATAATGAACTTCATGTACCCATCATCCAGTTTCAGTAAACATGAGTATTCTGCCATTGTTTCAAGCGCAACTTCACCTACTCCTGTTAATTTTTATAGCCAAATTATTAATTAATCTTTCACATTGAGTTAGTCATTTGAATTTATATTTCATTTAGTAAAGAACCCTGTTAGACCATATCATACACTCTTTTATAAGACACCGAACACCGTGTATGATAGTATTAGAAATTATTACCCAACGCCCTTCCCCCACCATTTACAGAGCACTTTCTGTGCCAATGTGCTCATGGTTTACGAAAGCACTGGTTCATTTAACTCAAGATAATCAACAATGCAAGATCTGCCCTTTAACCTGCAAAGGAAGTAGAGATGCTGTTTGTTCAAGGATTAGTAAAACTATTCAAAATTAGAATCAATGTGTGGAAAAGAACATTTTCTGTGAAGAGGACTATGTATTCATGATTGTGTTTCTCAGATACAATAAAACACCAACACAATTATAGCTGTCGCTTGTGGGAAAGAAAGGACTTTTATTAAGAAAGGAAATCTTAATATCTGTTCTCTGAAGGACAATGGTCTCTCAGCGATTTAGTACCGCAGTCCTAGTTACAACACTAAGTCAAAAATAAGATGCTGTTTTAAGAACTGGAATACTTTTTTCTGTATACATAATTCTAAAATTCAGAAATAAATGAAGAATTTTAGCAAAATCAAAAAATTGAGAGCCAAAATATCTTGCTTGTGCCCACTAGAAACTAGTAAATGAATTCTGCTGACTGGAGAGCAGCATGAGCCAGTGGCCCACAACTGTTTCTTCCTCATTCTACCTCACCCAGCTTTGCGAAGTTTCCCCAGAGCTTTGTCCTCACTCACTGTGGAGGGAGTAATTGGGTGGTGGAGGAGAGATGGACACTGAATCACTGTTGTTGGCTGATACTTCTTTTTAAAAAATCAATTTATTTATTTTGGCTGTGCTAGGTCTTCTTTGCTGGGCGGGCTCCTCTCTAGTTGTACAGAGCAGGAGCTACTCTCGAGTTGCAGCGCATACGCTTCTCATTGCAGCGGCTTCTTTTCTGGTGGAGCACGGGGTCTAGACACACAGACTTCAGCAGCTGCAGCATGTGGGCTCATTAGTCGTGGCGCACAGGCTTAGCTGCATGTGGATCAAACCAGTGTCCCTTGAGCCGCTCAGTCGCTTAGTCGTCTGCAACTGTTTGCAACCCCATGGACTATAGCCCGCCAGATTCCTCTGTCCACGGAAAATCCCAGGCAAGGATACTGGAGTGGGTTGCCATTTACTACTCCAACTCGGCCTCCCCGACTACCACTGTACCACCAGGGAAATCCAAAATAACTTTGCTTTCACAAGGGAGAGTAAAGTAAATCTAGAGGGACTAATACTGGAGGAGAAGGGGACGACCGAGGATGAGATGGCTGGATGGCATCACGGACTCGATGGACGTGAGTCTGAGTGAACTCCGGGAGATGGTGATGGACAGGGAGGCCTGGCGTGCTGCGATTCATGGGGTCGCAGAGTCGGACACGACTGAGCGACTGAACTGAACTGAACTGAATACTGTGATTAAACTTGATATTTCATCTGCTCATACCTGGTGGGCCAATATCCCCCAACACACTTAGTATATTCTCTTCCAAGTAATGTTCAAGAATCATGTATCAGAGAAACAAACAGTTGCTGTGCTTTGAATTAGGATGTAAACGTTTCCCCAAACTGAAATCGGTTAGATTAGTTATTACACTAAGCTAGGCATGAATTTTGAAAACTTACTGAATCATATTTTTATTTACTTAATTGGAAAAGCATTATGTACAAAAAGCGTATTAATGACCATTAAAAGTATACAAACTACAAATATCTGGCAGCGTTCAATATCTTTGAAACGCTATTTCATAATGTTCTTGTTTACCATGCTTCTGTTGTGTGTGCCAGGTTATTTCCCGAAGTGTGCTTGTTAACACACACACAATATCAATAAAGCAGATGGTTTTGTATTTTATTTCAAACAGACTCTGCATCTTTACTGTTGCCCAAACTAGAAAGCCTGCTACCAACTCTACCAATATTTTAGCTGTCCTCTAATTTGTAGTTCGATTTTAAATGAGACAAAAATAGTTAACTACTTCCATTCCTCAGTTCCTTTCCAACCTTATTCAGGAACTGTAGAGATGCATTCTTCTTTGCTTGCACAATATTTTGCTATTTCTAATACCATTTTCATGCCAATTACAAAAGGCTTCTACAAATCTGTTGCTGTCATTGGTTCGACAAAATAACTGGATTTGGTCATAATTATAAATTCAGCTTTCCTAAGCACAGGGGAAAATCACTTTATAATAATATATTCTTCTATCCCTTTTCCATTTGTGAAAGACATAATTCCTTGCTTTGATAAACTAAGTGAGGAAACAAGAGAAATGCCAGAATTTTGTTATCCATTTACTCCTTGAATGCATTTGCAGGCTGTTTAAACTGATGGGCTATAACGAATCATTTCAAACAATAAGGAGTGTGCTACATCCCTTCATTCATAATTTTTATTTGCTGATAAAACAGAGGCGGTGCTCTATTTCTGTTCTCTAAAAACAAAACAAAACAACCCCCGACCTCCTGCCCAAACTCCCATTTAATTTTTTTCATGCTGTCACAAGAGCACGATACTCTTCAGCTCCACCTCGTGTAAGAAAACAACGACTGCACCCTCAACTCTGACCAAAGGGAGCAACCATGCAGTGGAAAAGATGAAAAGTCAAGAACATTATTTAGGCATCAACACTAAAGGAAGAATTGATTTCCTGTAGCGCCTGACTGTTTGAGAAAAAGCAGGTCTAAACAGCTGATAGGAACTTCAGGAAAACATATGTATTGGTTTCACTGATAAATTCAATCAAAGCTGGAGAAAACTATACTGAACTTACTTAATAGAGGCAAACTTTGGATAAAATCCCCATTGACCTAAGATTCCTAGTTGACTCCGTCAAAAGAGCCAAGTCAGGGCGTTCTCTGAGCAGCGGTATGTAGTACATCAAACACCTTCACGAAAAACTACAGCCGACTATCTTTCAGTCACGTCATAAAGCCCAGAGGAGAACGCCTGGAAACGGTTTGTGGAGAGAGGGGTGAGGTCCCCTTCTCGGTGAAGGCGATTTAGCTGACTGGAGTAGTTTCCGCGCTATCCTCGTCCCGCGCCGCAGGCAGGCAAAGAAGCGAGGGGACCCCGGGTCCCGGACGCCCGCAGCATCTCCCCAGAGTCCTCCTTTTGAGAAACCTGTGGGTCAGGGACGCTCATCTTTTGCTTGTCATTATAAACCTGCTTCTTATTAAGCTCTCATGACTTTTTTTTTTTTTTTTTAAGTTGCTTTGCACAGTTTTCGCTTCCTCCGGCCGGGGATGAAGGAACCCAGAGCGTCCCGGAGCCCGGCCGAGTACCGCGGGGAGGGGCGGGGCCGGGGCGGGGCCGGGGCAATGGGCGGGGCGTCGCAGCCGCGTCCGGCTGCGCCCAGCCGCGGGCGGGAGGCGGTGGCGGCGGCGGCGGCGGGGCCTGAACAGCGCGGGGATTGGCTGCGGAGGGCGGAGACGTCAGGCTCCCGCGGCCGGAGCGGCGGCCCCGGCTCGGCGCGGCGCAGCGCAGTCCGCTTGAGCGCTCACCGCAGCGAGAAGGTTTCCTCTGCCGTCCCGCTTTCCGCCGCCGCCGCCGGGCTTCCCCGCTCGTGCCGGGACGCGCCTCCGCGCTCCTCGCCGCTTCCACCCCCGCGGCCGCCGCTCCTCTCGCCGTCGGCACACACACCATGACGAAGACAGACAAGAAGTCCTTCAACCAGAGCCTGGCCGAGTGGAAGCTCTTCATCTACAACCGCACAACCGGAGAATTCCTGGGGCGCACCGCCAAGAGCTGGGGTGAGCGGGCGACGGTTGGGCACCCGGGCCGGCCGCGGTCTGGGGGGATGCCGGGTGGGGTCGGGTGGGAAGGGAAGGCGGGAGGCGGCTCCCCGCGTGGGGGCCCCAAGAGCCACCGCCGCCCGCAGCGGTCTTCGTCTCGGCCGCCAGACTGGAACGCGAGCGGCAGCGGCAGCAGGGGAGTAGCGTGGCCCCATTCATTTCTCGCGGGGCCGGCGGGCAGGCGAGGCGGCGGGGCCCGCTGGAAGCCCCCGCCGGGCCGCGCCGGTTCCTTCCTCCCGGCCGGGAGCGGGCGCACGTGCTGCCGGGGCCTGAGGCGCCGGAAGCCGGGGACCGCTGCCCGGAGCCCGGAGCGCGTGGGGGCCGATCGCCCGGCCTCCTTTGTACGGAGCGCGCTGGCCCCGAGAGGCCCTGGCGGAGGCGGCCGGCGGCGCCGAGCGGTTCGGGGAAGCTAGACCCTGCCCCACACCCGGGGAGAGGAAATTTCCACTCCCGCCGCTATCTTGTGACTCGTCCACGCTGCCACCCCAGCCGGTCGGAACGAGTGTTCAGTGTGTGGGCTGCACGACTGTGTTAAGCACACAAGTACACGGTACCCGAAAATGCAGTTGAATTTGTCCGGTGAAAAGACTCTTAAAAAGGTTGCTTCCTGCCTAATTCCTTTTTAGTGACACAGGTTTTCTTCCTTACCAACGTGGTTCATTAGGGGAAAGTAAATTCTGTTTGAAAGGCACGGTTTGTTTTTTTTGTTTGTTTGTTTGTTTTACCCTGTGCCTTCAAAACGTGTGATGATTGTATTTGCTAGCAGTTTTCCCCTGCATGGGTTCTTTGTTTTAAAAGAAATATTTAAACCATCCGCCAGTGTGGTGCTGCCTTCGAGTGCCTCTTTTTTTGGAAAAACTGTTAACGTCTGAATAAGGACTAATGCTCCCCTCCTTTAAACTTAAGTAAACCAATTTTTTTCTTTTGAAAAATATTTTGTTAGTTGGTCATGACAGACTTTTCTGCGTGAGAGTATTTCTAGACTGGAGAACTATTTGAGCACGACACTTTGAAGAGAAGCATGAAGAGAGTGAATTAGCTTTGACTTAGGAAATAAACTGTTGCTGCTACTTGAAATCGGCTCTTCTAGAGTAGAAAGGCGGCTTAAAGCCCTATCACAAGTTGCAAGGGGGCCTTGGAGGGTTTTGGTTTTTTTTTTTTAGCCCAAACCCTGCTTCAGAGATGAGAAAAATGAGCCCCAGAGAGGCTGTGATTTTGTTTGTGTAAAATTATATATTCCACAGAGCCAAGAAAAGAACCCAGTTGTCCTTTAATCCTAGTCCAGCGGTTGTATTATTTTACAGATGCCCTGCCTCACTGCATGGTAATCACGATTTTTATTCAAATGGCTGTCTATGGGGAACCCACTAGTGTGATGAGGAAATAGATCTTGCTGCTGCTGCTGCTGCTAAGTCACTTCAGTCGTGTCCGACTCTGTGTGACTCCATAGACGGCAGCCCACCAAGCTCCCCCATCCCTGGGATTCTCCAGGCAAGAATACTGGAGTGGGTTGCCATTTCCTTCTCCAATGCATGAAAGAGAAAAGTGAAAGTGTAGTCGCTCAGTCTGTCCGACTGTCAGCGACCCCATGGACTGCAGCCCACCAGGCTACACCGTCCATTGGATTTTCCAGGCAAGAATACTGGGATGGGGTGCCATTGCCTTCCCGGAATAGATCTTGCATTTAGAATTAAAAGGGGGTGGGGGGGAGGCTGTAAACAGTTATTTTTGTTTTTAGAGTGTACTAACTTTTTGCTGAAGGAATATTTGAGTGGTGAAGAGGGATGAATTTGTGTAGACTACCTTTCTTCGTTCCAGTACTAAGTATCTTCACTGTGTTAGAATGACATTTCTTTTTTTTTTTTTTTGAATGACATTTCTTAATGCAGGGTGTGCTCTTTAACCTTTGTATTACATGCTGTTGGGATAGAGATTTTATTTGGTTATCAGAGAATGTGGGATTATGTAAGGGCAGTGGAAGGAGTACAGATGAAGTTGGGATTAGATTTAGAAGAATGAAGGCAAAACTTTATTTTCAAAATGGAAATTGTCAGCAAAGAGTAAATTTCTGAATTTATTGTAATAATAGTAAGCCAGCACTGAATGATATAAATAAGTGAGAACTGTCCATAATCCTGTCCCAGTGCACATAAGGACGCTCCAAAGAGATGTGGGGGAGTGGTGTCTGTAGACTGGAATCAACGCGATGTTCCCTCAAGTATGGGGTCCACCTGGAGAAACCGTATCCTTTGGCCTTTCTTTATCAGAAAGGCAGTGTATGAGTGAGTTGCCTGATCTCATTACCCCTGTTAGACACTCAGTAGTCTCGACTCTTTGCAACCCCATGGAGTGTAGCCCACTGGGCTCCTCTGTCCATGGAATTCTACAGGCAAGGATGCCAGAGTAGGTAGCCATTCCCTTCTCCAGGGGATCTTTCCAACTAGAGAACTCCACTATGCATATTTCAGTACATGTGTGGGCAGACTTAATGCGTATAATGTTATTAATTTTTTAACAGGGATCATACAGTAAATGTTGCTTTATAATCTTTTGAGTATATTGTGGGCCTCTTCCTGTGTTATTAAATAAAGATCTATATCATTTTTAATAGCTGTTCCATTGTATAGTTAGATGTAGTTTTTTTTTTTTAGTCTAACATGTATCTTATGTATACATGGGAGATACCTATGGTAACAGAAGTAATTATTCATTTTTTTTTTTAAACCAGTGCCTATTGTATGTACTGGCCCTCCTCCCCCCATTTCTTTATCCTTGTGCATTTTTGTAAATTGATTTCCTTGAAATATGTTTCTACTGGTGGAATTTCTGGGTTGCGGATAATCTGTGTACCTTTTATATTCTGAAAGTGTGTTATAGTTTTTTTTCCTTTTTAAACCTCATTTTTGCAAATGTTTTCTTTTGCTTTTGAAATTAATGAGGGAGGGGATTATTACATCTTTTTTTGACCTGGGTAGATTTGCTGGGCTGCTGGCGTATAGAGACAACCTTTCTCCACCTCTAGGGTTCTATAAAGATGTTTCCTGATTTTATCTTTTACATTCAAGTCTTTAGCACATTTGTCCCAAGTGAGGTTCCTTTCCAAGTGCACTATATATTAATATTTAAGAAGCAGTCGTGCTCTTTACATTTGAGATAAAGTGAAAATACCTCATGATCCATGTCATTGCTGTCTTTAAAACAGCTGTGTGAGGATTTTGACTAGCTTCTTCTATATTTGGCTAATGTGTTACACTTGGTTTCAGCAGTTTCAGAATGCTTGTATACATGTCCTTTATTCCATTTTCACGGCTTTCTAATGCATACCATGTAAGTGATCACAGTGTTCCTAAGAGCTGATATCCAGGCTGAATGTAAGGGCAAGTCAGGAGTAATGAAAAGTATTAGTCGCTCAGTTGTGTCCTAACTCTTTTCGAGCCCATGGACTGTAGACCACCAGACTCCTCTGTCCATGGAATTCTACAGGCAAGAATACTGGACTGGGTAACCATTCCCTTCTCCAAGGGATCTTCCCCAACCAGGGATCGAACCTGGTTCTCCTGCATTTCAAGCAGATTCTTTACCATCTGAGCCACCAGGGAAACCCATGACATGCTGTCATTTAATGACATCTGCCTGTGGGCTTCTTTGGCCTTCATTATCTTAAGGTTATCTCTCAGTAGATGCGTTAATGTTAATCTTAAACTCAAGGTACTGATTCTAAGGGTCAGGATTCTGGACTGAAACTACTAACATGTACATTTTGTTCATATGCTTCTGTTTCATTGTAGGCCCATGAATTGCAGTTTTTGTCGATCACCTGCTCCCATTCTGGGTCATGCTTCAGTAAATGCTCTGCTTTGGAAATCAGGCTCCATCCCAGTCTTGTGTGTTTGACTGTAGGGGAGAAGGCAAGTGTGTTTATTTTCCCAGTTTTGTAAGGTATTCTTTGTCTGGTGGAATGTTGTATCAAAGAAACTTTACAAAAATTTGCACTGTTGGAAAAGTAACAGGACTTGCCTTACCCTGTGGGCTGACTGTAAATGAAGGTCAAGTGGTGGGTGTGGTGGCAGCAACTGCTGAGGCTGACTGAGCCATCACCTGGCAGGAGGCAGCACTTCCTGTGGGATGGGGGGAGTGTGTGTGCTGTAGTCCAGATACCTGTAATAATAGTGTGGTGCCTGCGCAGTCGTGTCTGACTGCGACCCCAAGGACTGTAGCCCACCAGGCTATGTGATTACACTAGTAAGTGCTTTACTGTGTTACAGAGCAGCCGCCCCTCACCCCCAAAATAATTTGATTTCTTTGAAATTGACTTTTGAATTTGCAGCTTTAGAATTTGTTGTATTAAAAACAGCTACAAAAAACCCACCTGTCCTTAGTAACATCTTCACTGTGGTGTATCATCATATTTAAAGACCATTTAATGCTTTTATTTTCCAAACAATTTTATTACAATGTGCCAAAGTACTTGGCAGTACAGCTGTATGAAAAGGGAAAAAAAAGTCATGTGTACAATAATTTTTAAAAGTGAAGGTTACTCTTGGAGGATATCTCTTCCCCTCCCCTCCCCCTTTATAGACTTCTAGCGTTTCCATTAAGATGAAGCCTCTACGAACCTAGCATTTTTAAAAAAGAAATTCTGTCATAAAAGAAGAACAAAATTTACTTTGGAAGATAAATTCGTTATTTTCTAATTAGACATTCATTACATTGATTTTGAAGTAAAATCTGTCATCTTTGACTACGTAGAATAACCACTGTTAACATTTTCCTATGTATAAAGTTTTTTCAAGTGTATAAATGAAAATGTACAGTTAGCTACCTGCTTCTACAATTAAAATTTAAGGGGAGTGGTTTTTATTCCTCTGCCTCTTTCTTAGAGGTTGATGTGTTGGGGGCATCCTTGGCACTTTCCACCACCTCTGTGGAGACCATCCACACACTCTGCTAGAACTTAGGTTTCTGGTGACTTTAGGTATCGTATCTGTGTTGAGGCTTAACAACTGCATTTCTGGTCCCTAGGGAACCTGTCGGAATCTTTACAGATTGCCTGTTGGAAATCTTCAGTGGGCTGTTTCACAGCCACCTCTTCCTGTAAATCTCTCTTGCCCTCTGGCTCCTTAGCATCATGTGCAGACTATTTGCAGACTTCAGATTTTCTCTCTTGTCATCTACTGTTCTACACAGTTCTCTCCCATCATTTTTGGGCCTGTTTCCTAGATTCTGAACCCCTTCTTCCTTCACCTTGACCTAGTTGCTCAGATGTCAGCTTTGACAGCCTGATCTCTGATAAACATTTTTGAATCATTTTTTGCTTTGAGACTGTGTCAAGTGCTCCAGTGTATCCAGTGATACCTTTTTCGAGTAGAGTATTTATGCTTTCATAATGCATTTGTTAGGCTGAAGCTTCTTACTCACATCTTACTCCTCTGGAATTCCCTAACACCTAACCTATTGCTTGCACTTAGTGGGAATGTAGTAAAAATTGGTTGAATGAAAGAGCAGTATTGTGAAATGTTCCCAGTCTAATTAAATGTAATTAGTCTTCTGCATGGAGAAGGCGATGGCACCCCACTCCTGTGCTCTTGCCTGGAGAATCCCATGGACGGAGGAGCCTGATAGGCTGCGGTCCATGGGGTCGCGAAGAGTCGGACATGACTGAGCAACTTCCTTTTCACTGTTCACTTTCATGCATTGGAGGAGGAAATGGCAACCCACTCCAGTGTCCTTGCCTGGAGAATCCCAGGGACAGGGAGCCTGGTGGGCTGCCGTCTATGGTGTCGCACAGAGTCGGACACGACTGAAGCGACTTAGCAGCAGCAGCAGCAGTCTTCTGCAACACTTTTTAGTGTCTTTGGTTTTGGTATATCATTGCATAAAGATTTACCCGATATTTGAGCATTTTCCTTTTTTTTTTTTTTCTGCCACACTTGGATTTCATAGTTTAGTGTTCAGAAAAAGTTTCCATTTAACTTTCTCATGGGAGACTCGGCTGAGTTTGACATGCCTGGGTCCTGCATCTGATTAGAATAACAGAACCAGGGTTATTATCCGGTCTCCCGCGTCCTGTTTTATTGCGCTGTTCAGCTTCTTATGACTCTTATGAGAACTTCCTAGAGGCTTTTTCTTTTTAAACTTATCTGCTCTCAGATTTAATGAGGGTTTATTTAATAGTGTCTTCCTCTCCCTACAGGTGCTATTTAACTAGTAACATTTTTGAAAAGAATTTTCTGACTTAACAACCTCCCCATTTCTGTTTACTGAGCCATTGGTGGAGCTGGTGCTTAAGTACAGCTTAACTCCTAGTGTTTTGCTGATGCCATGCTAAGAAGTAGACCCTTGTCCACAGAGTGAGGTACTTTTCTTTTGGCAGTTTCTGGCCTGTTGTCACTGTTGTCCGTGTCTGGCCCATAAACGGTGGTCCTTACTCCCAGGGCATACTTCTCTCACCAGTCTTTTTCTGATTCTCTTGGTTCCTGACGTATGTTTCCCAGGCACTGTGTCAGGCTTTGTTTTCTCTTCATTTTTTTCATCTCAGAACAACTGCAGAAATTACTGATAAATTGTACTTCTTGTTTAACATCTCTCAGGTTCCTGTTGCTTCTTGCATATCCCATAAATCTGAGAGTGAGGCTTACAGCTCCACTACCTTATTAATCAACTGATAAACAGAGCTCTTTGCCCTTCTTCTATTGGAGTTCTGAGTTACTCCTCTGTTTGCAGTTCTTGAAGACTGTCACTAGGCATAGTCCTACTTCCACAGCATTTTTAGAATCTCTTGGTGACCCACAGCTCATTACCACTGCTGCAGTTAATCCGGGAATGAATTTTCTCTGACCTTCTCACCACTCACTCACCTCACCCCACCCTGAAGTATCTTGTGAACAGGCACACATTCAGAGGAAGCCCAGGGGGCTTGTTTTTCCTGGCATTCTTAATGCTAACCACCTGTTGCAAAGTGCATAGCCCTTAACATTCCCACCAACCCTGCCCCACTTTTTAAGGATCTGGTAGTGTCTTTTCTTGTAAATTCTCTAATGAAAAAAACTTGAAGGACCAGATGAAGATCTTTTTGTAACTTTCTTTCAAAATTGTTCTAAGTTTAAATGGGGCCATTGGCTTTCCAACCTTTGTCTGCTGCTGGAAAGAAACGTGTAGTGTTGTTGACTGGGGCAGGTGGGCTCTTAACTTCTGGTGCAGTCCCAGAAAGATCCTGGGCATCAGTTGGAATTATTGTGTACAACCTCCCTGTTTCAGATTGATTTCTAAGGCTGCAGCTTTGATCAAGCTACTCCCCATACCCCAAAAGTATTTGGATCCCCACTGCTTTCAGGTTTAAATCAATTCCCGATAGCCTGGTATTCCAGGTATATTACATGTTGGCTTAGAACTGTATTTCCAACCTTATATAATCTGTCATTTGGTACCGTACACCCCACATACCACTGTGTTATAGCCAAATGCCTATATCTAAGGCCCCTTGGCCTGGAGTGCCCTGCTGATTCCCTCTCCCGTGCCATTCACTGCGTCGTAAATTATTAGGATATGGCAATTATCATCTGTGACACCTAACAACTTTGTACCCTGGATCAGAGTTGTTCATATATGTTGCTTCTACTAACTGGATGTTCTCACGGAGCAGGACTTGCAGGTGCATATTATAGCCCTACAGCATCTAGCACATAGTAAACACTTAACTTTTTTTTTTTTTTGATAAATTGTCATTTAGTCAGTTTCCACTTGTGATTCACCTATTCGTTGGGCTGAATGAAGTTGAGAGTATTATGGATTAATTGACATAGCTCCATACTGTGAAAGTCTTGTTTGTGGAGAAACTTGTTCATAATTCCCCTCAGCTCACCATGATTCTTTCTATTCCACTAAATTTCTAATTTATTTTGAGCTTCCAGATAGGGCATTATAGTCAAAGTGAGCCTATGGGCATATGTATTTTTACTTGGTAAGTTTAGAAGTTTACCAGTATACTGAGGTAGACCTGAATTAGAATTCTACATCTCTAAGCTTAGATAAGTCATTTTAAAAAATCTTTTGGTCTCAGTTTCTTCTTTAAGGGAGAAGTTGCATGAGATAGTTTCAGGTGTCACTTGGGAATGAAAAACAAAACCTTTTGAACTGGAGGCTGCAAACTTTTTCTTCAAAGGACTAGGTAATATTTTAGGCTCTGCCAACCAGGCAGTGTCTGTTACAACTACTCACCTCTTCTATTAGTAGCTTGAAATGGCCTTAAACAATATGTAAACTAGTGGCCTGTGTTTCAGTATTTTATTTACAAAACAGGCAGCAGCTGAGATTTGCTGAGCTATGCTTTAGAAGTTTGTGGTCAGTATAGGCTAATCCAAGAAAACTGAATGGGGTCTTAAAATGTGTGAACTCTTGGCTTTGTTCTTTTCATACAACAGAAGTCACTTCATTATTTGAATTTTTACAGTGAGTAGTCAGCAAGCCCACTGTCATCCTCAGTTTCTTCCCTGGGCAATCACTGTTACCTATAATACTTTTAAAACATTTGGCATATCCCCTTTCGATAAAAGTCTGACAGTTTCCTATAAAAGTAAATATACACTTACCCCATGCCCCAGCAGTTCTAGATATTTACCCAAGAGAAATGAAAACATATGTCCACAGAAATACATGAAAATATTCATAGTAGCTTCAAACTGGAAATAGCCCAGGTGTTCAGTAGAATGGATAAACAAACCAGTGTCCACATGGTGGAATACTACTCAACAGTCCAAAAAAAAGAACAAACTACAAATAATGGAAAACCTGAGTGAATCCCACAATTAGGCTAAGCAGAAAATAAGCTTTACTGAAGAGAACGTACTATATCATTTCATTTTTTTGAAATTCTAAACCAAGCAGTACTTAACCTATGCTGGAAAAAAAGCCCAAAACAGTGCTTGCTTCTAGGATGGGCCTGGGGATTGACTGGGAAGGGGCATGAGAGAACTTTATAGGATGATGGCAATGTTCTGTATCTTGATAGCAGTCTGTATCATAGAGGTGAATGCATTTGTCAAAAATCTATGTCATAGTACTTTGGAGATTCGCATATTTCACTGAATGTAATTTTTCCCTCTGTTTTAGTTAATATGCATGTTGAAGTGTTCAGGGGTTAAGTGTACTAAGATCTACAACTTGAAATGCATAAAAAATAGATGGTAATTATTGAAAAGATAGATAAATATAGTAGATTGTCTACTTATGTAGAATCGAGGTGAGGTTTATGGATGTTCACTTAATTCTTTAAAAATTGTACTTGTTTAAATAATATTATTACAGATTTAACAATCTTTTATACAGTGTTCCTGACCACTTATCCCAAAGTATATTGAATAAGCCATCATTTCCTCACTGATTTGAAGTGCCAGCTTTTTTACATGCATTTTTCATGGATCCTTTCTTGGATATTGGGTTTTGTTACTAATTTATATCTTTGTTCCTTTGTCATTATCACATTATAATATGTAAGTTCTGTGTAAGCATTTGTAAAAGAAAATATAATGTGTGAGACTAGTCTTGAATTTAAAACCTGACTTTTTTGGTTAGTCTTGGGTTTTTTAGTGAATTCGTATAAAGCTGTGGATTTTCCTTTGTGTTCTGCTTTGGCTGCATTATTGTTTTATATTTTGAATATTTCATGTTTTGTTGTCTTTTTAATTCAAAGGTTATGTAGAAGTCCACTTTGTAAATTTTTGTTATACTTTCTTTGTTGCAGTTGGTACTTTATTGGATTAGTTTTTTCCTCAAATATTTGGTACTTATTGGTTCTCTGCACCTCCTGTTTGTATTTAGACTTTCCTGTCACAGCATTCAGGGATGAGGCAGAAGTACCCAAGAACTGGTCGAGGTATGGAGAGTCCCTCCACTCCTTGAGGTTTTTACCAACCCATCCAATACTTTGGCCAGTTTTTAAATCCCAGCCTCCCCCGACTCCCCCTGTCCCGTGCTCCCGGCTCCTGTTAAAGAGCAGATGGCGCTGCTGCTGCTGGTAGTTGATGGGTGCTAAGGTGGGGGGTGGGGTGGGTGTGTGTGTGTGGTTGCTGGGCACCAGGGGTGTGTGTTGGGGGAAGGCACAAAGTTACACTCGCCTGGCTGCTCCCGCTGTGGAGTCATCTAGTTTTTGGCGCAGAGTGTCCTCCTGTTCTCCATTTTGGTGAGCCAGCTTGCTTTTTTCTGGGAGTGCTTCTCTGATGAAATCCTTTCCTTCCTCTTCCTGTCAGAGACAGTTAATTCTTTCTCTTTGTTTATATGTCTGTTGCTTGTAACCGGACTCTTGGAGAACAGGAACAGATACCTTATTCCATGTAAATTTTTGTCACCTGAAGTAACACAGAATGCTTGCATGATGCACTTCAGAGAAGGGGAGTTTTGATTGCAAAAAGTAACAGCTTGAGACTCCCAGGGAGAGCAGACCAGGTACAGTGCCACACGGAGAGGTACTGGTCTGGGTGTTTCTCTTATTGGTAGGCTAATCTGAGGCAAGTTATTTAATCCTGTTTAATATTTTTATACTACCATGTTTTTTAAAATAAATATATAAAATTTGAGTGTATATGCATATACACACATGTAGTTTTAATTGTAGAAATAGTTCGAAGGCAAAAGAAGAGTGGGCAGCACAGGGATGAGATGGGCTAGATAGCACCACGGATTCAACGAGCATGAATAGAGAAACCTCCAGGAGACGCTGGAAGAGCTGGTGTGCCGCCGAGAAACCTCCAGGAGACGGTGGAAGAGCTGGTGTGCTGCTGAGAAACCTCCAGGAGACGGTGGAAGAGCCTGGTGTGCTGCTGAGAAACCTCCAGGAGACGGTGGAAGAGCCTGGTGTGCCGCTGAGAAACCTCCAGGAGACGGTGGAAGAGCTGGTATGCCGCCGAGAAACCTCCAGGAGACGGTGGAAGAGCCTGGTGTGCTGCCGAGAAACCTCCAGGAGACGGTGGAAGAGCTGGTGTGCTGCTGAGAAACCTCCAGGAGATGGTGGAAGAGCCTGGCGTGCTGCAGTCCATGGGGTCACAAAGAGTCTGACCGGACTTAGCGACTAAACAACAGCAATGTGCTAATTAGTTTAAGAAAGTTCTGTCAGTGAGGAACAAATGATTTTTAAACAAGTGGTCCTGGGACAGCAGGATATCGATATGCAGAACAGTGTAATTGCATTCTTTCTTTGCTGTTGTTCAGTCGCAGTGGTTTTGGAGCCCAAGAAAAGAAAATCTGTCACTGCTTCCACTCCCCCCACCCCCCAAGCCTATTTTATTTGCCATGAGATGAAAATAATCAGACCAGATGCCATGAACTTAGTTTTTTTGAATGTTGAGTTTTAAGCCAGCTTTTTCACTCTCCTGTTTTCATCCTCATCAGGAAGCTCCTCCATTCCTCTTCACTCCCTGCTCTTAGAGTGGTAACATCTGAGGTTGCTGATATTTCTTCCTGGCAGTCTTGATTCCAGCTTGTGCTTCTTCCAGCCTGGCATTTTGCATGATGTACTCTTTATATAAGTTAAAAAAACAGGGTGACAGTATACAGCTGAGATGTACTCCTTGAGGTACTTCCCACTTTGGAACCAGTGTGTTGTTCCACGTCCCGTTCTAACTGTTGCTTCTTGACCTGCACACAGGTTTCTTGGGAAGCAGGTAAGGTGGTTTGGTATTATCATCTCTTTAAGAATTTTCCACATAGTCAAAGGCTTTCGCATAGTCAGTGAAGCAGAAGCAGACATTTTTTTCTGGAATTCTCTTGCTTGTTCTATGATCCAGTGGATGTGGGCAATTTGATCTCTGGTTCCTCTGCCTTTTCTAAATCTAGTCTGTACATCTGGAAGTTCGCGGTTCTCCCTTCTTCATACCATGTACAGAAATTAACACACACTCAATTAAAACTAAGAATTCTTAGAAGAAAACGTAGCTACAGGTCTTCTTAACTTTGGCTTAGGCAATGGTATCTTAGATATAATACAAAAAACCAAGCAACCAAGGAGAAAAGTAAATTAGACTTCCTTGTAATTAAGAACTTTTCTGCTTTAAGGGACACTCTCATGAAAGTGAACAGACAACCCACAGAATGGGGGGAAATAGTTGTACATCGTGTATATGACAAAAGGCTCATGTCTGTAATGTATGAAGAACTGTTAGAACTTACATAAAAAGGCAGTTCAGTATAAAAATGGACCAGTGATCTGAATAGACAGTTCTCCAAAGAAGACACAAATGACCAATAAGCTCATGAAAAGATGCCCAACATCATTAGTCATTAGGGAAATGCAAGTTAACCCACTAGGAAGTATTGATGAGGATGTGAAGAAATGGTAATCCTGCTGCTGGGAATGTAGGATGTTACAGCTGCTTTGGAAGACTGTCTAGCACTTAACTCAAAATACTAAACAGTTACCATATGACCAACCACTTCCACTCATAGTGAATGAAATGTGAAGTATACCTCAATGAATAGCTCCTTATAAAGATTTAAACTTACAAAGGACTTTAAACTTGTACTTGTCCATATAATTGATTTTTTAAAAAAAGTTATACCTGCCTTTGCTTTAAAAAAAGGTTTTTTAAAACTGTAAGTGAAAGTGAAGTCGCTCAGTCGTGTCCTGATTCTTTGCGACCCTGTGGACTGTAGCCTACCAGGCTCCTCTGGCCATGGGATTCTCCAGGCAAGAGTACTGGAATGGGTTGCCATTTCCTTTTCCAGGGGATCGTCTCAACCCAGGGATTGAACCCTGGTCTCCCGCATTGCAGGCAGCCGCTTTAACCTCTGAGCCACCAGGTAAGCCCTTAAAAGCATCTGCCTGCAATGCAGGAGACTCAGGTTCGATCCCTGGGTCGGGAAGATCCCCTGGAGAAGGAAATGGCAACCCACTCCAGTACTCTTGCCTGGAAAATTCCATGGACTGAGGAGCCTGGTAGGCTACAGTCCATAAAACTGTAAGCAGGTTGCTATTTTATTTACCCAGGGAAAGTTGTTTCTTATCGAAATTCTCTGGGAATAAGCCATAGTCTTTCTGGTGTCTAGATAACTAGGAAGTTTGAGCAAGAAGTAGGGAGCCAGATCGCACAGTCTCAAAGTGTGTTGAACGAGTGTGGATGTCCAGGCCTTGAAGCCTAATGACTTCCCTTGCTCACATTAACCAGCACTGAGGCAGGCGTGCACATTTATTAGGTCCCCTCTGCCCTACCTGTAACTGAGCTATCATGTCCTACTCTTTGTGACCCCATGGAAGGCTGTTCTGTCCATGGAATTCTCCAGGCAAGAATACTAGAGTGGGCAGCCATTCCCTTCTCTAGGGGATCTTCCCCATCCCAGGGATCAAACCCAAGTCTCCTGCATTGCAGGCAGATTCCTTACCATCTGAGCCACCAGGGAAGCCCGTTCCTTATCTAAGTTACCCTCAGTTTTATCCCTATCATTGTCAGGGATGCATCTGAGTAAACTAACTGCAAGCTACCCCTATGTAAGTACAGCAGTCTATAACTTCTGTTTTTATTTTCTAGTTTTTTTTCCTTAGAGGAAGAAGATTAAGTTGATAAAAAGTTACTGCCATCCTTGTGAGTGGTCTTTCATAAGTGGTTTTTATGAAAGTGAAAGTTAGTCATGTTTGACTCTTTGCAACCCCATGGACTATATAGTCCATGGAATTCTCTAGGCCAGAATGCTGGAGTGGGTAGCCTTTCCCTTCTCAAGGGATCTTCCCAACCCAGGGATCGAGCCCAGGTCTCCTGCTTTGCAGGGGATTCTTGACCAGCTGAGTCACAAGGGAAGCCCAAGAGTACTGGAGTGGTTAGCCTGTCCTTTCTCCAGGTGATCTTCCCAACCCAGGAATCGAACCGGGGTCTCCTGCATTACAGGCGAATTCTTTACCAACTGAGCTATCAGAGAAGCCCTGATGTGGTGTTGATAAGTGAGGTTAATTTTAGTTTTTCAATGTTAAGTTTGGTTCTTGGCAATAGGATTTTATCAAGTAGGGGAAATTGGCTTCAGTGCTGTAAATCAGTTATTTACTTGTTGTACACTACCTACATTCACAATTGACTTAATGGCCACTAGTGTATGGCATCCGGAGAAGGCAGTGGCAACCCACTCCAATATTCTTGCCTGGAAAATCCCATGGACAGAGGAGCCTGGTGGGCTGCAGTCCATGGGTCGCAAAGAGTCAGACATGACTGAGTGACTTCACTTTTCACGCATTGGAGGAGGAAATGGCAACCCACCCCAGTATTCTTGCCTGGAGAATCCCAGGGACGGGGGAGCCTGGTGGGCTGCCCTCTCTGGGGTTGCACAGAGTCGGACACGACTGAAGCGACTTAGCAGCAGCGACAGTGTATGGCCTGACGTTTGGGACATGGCTGTTAATTTGTGTGTCTGTTTTTATGAACCTCACAATATAGGGAATTTTAACATTTTTGTTCATGCTTGCTATGTGCTCATTTGCTTGTTGCTTTTTATAAATTCCATTTACATTATGTTTCCTGGAAGTTGAAAATCAAAATTGAAAATGGCATGATAATACTTTTAGATGACTTTAATGCACTGCTAAATAACTAAACTCTTAGCACTTCTGTGTTAAACTTTTCCAGTTTAGTATCGACTTCATCATGTGACAAACTCCTGTGGCCTCAGACTGCCTGTTTTTGTTATGTGATGTTTTATTGGAACACAGCCCCCCACTCATGACATTGATGTATTTGTGCTCTGGCCTGCTGTGTAGAGGGATTTATCTGTTAGTTCCTACAAAGAGCCAAATCTGAAAGAATGGTTTTTCCCCTGTATCTCATTAAACCAGCTTTTGGGCTTTACCTGTTTGGTTTTCCCTTACAGTGAACTGGTCACTTCTTTGAGGTTGGTCTTCCTCTGTTTTTCTGCAGCAGGATCGCTCTCTCTGGTAGGGAAGAGCTGCTGTCTGGAGGTGAACATACTGTGCTCCTTTCTTCCTTCTGTCCTTTCGCTCCCTATTTTGGCCTCCTGGTAATTGGGGCAGGGGGAGGATGGGGAATGCCAGTCTGAATTGAGATGAAATTGCTTTAACTGTTTTCCCCTAAGTTTTCTGGCTTGCAGGTAACAAATGAAAGTTATCTAGCTTTTGCCACAATTTGTTTGGGGTCACAGGGTCTTTTGAGCATTACAAGAATATTGTGCAGCCACTCCACAGAGAAAAATTGATGTATTCAGAAATGTATTATTATATAAGTCTCAGAAGCTCTGAAGTTCATCTTTGCTGGGAATGGGTGAGGGTGAAGGTGCAACCCACTCCAGTACTCTTGCCTGGAAAATTCCATGGACTGAGGAGCCTGGTAGGCTACAGTCCATAAAACTGTAAGCAGGTTGCTATTTTATTTACCCAGGGAAAGTTGTTTCTTATCGAAATTCTCTGGGAATAAGCCATAGTCTTTCTGGTGTCTAGATAACTAGGAAGTTTGAGCAAGAAGTAGGGAGCCAGATCGCACAGTCTCAAAGTGTGTTGAACGAGTGTGGATGTCCAGGCCTTGAAGCCTAATGACTTCCCTTGCTCACATTAACCAGCACTGAGGCAGGCGTGCACATTTATTAGGTCCCCTCTGCCCTACCTGTAACTGAGCTATCATGTCCTACTCTTTGTGACCCCATGGAAGGCTGTTCTGTCCATGGAATTCTCCAGGCAAGAATACTAGAGTGGGCAGCCATTCCCTTCTCTAGGGGATCTTCCCCATCCCAGGGATCAAACCCAAGTCTCCTGCATTGCAGGCAGATTCCTTACCATCTGAGCCACCAGGGAAGCCCGTTCCTTATCTAAGTTACCCTCAGTTTTATCCCTATCATTGTCAGGGATGCATCTGAGTAAACTAACTGCAAGCTACCCCTATGTAAGTACAGCAGTCTATAACTTCTGTTTTTATTTTCTAGTTTTTTTTCCTTAGAGGAAGAAGATTAAGTTGATAAAAAGTTACTGCCATCCTTGTGAGTGGTCTTTCATAAGTGGTTTTTATGAAAGTGAAAGTTAGTCATGTTTGACTCTTTGCAACCCCATGGACTATATAGTCCATGGAATTCTCTAGGCCAGAATGCTGGAGTGGGTAGCCTTTCCCTTCTNTGGTCTTTCATAAGTGGTTTTTATGAAAGTGAAAGTTAGTCATGTTTGACTCTTTGCAACCCCATGGACTATATAGTCCATGGAATTCTCTAGGCCAGAATGCTGGAGTGGGTAGCCTTTCCCTTCTCAAGGGATCTTCCCAACCCAGGGATCGAGCCCAGGTCTCCTGCTTTGCAGGGGATTCTTGACCAGCTGAGTCACAAGGGAAGCCCAAGAGTACTGGAGTGGTTAGCCTGTCCTTTCTCCAGGTGATCTTCCCAACCCAGGAATCGAACCGGGGTCTCCTGCATTACAGGCGAATTCTTTACCAACTGAGCTATCAGGGAAGCCCTGATGTGGTGTTGATAAGTGAGGTTAATTTTAGTTTTTCAATGTTAAGTTTGGTTCTTGGCAATAGGATTTTATCAAGTAGGGGAAATTGGCTTCAGTGCTGTAAATCAGTTATTTACTTGTTGTACACTACCTACATTCACAATTGACTTAATGGCCACTAGTGTATGGCATCCGGAGAAGGCAGTGGCAACCCACTCCAATATTCTTGCCTGGAAAATCCCATGGACAGAGGAGCCTGGTGGGCTGCAGTCCATGGGTCGCAAAGAGTCAGACATGACTGAGTGACTTCACTTTTCACGCATTGGAGGAGGAAATGGCAACCCACCCCAGTATTCTTGCCTGGAGAATCCCAGGGACGGGGGAGCCTGGTGGGCTGCCCTCTCTGGGGTTGCACAGAGTCGGACACGACTGAAGCGACTTAGCAGCAGCGACAGTGTATGGCATCACGTTTGGGACATGGCTGTTAATTTGTGTGTCTGTTTTTATGAACCTCACTATATAGGGAATTTTAACATTTTTGTTCATGCTTGCTATGTGCTCATTTGCTTGTTGCTTTTTATAAATTCCATTTACATTATGTTTCCTGGAAGTTGAAAATCAAAATTGAAAATGGCATGATAATACTTTTAGATGACTTTAATGCACTGCTAAATAACTAAACTCTTAGCACTTCTGTGTTAAACTTTTCCAGTTTAGTATCGACTTCATCATGTGACAAACTCCTGTGGCCTCAGACTGCCTGTTTTTGTTATGTGATGTTTTATTGGAACACAGCCCCCCACTCATGACATTGATGTATTTGTGCTCTGGCCTGCTGTGTAGAGGGATTTATCTGTTAGTTCCTACAAAGAGCCAAATCTGAAAGAATGGTTTTTCCCCTGTATCTCATTAAACCAGCTTTTGGGCTTTACCTGTTTGGTTTTCCCTTACAGTGAACTGGTCACTTCTTTGAGGTTGGTCTTCCTCTGTTTTTCTGCAGCAGGATCGCTCTCTGTGGTAGGGAAGAGCTGCTGTCTGGAGGTGAACATACTGTGCTCCTTTCTTCCTTCTGTCCTTTCGCTCCCTATTTTGGCCTCCTGGTAATTGGGGCAGGGGGAGGATGGGGAATGCCAGTCTGAATTGAGATGAAATTGCTTTAACTGTTTTCCCCTAAGTTTTCTGGCTTGCAGGTAACAAATGAAAGTTATCTAGCTTTTGCCACAATTTGTTTGGGGTCACAGGGTCTTTTGAGCATTACAAGAATATTGTGCAGCCACTCCACAGAGAAAAATTGATGTATTCAGAAATGTATTATTATATAAGTCTCAGAAGCTCTGAAGTTCATCTTTGCTGGGAATGGGTGAGGGTGAAGGGTCCATAGATCCTAGGTTGGGAACGCCTGCTCTAGCCTTCCTTCAAGGACAGATATAAGCAAGTTTATGTTAAGACTGGAAAATAAAGCTGATGTTAGTTCAGCTTTGGGGAATTAAGTGTTCTTTACTGTTGCCATACCTGGGAATTAATTGAATATTTTTTGATCAGTTTTTAAATGTTCAAATGTAAATGTGTGACGTTAGCAATGTATTGTAGCATATAATCTTGGTGGTGACCACTTACGATGTTAGATCTTTGAATATAGACATTTGAGAAGAATAATTCTAGATGTTCACAAAAGAAATCACTGGCTTGGGATAGATTTTAGTGTTTCCAGATTGCGAAGAAAAAAAGAAGGTTAGGCCCTTTATGTTGAAACTTGTGTGTGCCAGCTCTTGCTTCGTGCTTAGCAGTGGAGTTGTCAAGTCCCACTGGTCAGAGTGCCTGTTCTGATCTTGTCCTCTCTGCACTTTTGCATGAGGCTTCCACTCAGCCAGTATTTCCTAAACTTTATTCATTGATAACGATCTTCATGACTTGCCTTCTCTGCATGTTTCCTGGCTATTCTTTAAATCAACTCACTTTTTAAAACTCAGATTTATGCAGATAATTATAATGAAATACAGGGTTGATATGCTCATTCTTTTGTTTGTCACATACACATAAAGGGGGTTTATCCAACCTAAAATCATCTTCTGTCTTTCTAGAGGGCATCAAATTCATTTTGAGAAACTTTCCCTTATGTGCTGGAATTTTCAAGCTCTGATCTTGAATCAGTATGATCTGTGGAAGCTGCTTGTGTTTGGAAGTATCAGAGGAGAGGAGGGGATCACAGGATGGGTTGGTGCTGCCTGCTGAAATACCCCTTGCTTGGGCAAATTCATAATGTTTGGAATATGAAGATACTTGGATGTGTGCATGGCAAAGCTTGGAATCCTAGCCTTGCGATGATTGTTTTTTTTTTTCACCTTGGCCTCATTACACACAGACACACACACACAATGTGTATATCTTCAAGTTTTATGAGTTTTGTTTTCTTTTACAGGTTTGATCTTGCTCTTCTACCTAGTCTTTTATGGGTTCCTGGCTGCACTCTTTTCATTCACAATGTGGGCCATGCTTCAGACTCTGAATGATGAGGTTCCAAAATATCGTGACCAGATTCCTAGTCCAGGTAATTGTTGTGATTATTCTGGCTTCTAACAAAATTGGATTATATTTTATCTTCTCTGGAAGTCTGTATTATACAGCAGGTAGGAGATGTTAAATTTCAGAGTTCAAATAATGTCAAAGTTTTTATTTAATGTTTACATGTGGATATAAAGACCTTTAATATTTACATGCTGATATGAAGACCTTTAATATTTACACAGTGATACAAAAACTTGGCTAATAAATCTTGACTCTTTTGCCAAGGGTAAACAGAAATAAATATTGAGAGTTAAAGTAAAGCCATATTGATGAATATAGTTATGAGTGATGTTTATGAATATTGAGTAGCAGTTTCACTTTGCCCTAAGTAATTTACTTATATATATTTCAGCTCTAGCTTGGGTTAAAGCATTGGTCTTGTAAAATACTATGGTTTTAATTGCTTAGTATGGAAATGATAAGAAATATTAAATAAGGATCTATTAATAGAGAATAAAATGAGTGTGCACTTAATATGTTTACTCTCTATTGATTGTCTTATGGAAAACAAAATTCTTCTAGGATACTGGAGAATATACTTTAGTACAGAAAAAAATCTTGACTGGACCACTTACTTAAGTCACATTTTCTCCTTCCCATATTTATTCTTTTTAAAGTTTGTTTTTGAATGCCACTCTGCCTTTGTTGTTGCATATGGGCCTTGTCCTCACACTGCTTGCAGTTTTTATGGAAGTAGGTAACAGTAAGGCCCAGAGCCCCAGTGTGGCTGATTCCCACAAATATAAACAACTTCCTGAGATTGTAGCAAAAAGATGGCTCTCCATTCAGTTCAGTTCAGTCGCTCAGTTGTGTCCAACTCTTTGCAACCTCATGAATCGCAGCATGCCAGGCCTCCCTGTCCATCACCAACTCCCGGAGTTCACTCAGACTCACGTCCATCGAGTCAGTGATGCCATCCAGCCATCTCATCCTCTGTCATCCCCTTCTCCTCCTGCCCCCAATCCCTCCCAGCATCAGAGTCTTTTCCAATGAGTCAACTCTTCGCATGAGGTGGCCAAAGTACTGGAGTTTCAGCTTTAGCATCATTCCCTCCAAAGAAATCCCAGGGCTGGTTGGATCTCCTTGCAGTCCAAGGGACTGTCAAAAGTCTTCTCCAACACCACAGTTCAGAAGCATCAATTCTTCGGCGCTCAGCCTTCTTCACAGTCCAACTCTCACATCCATACATGACCACAGGAAAAACCATAGCCTTGACTAGACGGACCTTAGTCGGCAAAGTAATGTCTCTGTTTTTGAATATACTATCTAGGTTGGTCATAACTTTTCTTCCAAGGAGTAAGCGTCTTTTAATTTCATGGCTGCAGTCACTATCTGCAGTGATTTTGGAGCCCCCCAAAATAAAGTCTGACACTGTTTCCACTGTTTCCCCATCTATTTCCCATGAAGTAATAGGACTGGATGCCATGACCTTCATTTTCTGAACGTTGAGCTTTAGGCCAGCTTCTTCACTCTCCACTTTCACTTTTATCAAGAGGCTTTTTAGTTCCTCTTCACTTTCTGCCATAAGGGTGGTGTCATCTGCATATCTGAGGTTATTGATATTTCTCCCGGCAGTCTTGATTCCAGCTTGTGTTTCTTCCAGTCCAGTGTTTCTCATGATGTACTCTGCATAGAAGTTAAATAAGCAGGGTGACAATATACAGCCTTGAAGTACTCCTTTTCCTATTTGGAACCAGTCTGTTGTTCCATGTCCAGTTCTAACTGCTGCTTTGGAGGAGTACAGTTTGGCAGCAGGCAAAGTGAGCACGTAAGTCAGGGAAGGTGGGAATCTGCAGGAGGTTTCTGTCCAGCACTGCTTCTGTTCCAGCTGTGATTTGCCCCCCAGGGCCATTCTGAAGATACTTTTTGGTTGTCACAACTGCAGGTGCACTACTGGTGTTGCTGAGCATCCCTGCAATGCATGAGAAAACCCCCTACAAGAAAGACTCATCCAGTCCAGAATGTCATTAGGACCACGGCTGAGGAACTCTAGATCCTTGCTCACCCATGGACTTCTCAGCCATAGCAGCAGCAAGAATGAACCAGTTTCCCCAACCAATTTGTTCTAATGGCTTTTTCCCTTTGTCTGTAGCTGATTTTTATCAAAATATCATGAATAACTCCATTAGTCTTTTTGACCATGTATCTAGGACCAGCTCTATCCTGATTTTTTTCCTCATCTCTCCTTGTAGCCCTGTTTTTTTCTCCCTACATAAATTCTAAGATAATTATTTCTCTTGCTGCCTTACTATTGAACATAAGCTGATATATTTCAGAAATATTGAACCATTTATAATTGCATGAATAATATAAGCAGTAAAATGTGTTCAGTATACGTTTAAGTATATAGTTTTAAACTGAGTTTCTTAAATATTCAGAAAACGTTAAATGAATCAGAAGTTTATAGTTTTGCCATGGGCTTTTAAATTATGTTGCCTCACAGGATGCAAAGATAAGCGCAGCACCTTAATACAGCCATGCTGTGGGCCTGTTCTTGTTGTTCAGTCATTTAGTTATGTCCTGCTCTTGGCGACCCTGTGGACTGCAGCACACCAGGCTTGCGGCTGTGGGCATGACCCCCAGAATACCTGATCCCTGAAGCCCTGATCTGTGTTTAAGTGTGCGTAGTTAGCTCCCAAAGAGAAGCTAAAGTTGTGATCATCTAAATCCAAGTGATCTGATTTGTTGAAGTAGTATCTAATTGGAGCTTTTTTGTGTACATATAGAATAAGACTTGCTCTGCCTTTTTGAAACATTGATTGTTTCATCATCATTGGGTAGCATCAGGTTGAGTTTAACTCAAGAGCCTTGCAGATCAACACAGGCAAGCATTTAGAATTTGAAAGACATAGATTTGATACAATATGAATAAGATACCTGAGAAATTTTAATGAAAACTAAAATAGCCATGGTTGTTGCTTATCTTTAGATTTAACACAAGACTTACTATAGTAACTGATGTATGGGGAATGTTTAGTGATTAGTAAAAATTTTAGGGTTTTTTAAATTTTAAGCCTTTTGTGCAAGACTTAGTGTAGATCTAATGCTTTTAAATCTAGGAAAGCTTAAAGTTGGAAGCCTGATTGTGTTTGTTGCAGATAAACATGCTTACATTTTCTGTTAATAAACTCATGCAGACATGTTCTAGAGACACGGTTGTTGATTGCTGATACGAAATTGTTGGTGGTTATATGACAATTCAGTATGAGAGAACTACATTTTAGTTACAGAGCAGTGTTTATTATTGAAAGAAGAATATTTAATTATAGATTTTAAATTGTATAGGCCTCTTAGGTTGAATAAGGTTTGCTTTCTTTATGAAGGTTTCCATAGAGCTGTAATTTCAGTGACAAAAATGCTTAATAGAAAATGAATGTAGAAAGTACAAAGTAAAATTTGTGTCTTTTCACTAAGGACCAGAGCAATTTTAAGATTCAGCAGTGGTTTCTGTGTATTGTCGGAAGTGACTTTCAAGACTCTGGGATTCTTTCCTTTTAGATGTCTTTTTGTAGTCAGACATAACTGGGGGGTTCTTGGTGGTTCTCTCAACCTACCTGTGAACACAATGTCCACATAATTTATTGAAACCTTCCTTTTTAGAGATAAGAATGTAAGGAGAAGGAAAGAGAGAAGGGAATTTGCTGCAGTTAATTTCCCCCGTTTTCTCTTATCTCTATAGGACTTATGGTTTTTCCAAAACCAGTGTCAGCGTTGGATTTTTCATTCAGCCTGTCTGATTCAGAATCCTATCAAGGGTACATTGATGACCTTAAGAAATTTCTAAAGCGTAAGTATAATTTTTTTAGAGTAAGGTAAAAGATTTTACTTGTTACAGAAACCAGTACCAAATTATGATTACTTTTAAAAACATTGTGCCTTTTTTCTCTCTTTCTGCTAAAGAGAGGACTGGGCAAGTAGAATTATGATTATTCATGAGGAATTTATGATTATTTTATATTCTACCTTCTTGAAAGCATAGAGTTCTAAACCTAATGGGTAGTTGATTTGATTTTTTTTTAATCTACCCTATATAATAACTACATGAGTAAGTTCATTGAGGCATAACATTTATATGTGCATTAAATCAAATAGCATTTGACTAAAGAGCAAAACTATATTATAAATCTTGCCTCTTAATTATTGGGCTTTTGGATCCAAATTAGTGCTTATGTGAGGGTGAGGAATGGTGTTTTATCACTAAAAAGTCTTACCAGTTGTTAGTTTTTCCAAGCTACTGGTTTGTAAAACTTTAGAATAGCCCAGTTTTCTCTGTGTTTTGCTTTCCCTAACTCTGTGGTATTAATATTTGAATGAATAGGCAGCTCTTCCTCAGCCTCTCTCCCCTGCAGTTGCTCCTTAGAACGTGAAGGAAGGACTCCATTGCCAAGATCACTGATGAAGCTCCCTGTATCACCTTCTTGTTTGCTGGTGTAACTTGCCCTGACTATTTGTCTGCCTCTTGGGGACTTCCAGTTCACTGATCCCTTTATTTTATTCCAATCTCTCCACTCTCAGCTTCTCTGCTGGACAGGCTTATCAGTTCCATAGTTTTTCATTTCGATTTTATAGAAGCTAGTACTCTAAAATCCTTTGCCTCTTAGTCCATTTGTNAACTTGCCCTGACTATTTGTCTGCCTCTTGGGGACTTCCAGTTCACTGATCCCTTTATTTTATTCCAATCTCTCCACTCTCAGCTTCTCTGCTGGACAGGCTTATCAGTTCCATAGTTTTTCATTTCGATTTTATAGAAGCTAGTACTCTAAAATCCTTTGCCTCTTAGTCCATTTGTATAAACTTGCAAGTAGAAGAAGCCGTGTAATTCCTAGATGGAGCCCTTCCTTCGAGTCTGCCCTCTGAGGACTAAGTAACACTGTGAATACTTGATCACCTCCCTCAAATGGACCCAATCTACTGCCTGGAAGACCTGCTGAAATTCTCTGAAGGGATTATTTCCAACCTCCACTCAAAACTAGCTCCTACCTCCCCCACTCCACAACGCCCCGCCCATTAACTCACTTTCTTCCTATAATCTGGTTTCCTGATTCAAGAGAAAGTGGAAAAACTCAAGTAGAAACTCTCCAGGTTTCGGCAACTGTAATATCCTCTTGCTCTGACAAGGGAAGCTGCCCTTCCTCTTATCTGTGTCCACCTGTCCACTCTCACTGCCTCAGAAACATTGTGCTAATTACCGATCCTTCTCCTATATATGTTTAGCTTCTCTGTTGGATTCCTTCAGTCAACATGCAAAAATCCTCAGCTCCCATCTTAAAAACCTTTTGATCTGTACCTTCTAATAGCTGCCTTCCTAAATCTCTTTTCTTTGATAGTTAAATATATACTTGTTATTTAAATAGAGATGCTTTGTGAAAGTATAATGCATGGTTTAAAAGACAAATAGTGAAAAAAGCCCTGTAATTAGAACAGAAGTTCCCTGCCCTCCTCCTTGCTAGCTGCCAAACTTTGCTTTATTCACAGAGGATGTGGTTTTTTTGTGTATGTTAAGCACTCTAATTTCCATCAGTGAACAAATGAAAATTTTCTGAGTTCCTGGAGTTTTCATAACCTAGTGGTGTGTTAGAAAGTAATAAATGCTGTGGAGGAAAATAAGGCAGAGAAAGGAAATAGAGTTAAGAGAATCACAATTTTAAACAGAGTGGCCTGGGAAGGCCTCGTTGAAAGGGAATCAGTTCAGTCGCTCAGTCGTATCTTTTTTTATCCTACTGAATATAGCTGTGACAGAAATAATACATTCCACAGGGTATTTTAAAACATAAATGTCCTGAGAAAAAGAATGGGGGGTGGCTACTCCAGCTTAAAGGAAATAGTTATTACCTAGCTGGCTTGGCTTTGCATCTTTTCACACCAATAACTTACCAAACTGTAAGGTACCAGCCTCCTGAAAGACTTTCCTATCGGGAGGTCATACCTGAAAATTACTGGTGTCCAGCGTTAACTCTCACTACAAAGTCCTAGGAATCTTGTCACCAAGCACATATAGGTTGCTTGTTTTTAAATCAGGTTTATTTGTCTTAATACAAATGGATGGTCTATAGGGTCATCAGTAGTGTATGAACTGTGGACAGAAAGAGGCTAGGGGACAGAGTTGCCTCAGTTCCAAGTGTGCAGGGTTAAGGCCCTGATTGACAGGATACCACTTAAAGCCTGGTCTGAAAAGTAAGCTAGTGGGCACCATTCTCTTCCAGATGCAAAAGTCTCTTCGCTCTGACAAGCTGGAGGGCCTGAAGCAGTGGTCAGCTGCACAGCAGTTTGTTTCTAAGATGACAAAGAGCAGAAAATACAAACAAGACAAGGCTGGAGACCTTGGTCAGAGGCCCTGGGGGATCCCAGTGTTGCCAAGAGCCCGAACTTGGTAGTGTAACTTCTTTGCTTGAAAGCCCTCAATCCAGCAGGACCTCTGAGGCATACAACTGTAATTTCAAACCACAAAAGAAAACACAGCCCTCTCAAACTTTTATTTTGCTGAGGAAGCGGATGATTTAAATAAGTCTGTTTGACACATGCCTATCTGACTTCCCAGTTCCCTTAGGTTTCTTGCAAGTCAGCCATAAAGCTATTCCCCACTTGTTCTGACAGGATTTATGCATTCTACATCTGGTATTCAGCAAGCATATTTTTCTTCCTTTTTCATTGAACTTCTGCCCGTACACACATACAGGGTCTCATTTTAATAGTGGGATTATTCCCTGTGTATTTAAATACACAGGAAACAGGAAATCATCTAAAAGAACACAATGATCTCATGGTTATATCACTTTCCCCCACAAGTCCATTTGGAATCAGAGACAAAGAGAAGATTCTGGAGCTTATAGCTTAAGAGTTTCTCAACCTGAGAGGCCGACTGACCTTAAGTTCCCTCTTCTGGTTCTTAACATGGCTCAAATTAACAAAATGAAATAGCACATTTATTCCAAGACAAGAAAAAGGCTTTTTTTTTTTTTCCAAAATAAATCTGTGTTCAGCTCTCAGAAAAGGAAAGAGGCTTCTCACATTTGGTTGGCTGACTAAAGCAGGAGTCTGAAAGTCTAGCAGTAGCCCTCTCCCAAGGAAGGAGTGGAGGTCCCCAGACATTCTAACATAGTTCACAGTTGGATATAGGTTCTCTCCAAGACATACTGAGAATGTAGAAATCTGTGTTTACTGAGCACTAACATGTCTTGACCGGGCTTCCCTTGTGGCTCAGCTGGTAAAGAATTGGCCCACAATGCAGGAGACCAGGGTTCGATCCCTAGGTTGGGGGGATCCCCTGGAGAAGGGAAAGGCTACCCACTTCAGTATTCTGGCCTGGAGAATTCCACAGACTGTATGGTCCATGGGGCCACAAAGAGTTGTGGGCTTCCCTGGTGGCTCAGGGAAGCCTGCCTGCAATGCGAGAGACCTGAGTTCGATCCCTGGGTTGGGAAGATCCCCTGGAGAAGGAAATGGCAACCCTTTCCAGTACTCTTGCCTGGAGAATCCCATAGACAGAGGAGCTTGGTGGGTTACAGTTCACTGGGTCGCAAAGGGTCAAGACATGACTGAGCGACTTCCCTTTCACTTTTCAACATGTCTTGACCAGGCTCCATTTAATCCTTACAAAAGCCATATAAGCTAGGTATTAGACCCATTTAACAGGAAGAAACTGAGGTTGAACTCCTAAAGACTCAATACATTTTAAGGGAGAGTGTTTCCCCCAACTAGCAATTCTCTCCATGGGACAGAGTTTCTTAGGATGCCATTACACCACAGCCCTGGGAAAAGGCTTGTGAGCATTCTTGTCTTATAGCACCCTGGGAACAGAACTTCCAAGCTCCATGCCTGACTCTACCAGAATCTCACCAAAAGTGCTCAAAGTGATGGCTATGAGAAATGGCAGCTCTAGAAGTCTTTTCTCTATTAAAGAAGAAAGAAATTAGGTTCTGTATACTTCATAATTTAAATGAATGGTTTTTCCAGTAGTCATGTATGGATGTGAGAGTTGGATCATAAGGAAAGCTGAGTGCCAAAGAATTGATGCTTTTGAACTGTGGTGCTGGAGAAGACTCTTGAGAGTCCTTTGGACTGCAAGGAGATCCAACCAGTCAATCCTAAAGGAAATCTGACTATTCATTGGAAGGACTGATGCTGAAGCTGAAGCTCCAATACTTTGGCCACCTGATGCAAAGAACTGATTCATTAGAAAAGACCTTGATGCTGGGAAAGATTGAAGACAGGAGGAGAAGGGGACGACAGAGGATGAGACGGTGGATGGCATCACTAACTCAATGAACATGAGTTTAAGCAAGCTCCAGGAAGCCTGGTGTGCTGCAGTCCATGGGGTCTCAAAGAGTTGGACACCACTGAGGAACTGAACTGAATTAAACTGACTGCTTTATATATTGGTATCTCTTTTTGGCATCTGTGTCTACCCTGCTAATTTGGAAGTTTGATTAATCTGAATATTTTGGTCTCTAATCATGCCAAAGAATAAAACATCTGTGAAAGCAGGGTGCCTTTATTCTGCTTCTGGAAAAACCACCGCCCTACTCCCAACTCCTTAGTAATGCTAAGGTCTATCCCCATCTCTGATTCAGACATTTTGCTGGTTCTTCCCCCCACTTCCTTTTCTGTGAATCTTCTTTTCTGTTCATCTGATGCTGCCACCCTGGTTCAAATCTCCCTCAAAGTTTCTATTATTGGCCCCATGTAATTTTTAATGTTTTAAACATACTCTCTAATTTAGTCTATATAATCTGGGAACTATATTACTTTGAACTGATTCTCAACACTTTGTAACTAATCTCTGGTCATTTTCCCTACAACATTCTTTGTCTCTCTAATCTTATTAAAATTCTTTGCAGAGTGGAACCACATCATTTGCTGTTTTGAATATTGAAACAGGGTGTGTTTGAAGTCACGTAGAACCAGTGGTGTGCTGGGGCTGGGCTGTGTCTGCTTGGGAGAGTCCATTGTGTGCAATATGCTCACAGTCTCTTCTCAACTCAATTTTCAGTGACATCATGCTGGTAGCTTGAACTTGGCCATTGTAGGAGTATTTATACCCGGGAAATTAGCAATTGCTACAAATCAAGGCTTTGTTTTCCTCCTTTGAGGGGAGCCAGTTTACCAGCAGTGTCCTTCAGGACAGCAGCCTCCATCACTTGGGAGCCTGTTAGAAATACTAAGTCCAGGATCTCACCTCTCCCTCCTGAATCACATTTTTGCATTTTTTTAAACAAGGGCCTTGAGGGATTTGTTTGCATCAAAACATGAAACAAGGAACTTCTAAAATCACTCTTTAAACTCTAGAATTGATTCACTATATATAGATGGTGCCCCATAAGTCTGTTACATTGATTGAAATCTACAGTGAGAAACTGTTTCAGTTCTCAAGGCTGCTTGCCAAAGGCTCATATGTATTTGTTCTATTTACATAGCTGTTGTTGTAAAACTATGATAATTTGTTTTTAAAAGTTTGAAATGGGACGATGTTCAAGAGCTGGAAGAAATCTGGATTTTTAGTACTGAATTAAGGGCACACTAAACTAATAAAGGGAACTAAAAAGAGTCTCAGACATAATGTAACAGAGATTTGGGAAGGGACATAGAGACTTTTTTCTTGCTTTTACATGCAACTCTGATGAATTTTACAGTACATAACACAAATCAAAGAAATTTTGAAACCATGGGCTAATATTAGGAAAGCCACTATAGCATCACTTTATTAATGGCTTCTCCAGTGCAGCAAAATATTTAATTTAATTCAACTAAACATATCCAAAATATTATCATGTTAATATATTTTCAATATAAAAATTGAGATGTTTTACTTTTTTTTTGGTTACTAATTCTTTGAAATCTGGTATTTACCACACATGCCAATTCAGACCGGTCATTATTCATGTACTCAGTGGTTGCATGTTGCTGTTGCTGCTGCTGCTAAGTAGCTTCAGTTGTGTTCGACTCTGTGTGACCCCATAGACGGCCGCCCCCCAGGCTCTGCCATCCCTGGGATTCTCCAGGCAAGAACACTGGAGTGGGTTGCCATTTCCTTCTCCAATGTATGAAAGTGAAAAGTGAAAGTGTAATCGCTCAGTTGTGTCTGACTCTTCGTGACCCCATGGACTGCAGCCCACCAGGCTCCTCCATCCATGGGATTTTCCAGGCAAGAGTACTGGAGTGGGGTGCCATTGCCTTCTCCACTGCATGTTGCTAGTGACTACTATGTGGGTAGTGTAGTTTCAGGCTATTTAAGTGCCTATCTTTTGGGTCTCAGCTTATTCTCTCCTTCCTCTAGGAAGCCATCTCTTTCTGCCTTCACATGCTGTTCGTAAGGTGACACTTCTTTGTCTCTTTCCATCATCAGTGCAGATCTCTGTGTACAGAAATGAGGGGAGGCGCTGTGTCTCCTTCCACCATTAAATCTTTACTACTGCACCTGCCAGTAGGTACCAGGTACATATTTGCTGGACAAGTGAGCAATCTTAGGTCACTAGTTGGTTGCAAAAGTTGAACAATAATGTCATGTGTGCTAGGAAAGGAATGCTCAAAATTCTCCAAGCCAGGCTTCAAGAATACGTGAACCGTGAACTTCCAGATGTTCAAGTTGGTTTTAGAAGAGGTAGAGGAACCAGAGATCAAATTGCCAACATCCTCTGGATCATGGAAAAGCAAGAGAGTTCCGGAAAAACATCTAATTCTGCTTTATTGACTATGCCAAAGCCTTTAACAGTGTGGATCACATTAAACTGTAGAAAATTCTGAAAGAGATGGGAATACCAGACCACCCGACCTGCCTCTAGAGAAATCTGTATGCAGGTCAGGAAGAAACAGTTAGAACTGAACATAGAACGACAGACTGGTTCCAAATATGAAAAGGAGTACGTCAAGGCTGTATATTGTCACCCTGCTTATTTAACTTCTATGCAGAGTGCATCATGAGAAACACTGGGCTGGAAGAAGCACAAGCTGGAATCAAGATTGCTGGGAGAAATATCAATCACCTCAGATATGCAGATGACACCACTCTTATGGCAGAAAGTAAAGAAGAACTAAAGAGCCTCTTGATGAAAGTAAAAGAGGAAAGTGAAAAAGTTGGCTTAAAGCTCAACATTCAGAAAACTAAGATCATGGCATCTGGTCCCATCACTTTGTGGCAAATAGATGGGAAAACAGTGGAAACAGTGGCAGACTTTTATTTTGGGGGGGCTCCAAAATCACTGCAGATGGTGACTACAGCCATGAATTTCAAAGGCCCTTACTCCTTAGAAGGAAAGTTATGACCAACCTAGACAGCATAGTAGAAAATAGAGACATTACTTTGTCAACAAAGGTCCATCTAGTCAAGGCTATGGTTTTTCCACTGGTCATGTATGGATATGAGAGTTGGACTATAAAGAAAGCTGAGGGCTGAAGAATTGATGCTTTTGAACTGTGGTTGGAGAAGACTCTTGAGAGTCCCTTGAACTGCAAGGAGATCCAACCAGTCCATCCTAAAGGAGATCAGTCCTGGGTGTTCATTGGAAGGACTGATGTTGAAGCTGAAACTCCAATACTTTGGCCACCTGATGCAAAGAGCTGACTCATTTGAAAAAAGCCTGATTCTGGGAGGGATTTCGGGTGGGAGGAGAAGGGGATGACAGAGGATGAGATGGCTGGATGGCATCACTGACTCACTGGACATGGGTTTGGGTGGACTCCAGGTGTTGGTGATGGACAGGGAGGCCTGGCGTGCTGCGGTTCATGGGGTCGCAAGGAGTCGGACATGACTGAGCAACTGAACTGAACTGAACTGTGTGGTCTCTCACTGTAGAGTTCTTACCATGGTTGCCACCTCCTTTGGTATCATTGGTCACACAAGATCTGAACTCATGGTGGATTCTGGCTGGAGAGCTGGATCCCAGATCCATCTTGACAGCTTCTGCTCTTCACTNTCGGACATGACTGAGCAACTGAACTGAACTGAACTGTGTGGTCTCTCACTGTAGAGTTCTTACCATGGTTGCCACCTCCTTTGGTATCATTGGTCACACAAGATCTGAACTCATGGTGGATTCTGGCTGGAGAGCTGGATCCCAGATCCATCTTGACAGCTTCTGCTCTTCACTGAGCCCTTATCAGGGGCTGGGCACTCTGGTAAGGATTTGACATACATTCTCATCTCTAGTTCCACCATGTAGGCTCTACTGTGAATCAGTTCAGTTCAGTTCAGTCGCTCAGTCGTGTCCGACTATTAGCAACCCCATGAACTGCAGCATGCCAGGCCTCCCTGTCCATCACCAACTCCCGGAGTTCACTTAGACTCACGTCCATCGAGTCAGTGATGCCATCCAGCCATCTCATCCTCTGTCATCCCCTTCTTCTCCTGCCCCCAATCCCTCCCAGCATCAGAGTCTTTTCCAATGAGTCAACTCTTTGCATAAGGTGGCCAAAGTACTGGAGTTTCAGCTTTAGCATCACTCCTTCCAAAGAAATCCCAGGGCTGATCTCCTTCAGAATGGACTGGTTGGATCTCCCTGCAGTCCAAGGGGCTCTCAAGAGTCTTCTCCAACACCACAGTTCAAAAGCATCAATTCTTCGGCGCTCNACTGCAAGGAGATCCAACCAGTCCATTCTGAAGGAGATCAACCCTGGGATTTCTTTGGAAGGAATGATGCTAAAGCTGAAACTCCAGTACTTTGGCCACCTCATGCGAAGAGTTGACTCATTGGAAAAGACTCTGATGCTGGGAGGGATTGGGGGCAGGAGGACAAGGGGGCGACCGAGGATGAGATGGCTGGATGGCATCACGGACTCGATGGACATGAGTCTGAGTGAACTCTGGGAGATGGTGATGAACAGGGAGGCCTGGTGTGCTGCGATTCATGGGGTCGCAAAGAGTCGGACACGACTGAGTGACTGAACTGAACTGAATGATCCTGTGCAGTGGATTTGTATGGAGGGAGGGGGATACAAGTGAATTTGAAACTTGTCAGTCCACGTGAATTTGAATTTCAAAGGATTATTCTTGCTTTAATAAAGTTACCAAGTTGGCATTTAAAGAAGGCTGAACAGAATTTGCTATGTTGATATCAGAGTTTTCTAGCTCCCTTGCTCCCGCCCTGAAGGAGCTGTGTTTCAAGCAGTGGATGAACGGTGGGTCTTCATGTGCGCCTCCCTGAGACTGGCTGGAGGTTGACAGTTGCTCTAGGGAGGGAGAATTTGTTCCCAGGAGGGCTTCCTTCACCCTGGAAGTGACACAATGAGATCAGGGTCTTCCTGAACAAACCGGTTTCTTCCCAGTGGCTTGTTTTCAAATAAGTCCTTATAGAACTTCTTATGAGTGATTTTGAGATTTGTGTTCAGAAGCATAGAGCAGTCTTTGACCCCTGTCACAAGTGGCAGGATTTGTCTGTTGAGGACGAGTTTACTTTTTAGAAAAAGAATTCACTAGGGAGTCAAGACTGGTAAGAGCTGATATCTAAAAGTGAAAACCGAAGCAGAGCATGTCTCCTGACCTGCTCTTTTAAGATTATTTGTGTGATCTTGGGATAACTCAGAAGAGCCTTGATAGAATGACTTGGATCTGACTGGTGACCAAGGGGCTAGTGACAGACTATCATTAGTTATAGATTTGCTTGGAGACAGGCCCACTACCCACTCAGATATGAATCTGTTTGGATTGAAGGGAGTGCAGTTCTGCTGTTTACAGGAGACCCTGAGGAAACCAGGAGACAGGGCTACTGGCTCAGGTGAACTTGGGGTGGCGCTGAGCTCCCCAAAGCCTTGTGCTGACACACTGGAAGGGTCCCTTCTGTTGTGCAGGCCAGAGCCCCAGCCAGGTCTCTTAATCACAGCCAAAGGAGAAGGGTGGGTGACATCAAGGGGCAGGCATGGGTACCATGTGCATTAACCTCATTCCTTATGATCTTCCCTCTGGGTGGCTAAGAACAGCCGGGGGACGGTGTGGAAAGGATGGAATTCCTGCAGAATTATGTGCACCCTCAGATAAGAGCTCTGCTGGGGTGGAGAAGGAGTTGATGTGTTGAGACTATATGGCGGGGTGGAAGGTGGCCAGTGATAACTGAAGTGACAACTAAGGGCCAGGGAGAAAGAGCCAAATGTGGCGTGGCAGGCAGAGAAGTTGACAGGGATGACTGAAAATTCAGAGCGCCTTCTGAGACCATTCGTCCAGCTTGGACCTGCTGTGGATGAAATCACTGTGGCCACTGCCATTTGGGCCCCTGTGACCTCCACCAGGCCCTGTGCTCCTGTTGCAGATTAAATTAAGGATTTACTTATCAGTTGACTTTAAAATGAGATTATCCTGGATTATCCAGAGGGCTCAAGGTAATCAGGGGACCCTGAGGCAGAGGATGAGATGGCTGGATGGAATCACCAACTCAATGGACATGAATTTGAGTAAATTCTAGGAGTTGGTGATAGATAGAGAGGCCTGGCGTGCTGCAGTCGATGGGGTTGCAAAGAGTCAGACACGACTGAGTGACTGAACTGAACTGAGGCAGAAGTCAGGTCCCAAGTGTGAGAAGATATTGTTGCTCTCCTGGTGAAGATGGCTGTGTGGAAATGGGAGAAGGAACCAAATTCTGGAAGCCAAGTTTTCTCAGTCCTCCAGAAGAGAGTTCAGCCCAGCTCACGTTGTACCTGCAGCCCTGTGAGCCCCCAAGACGGCCAGCCACAGAAATGGAGGCAATAAGTAAATTAGTATTATCTGAAGCCACTAAATTTGTGGTCATTTGTCATGGCTAATGGAAAGGAGAAGGAAATGGCAACCCACTCCAGTGTTCTTGCCTGGAGAATCCCAGGGACAGGGGAGCCTGGAGGGCTGCCATCTCTGGAGTCGCGCAGAGTCAGACACGACTGAAGCGACTTAGCGGCAGCAGCAATGGAAAGGTAAGATGGTCATTTTCTCTTTGAAGTTTGTATGCTCTACCCCAGTACTTCTCAAGCCTCGGGTGCATGTGCTTCATCAAGGAATCCTGTTTAAAATGCATATTCTGGACTTCCCTGGTGGTCCACTGGATAAGAATATGCCTGCCAAAGCAGGGGACGAGGGTTTGATCCCTGACCCAGGAAGATCCCACATGCCAGTGGGTCACCTAATCTCATGCACCACAGCTACTGAGCCTGCATACCCTAGAGCCCATTCTTTGTAACAAGAGAAGCCGCCACAGCGAGAAGCCCCCACTTGCCACAACTAGAGAAAGACCGTGTAGCAACAAAGACCTAGTACAACCTGAAAAATAAAATTATGAACTATTCTGATGCAGCCATGTCTGGGGTGGGGCCTGACGGTCTGCATTCCTGACATGCTCCCACCTGCTGCTGTAAGGAGCACCTTTGCCCACAAGGTCTTGTGCATCCTGATCAGTGCACGGCCTGGAATTCAGAGCCAGGGCAAAGGAGGGCGGTAGTGGACTCTGAGTGGAGAAAGGCCTGTATGCGTCATCGTGCTGAGGAACAGTGTTCACAGAGATTGAAGTGGAGAGGAGCCCTTGCTGTCAGCCCTGCCTTTTACGTCCTGAGCTTCAGGGCTCTGGTCCGTGGCCTGCATGGCAGGCAGGACCTTGGTACGAGTGGGATGTTTCCATGTCCTTTGCTTTTTTCCGAGGCCTTAGAGGAGGACAAGAGCTGGCAGCTATTGATGCTACCTTCCCGAGGCAGTCAGACTGATAGTGCCAGCCTGACCTTCAGCCATGTCCTTGCCAGCACCCCCTCTCTCCCAGCTGAATAGAAGGTCAGCTTCTGGAGGCCACTGGCTTGGAGATGAAGGGAACCCACCTCATCAACACACTCTGCAAAGTTGCTCTTAGAAGGAATAGTCATTCATTAGAAAAAAAAGAAATTTGGACTTCGCTGGCAGTTCAGTGGTTAAGACTGTACTTCTGAGGTAGAGGTTTGATCCCACATGCTGCAAGGCACAGCTTACAAAGTTTAAAAAAATTTTTTTAATGTTTTAAATGTGTATCAGGCAATGAATTAGGGTCTTGGGACACATAGGGGATCAAAACAAGATCCCCTGCCTCATGGAGTGCACAGCCTAACAAGGATGAAACTGCTTCTGGTAGGCTCTGCGCTGGCCGTAATTGCTGCTCTTCAGGAGGCAATGGCCTCCGGCCAGGGTGGGCTGCTCCCCTTGCTGTGCTTGCCTTCTGCCGCCAGCCAGCACTCACCAGGTCTGGGGAACCTCTTCTGAAATGGCTTTAAGAGGATCTGCCCGGAAGGATGGCCGTAACCACACCTGCAGACCCAGTCTTCCGAATACTCGCCTCTTAGAAATGCTTTGAGACAAAGGATTGTAGAAGGCTCTGTCAGATCCTTAACTCCGGTGGACAAGAAGTTTAGCAGGTAGAGCATGCGTAGGATTCCAAAATCTGTATTAATTGGGAAAGAATAGTGCTTACTCCTTGGAAGAAAAGTTGGCAAGAATAGTGCTTACTCCTTGGAAGAAAAGTTATGACCAACTTAGATAGCATATTCAAAAGCAGAGACATTACTTTCCCGACTAAGGTCCGTCTGGTCAAGGCTATGGTTTTTCCAGTAGTCGTGTATGGATGTGAGAGTTGGACTGTGAAGAAGGCTGAGCACCGAAGAATTGATGCTTTTGAATTGTGGTGTTGGAGAAGACTCTCGAGAGTCCCTTGGACTACAAGGAGATCCAACCAGTCCATTCTAAAGGAGATCAGCCCTGGGATTTCTTTGGAAAGAATGATGCTAAAGCTGAAACTCCAGTACTTTGGCCACCTCATGCGAAGAGTTGACTCACTGGAAAAGACTGATGCTGGAAGGGATTGGGGGCAGGAGAAGGGGACGACAGAGGATGAGATGGCTGGATGGCATCACAGACTCAATGGACGTGACTCTGAGTGAACTCCGGGAGTTGGTGATGGACAGAGAGGCCTGGTGCGCTGCGATTCATGGGGTCGCAGAGTCGGACACGACTGAGCGACTGAACTGAACTGAGTGTGATGTTTGTAAGTATGTTGCAAGTATANAGTGTTCACAGAGATTGAAGTGGAGAGGAGCCCTTGCTGTCAGCCCTGCCTTTTACGTCCTGAGCTTCAGGGCTCTGGTCCGTGGCCTGCATGGCAGGCAGGACCTTGGTACGAGTGGGATGTTTCCATGTCCTTTGCTTTTTTCCGAGGCCTTAGAGGAGGACAAGAGCTGGCAGCTATTGATGCTACCTTCCCGAGGCAGTCAGACTGATAGTGCCAGCCTGACCTTCAGCCATGTCCTTGCCAGCACCCCCTCTCTCCCAGCTGAATAGAAGGTCAGCTTCTGGAGGCCACTGGCTTGGAGATGAAGGGAACCCACCTCATCAACACACTCTGCAAAGTTGCTCTTAGAAGGAATAGTCATTCATTAGAAAAAAAAGAAATTTGGACTTCGCTGGCAGTTCAGTGGTTAAGACTGTACTTCTGAGGTAGAGGTTTGATCCCACATGCTGCAAGGCACAGCTTACAAAGTTTAAAAAAATTTTTTTAATGTTTTAAATGTGTATCAGGCAATGAATTAGGGTCTTGGGACACATAGGGGATCAAAACAAGATCCCCTGCCTCATGGAGTGCACAGCCTAACAAGGATGAAACTGCTTCTGGTAGGCTCTGCGCTGGCCGTAATTGCTGCTCTTCAGGAGGCAATGGCCTCCGGTCAGGGTGGGCTGCTCCCCTTGCTGTGCTTGCCTTCTGCCGCCAGCCAGCACTCACCAGGTCTGGGGAACCTCTTCTGAAATGGCTTTAAGAGGATCTACCCGGAAGGATGGCCGTAACCACACCTGCAGACCCAGTCTTCCGAATACTCGCCTCTTAGAAATGCTTTGAGACAAAGGATTGTAGAAGGCTCTGTCAGATCCTTAACTCCGGTGGACAAGAAGTTTAGCAGGTAGAGCATGCGTAGGATTCCAAAATCTGTATTAATTGGGAAAGAATAGTGCTTACTCCTTGGAAGAAAAGTTGGCAAGAATAGTGCTTACTCCTTGGAAGAAAAGTTATGACCAACTTAGATAGCATATTCAAAAGCAGAGACATTACTTTCCCGACTAAGGTCCGTCTGGTCAAGGCTATGGTTTTTCCAGTAGTCGTGTATGGATGTGAGAGTTGGACTGTGAAGAAGGCTGAGCACCGAAGAATTGATGCTTTTGAATTGTGGTGTTGGAGAAGACTCTCGAGAGTCCCTTGGACTACAAGGAGATCCAACCAGTCCATTCTAAAGGAGATCAGCCCTGGGATTTCTTTGGAAAGAATGATGCTAAAGCTGAAACTCCAGTACTTTGGCCACCTCATGCGAAGAGTTGACTCACTGGAAAAGACTGATGCTGGAAGGGATTGGGGGCAGGAGAAGGGGACGACAGAGGATGAGATGGCTGGATGGCATCACAGACTCAATGGACGTGACTCTGAGTGAACTCCGGGAGTTGGTGATGGACAGAGAGGCCTGGTGCGCTGCGATTCATGGGGTCGCAGAGTCGGACACGACTGAGCGACTGAACTGAACTGAGTGTGATGTTTGTAAGTATGTTGCAAGTATAAGAAACACATGTTAGCATTTAAATGTAGTGCAAGGACTCCTGAAAGCCTCCTCTCTGGTCCTTAGTCATTGGAGTTCCTCAGAGAAGCAGCTGTTTTTAAAGAGTGTCCCAAAAAAATTAAAAAAATAAAGAGTGTCCCAGAATCTATCCCAGGAAATTAATGAGGCACCCCAAGTAAAATGACTTCCCAGCAGACCCCAAGGATCAGCCAGATTTGGGGTGCCCCAGACTTCTGACAGCCTTACTGGAGGTACCCCAACCAGTCAACTGTGTTGATACTGCAGATGCAAACAGCAGTGTGTTTTTCTCTGCAGTCTGGATGGGTGTCTTTTCCACACTGAGCCTTCTGATTAGGGGTGACCTGGGCAGAGGAGCACAGCCTGTCGTCTGGGCTGTTGCAGACATACCCAGTTGGGTCTTTCTAGACTCTTGTCCCTTATAGATTATTACAAACTATTGAGTGCTGAACAGCAGGTTCTTGTTGTTTACTTATTTTATACATAGTAGCAGGTGAGTCTTTTTATTTTAAACATGTATTTATTTGGCTTCACTGGGCCATGTGAGATCTTTAGTTGTGGCATGTGGGATCTAGTCCCTGCCCAGGGATTGAACGTGAGCACCCTGCACTGGGAGCTCGGCGTTTTAGCCACTGAACCAGCAAGCAAGTCCCAGCTGTCTTTCGATGCTGGCCTGGCACGCTTTCCGCTTTACTCCCTGAGTCGCCATTTCTGTGAGTCCTGTAGTTAGAGGGCTTCTGAAGTAGCAGCTCCTGAGGCTGCAATCCGTCTCTTGCTGCCCCGACTGTCCCCAGCCTGCCAGGAGTGTGCCTCTGCCCACAGCAGTCCTGCCCCAGGGTCGTGCGGCTCCGCCCTCGCCCTCCCTGTTCTCAGGCCTGTCTGGGCAGTGGCTCTTCGCTGGTCAGCACCTGTCTGTCCTGTTTAGACCTGGTCACGTGTGCTGTTTCGTGACACCAAAGCATCAAGTCTGCGAAATACGTGTCTCTTCTCATCAGTGATTGTTGGCACCCCCACCCCCACCCCGCCACCCTTCCCCAGGCCAGGAACCTACCCTCTGTGGGCCTCTGGTCTCTTGCCCTCCTACCTGGGGCTGCCTGTGACATCCCATCCTCCGAGGCACCTGAGACCCCTGCGCCTGTCGTGCTGACTTCTGACCATACTCACTTCGCCCCAGTTCCTGAGGGATGTTGCTCAGAATTTAACGTTCCTGCCCCGGGGCGAGGCATGTTCCCACCCTGGTTTCCCCTGAAGTGCCTGGGAGGCGCTGGGAGGGCACAGGGGAGGCTGCCGTTCAGTGAGGATGAAAAAAGTCCAACCAGGGACTTGCTTTTAGTGGCGTTCCACTGCAGAGCCAGGTCTTTGCTCAGGCCTGCCCTCCCATACTGAAAAGCAGGCCTGTTTTTGTAAAGCACCCAGTCCTCCTAAAGCACCCAAAACAGTGTTGCTCCAGAATGCAAATGTTTCTGCTTATAAGAAATTCTCCTTCAGCAGGGCTGCTCCAGGTAAGAGGGGCTGTCCATGGTCTCTGCCTGCACTGACCCCTCTGCCTGGCCACATCACAGCTCCTGGGTATTGTCCACCTCAGACCATGTGGTCCAGTGAGGCTGCCATACTGGCCAGTTTGCAGGGGTGAGGAGTTGCTTGAGTTGAGCTCATCTGCATGGTCTTTGCAGCCCCGCAAGTTGGTGTTGGGGTAGCATGGTCCCAGGCTGGTCCAAGGAGCGTGAACTCCAAGACACAGGTCAGGAGAAGTGCTGGCCTGGGCTGGAGGGCTGGGGCCACTGAGGAGTCCAGCAGCTGCTGGGGAACATCTGGCCACCATCTGGGGAGAATGCGCCTAAGAAAAGAACCCGCAGGGTCGAGAGGTGGGCGGGGAGGCAAACAGGAGACTTTTGGGCACAGCCATGCCGCCTTCAGACACCGCCTGCTGGGGACCCCACTTCCAAAAGATGCTGCCCTCCCTCGGAGAGGCTGGGGCAGGAGAGAGGGGCTTTGTTGTAGGAATTAGTCTTTCTTTCCTTTGCCACTGTCCCAACTTGCTGCACAGACCTCAAAACCATATTCTCATTCACAGGAAGACCCAGAGAACTGACCACCCATACCCTCACCCCCAGCCAACTCTGAGCCAAGAAGTAACAGACAGCCCATTTGACCTGGTTGGTGTAAAACGTAAACTTACACTTACCAGAATAGAAAAGACTGCCTCGAAGGGGCCTGGAGCGGCTCTCACTGATCCTTAGGAGTACAACCTGGACCTTGGCAGCTCACCTTCAATCCCGGTTCTGCCCCTCGCTCGAGCTGTGTGACCTTGGACAGTAACTTCTTGGTTTCTCAGCTTTGTTTGTAAACTAGAACAGAGCCTTAGAAGAATGCCTGGCCATTAGTGCCCAATGCCTTAGCTACTTAATACTGGTTTCTTTTCTCTTTTTTTGGCCAAATTTCATGGTTTTAGTCACAGGCACACAGTGTGCACAGAAGCTGTCTGTTGGTTTTCTTTGGTGTGGAGCCTGGTGTGGGGATTGGCGGCCAGCTGGGCTGCAGTCTCCATGATGGCACGGCGGCTCTTGGAGGAGACCTGAGCAGTCCTGAGCACTGTGAGGTTTGTTGCCCGTTAGCAGCGCTTCAGGCTCTTTGATGTTGGGTATCAAGATCTGGCCCTTGAATCTCTCATGCACCCTGTTATCTGTGCCAGTTCTGTTTCGTTTAAAAAACTTTTTTTTTTTTTTTTAAAATTTATTTGGCTGCCTTGGGTCTTAGTTGTGGCACACAAGCTTAGTTGCTCTGCAACACATGGGATCTTATTTCCCCGACCAAGGATGGAGCCTGTGTCCCCTGCACTGCACGGTGGAGTCTTCACCACTGGACCACCAGGGAAGTCCCTCCGCTTCATTTTAACTTAAGAGTCTGATGTACTGGATCAGCTTCTTGGTCTCTTTTTGATGATCTAGGTCTTTACATGGGGTCTGAGGGTGGCCATGAGTCACATAGGAAACGACTGCCTCTGTAGGCAGCACTGAGGAAGAGAGCTGCTACAATTAGAAAAGATTTCTTACTTAGGAACAGAGGATTTCTCTCTTCCCCCAAGAGTCTCCCTGGCGGAGGCACATTGCTGCACTCTGACCACTGCGGACATCTGGAGCCCACTTTTCAGTGAGGGAGACTTGCTTGAGGCTGATCGTGGTTCCCTGGGATAGAGGAGAAGCATCTTCCCCATCAAAGACTAGTCACTAATTCAGTGTACCAATGACTAAAAGAGTTTAGCCCCAATGAGAGGTGCATCCTTGACCTGTGAACACACGTATGGGTGCAGAGAATAGAAAAACAGGTTGTATGCCTGGCCCAGGAGACTTTTTAAATGGACTCTTCCTGGGCTGGATTCACCTTTTAAACCAGGCATCTTAAGTGACTCTTTAAACTTCCCTATGATTATACAGTGGAAGTGACAAATAGATTTAAGGGATTAGATCTGACAGAGTCCCTGAAGAACTATGGATGGAGGTTCATGGTGACATTGTACAGGAGGCAGTGATCAAGAACATCCCCAGTAAAAAGAAACGCAAAAAGGCAAAGTGTTGTCCAAGGAGGTCTTACAAATATCTGAGAAAAGAAAAGACGTGAAAAGCGAAGGAGAAAAGGAAAAATATACCCATTTGAATGCAGAGTTTCAAATAATAGCAAGGAAAGAGAAGAAAGCCTTCCTCAGTGATCAATGCAAAGAAATACAGGAAAACAATAGAATGGGAAAGACTAGAGATCTCTTCAAGAAAATTAGAGATACCAAGGGAACATTTCATGCAAAGATGGGCACAATAAAGGACAGAAACGGTATGGACTAATGGAAGCAGAAGATATTAAGACGAGGTGGCAAGAATACAGAGAACTATACAAAAAATATCTTCATGATCCAGGTAACCACTATGGTGTGAACACTCACCTAGAGCCAGACATCCTGGAATGCAAATTCAAGTGGGCCTTAGGAAGCATCACTACGAACAAAGCTAGTGGAGGTGATGGAATTCCAGNCAAAGCTATGGTTTTTCCAGTAGTCATGTATGGATGTGCGAGTTGGACTATAACGCAAGCTGAGCATGGAAGAATTGATGGTTTCGAATTGTGGTGTTGGAGAAGACTCTTGACAGTTCTTAGACTGCACGGGATCCAACCAGTCCATCCTAAAGGAAATCAGTCCTGAATATTCATTGGAAGGACTGATGCTGAAGCTGAAACTCCAATACTTTGGCCACCTGATGCGAAGAATCGACTCATTGGAAAAGACCCTTATGCTGGGAAAGATTGAAGACGGGAGGAAAAGAGGACGACAGAGAATGTGATGGTTGGATGGCTTCACTGACTCGATGGACATGAGTCTGAGTGAGCTCCGGGAGTTGGTGATGGACAGGGAAGCCTGGCGTGCTGCAGTCCATGGGGTTGCAAAGAGTCGGACACGACTGAGCAACTGAACTGAAAACTTAACCTTGGGGCTTGGGAGGAGCCTCGTGTTGACTCCTCCAGCATTTAAAGCTTTTCCCTCCCTGGATAGAAAGATGGGGGTGGAGTAAGCTCTCTGGCGGGAATGCTGTCTTTGCAAATGAGGTGGTCTCTTCATCACCTTGGGAGAGTTTCTCATCTCTCCCCACCAGGCTTCTCCTGGGATGTGTTACTGATGAGTTTACATGGAAAGCAGCTGAAATTGTTCTCATCATCTGTTCTTGACTATGTAACATAACAAGCTCACGCCCTCCCATGCTGGCTGACTTCTCTGGGCAAGCGTTCTCTTGTTAACAGCTGCCCGCACTGAGTAATGAAAAGTCCAGTGGCTGCCAGTTAGAACAAGTGTGTACATGGCAGCAGCAGAAGGAATGAACTAACTGGTACTGGACTAGGGGTCGGGTGGGGAATGAAGCAGCTGTTTCTGTATTTGAAACATGGACCATGTTGACTTGAGACTTAAACAAAGAGGTACAGCCCTCACCCTTCCATGGTGCCCCACAGGGTCTTAGAAAATAAATACTAACTTTCCCCGCGACGAGAGAAAGGGGGACAGCATGCAGGGGCCTAGGCTGGTTGGAAAAGCACAGTTGGTTGGTGGGCAAGTTGCTAGAAGGGTTTGCTCTCTCAGACCCAAGAGAGGAAGACAGTGAGGCCCACCATCCCGATCTCCCTGAGAGGCAGCGTTTCCCTCCTTGGATCAGTTTATTTTCTCCTACCACCCAGTTACTTCTGAAGCCAGGCAGACATCTCACTCTCTTCTCCATCTTGTCCTCTCTCAACTCAGTCTGGTAGAACATAGGGTGGTAAGAGACCGATCTTTCAGGTCTACCCAGGCTTTGGCCAGCTCATTCATGCTGAAGGTGACAGTACTAGTTGATTACTCGGCTAAGCAGAGGATCAGTGTAAAGAGAGTGTAGCTCACCTGTGCGTTCATTTGTTCAATAAAGACTTAACTTAGCATCATTACATACCAACTGCTGTACCAGGCCCTGAATTTGCGAAGATGAAAGTCCATGTATAAGAAACAAACTCCTGATTGTAAATTACTTTCAGAGGCTTTTTAATTTCTGAGAAACAAGGATGTTCACGTTGACAGTGAAGCTCCAGCATTCCCGAGTGGGACAGGTGCCAGCTGGTGACACCAAGCCCATGAGCTTCAGAGACTTACCTCCCTACCGTTCCATGTGAGTGAGCAAGCGTTCCCGCCACCAAGGCCCCAGGCCCCTCAGACCACACACACACAGGAGGAAGACAGGTCAAGGTGTGCAAAGTGTCTTCTCTACCCTCCCTTCTGACTGTGTGTCTCACTTCACTAAAAAATTTGCTGACAGAGTTAACAGACTGTCAACTGTAGAGTGTCTTCTAACACTGTGTATTCAACATGACAAAATCCTACAGAAATATTAGAATTGGTTATGACTATGCATAGGAATTATGGGATTTGGATACACACAAGTGTAAAGAAATAACTAAAATTTCTCAAGTGGCTACTCATCCAAGGTCATCAAATGAAACTCTGTTTCAGTGGCTTGTCTCACCAATCTGTTACTATGTACCCAGCAGGACTTTTTCTTTTTTTCCATCTGCTCTTTGTTTGTTTGCACTGGGTCTTCGTTGCTTCCTGCAGGCTTTCTGTAGTTGCAGTGTTCCTGTCCCTGCAGCAGCTTCTTTAGTTGTGGGGCATGGGACTCTTGGGCTTCAGTAGCTGTGGTACGTGGGCGCAGTGGTCGTGGTGCATGGGCTTAGTTGCCCTGTGGCATGAAGGATTTGCCCAGATCAGGGATTGAACACCTGCCCTCTGTTAGCAGGCATATCCTTAACTGGACCACTGGGGGAAGTTCCCCAGCAGGACTTTAACTCCATCAGACTCCCAGTGCAACAGCTGATATTCGTTGAGTCTTACAAACAAAAATCTAAACACAGCACACCACCGCCACGCCACGCAGGACATCATACACCTGCTCTCCAGCTGACGGGCCAGGCCCTCCAGCACCTCCTGTTCCCCACCAGGACTTTAACTCCATCAGACTCCCAGTGCAACAGCTGATATTCGTTGAGTCTTACAAACAAAAATCTAAACACAGCACACCACCGCCACGCCACGCAGGACATCATACACCTGCTCTCCAGCTGACGGGCCAGGCCCTCCAGCACCTCCACGGCCCCATGTGGCTACTGCTGTGTGGGTGTTGCAGTCTTTCCTTTCTGTGCTTGTTCTGCCTGTGGTATTTCTTCCCCAAGTTTTTTCTCCCATCTGCTCTGTGTCTGTCCTTTATCATATTGACTGGGAGTGGTCCCAGCCTGCCCCAGCAGGCACCAGCCTCCCTGCCCTAACCCCAGCCAACCCTGCAACTTGCTAGTGCTTTGGCCCTCAGGCTCTGAGAAACCTTTCAAATGGGATTCAGGGTGGGGAGGGCATGGGGGCAAATGCTCTCTCCTAGCCCCTGGATTTCTTTGGCCAGGCCTGTCTTTAACCTGCACAGTCAATGTACAGGCAAGTTTCTTGGCACAGGCCCTACAGGGAGGTAATGGCTGCCCTGAAACCTACCGATCCTTAACCAAGAGGCTTTAGAAATGCCCTTTTGAGAATCTTCCCTGGAAGCCCCAGAGAAGGTGGAGTCTTTTAACAAACATCGTCTTCAAGGGCTGACTCCTCCAAAGGTCTCCATCCAGGAGTCCAGGTGAGGAGGCCCGAGCCTGCTGCTCTTGAAGCTGCCTCCCTTCTCTGTGTGCTGCCAGGTCTGAGTCAGCCCCGCAGTGGGAGAGGCAGGCAGTCCACACCCTGCCCCAGCCCGCCTGGGGCGGTGGGAAGATGGGTGGGGACACTAAGACCCCAGAGAAAACACGTCTTTTCTTTATGCCTTTAATCTGACTTTCAGGAACCTCCACTGGAGTCACATTTTGGTTCTTTTTCGCCTCACTGCAGGGCATCTGGGCTCTTAGTTCCCTGACCAGAGATCAAGCCCTCGGCCCTGCAGTGGAAGCACAGTATTAGTCACTGCATCGCCAGGGAAATCCCTGGTTTTAGTTCTTAAAAACTATTTCTACAAGTCTTTTTTTTTTTTTTTAACCAAGAACTCAGTTTTTTATTTCATTATTTCTTGCATTTGAAGTACTCCTCGATGACATCCTTGGCCTGAGACTCTTTGCCATAGTTCTTAACCGCCACACAACTGCAACCAGCCACTTTACAGGGTTTTCCCTCCCAGTTTTACAGAGGCCTACCCATTCCCCTAGTTTCTTGTTACCATCGACCTTAATCCGGTTGATTTGGTCCTCAGCACCAAGGGCCTCCACCAACTTGATATACACAGGTTCATCACAGTTGGATGCAAGCACACAGAGATGGGCCTGACGCTTGTCTAAGGCTTTGGCAGCTTCGTGAATTCCGTGTGCTAGGCCATTATGGATGAGGGCAGTCTTCAGCACCTCTTGCAGAGCAGTATTAATATCCATTACACCTCCAGCAGCAATGCTGTCCTCGGCCATGGCAGTGGGTTACGGGTGAAGCCAAATCTTGGATGCACCCAAGCCTCTGCCTCCCCACTCCATGGTGGCAAGGAAAGAGGTACAGGTCTTTTTAAAGTAAAAAATCTTGTATTCAGATTAAAGATCCAGTACAAGTCTTTGTTCATTGGAGGTTCAAACACAAATCTGTTTATTAGCAGGTCTGAAAAGAATTCCTGTGGAGATCATACCCTTCAGGACCATCATTTTCAGGCTTTAGTACATCCTGTTCTCATGACTGGGGCTTACCTGGTGGTTCAAATGGTAAAGAATCTGCCTGCCATGCAGGAAATTTGGGTTTGGTCCCCGGGTCAGAAAGATCCCTGGAGAAGGATTTGGCAACCCACTCCAGTATTCTTGCCTAGAAAATCCCCGGGACAGAGGAGACTGGTGGGCTAGTCCACGGGGTCTCAAAGAGCTGGCACACTTCCCAGGACTTCTCGTTGAATTATAGCTTTGGGGGCCATGGCCAAGTGCTAGGGCGAGAAAACAGATCTCCCTACCACAGTACAGTGGACATCACAGTACTCAAGGCCCTGAGCGAGGCAGGAGGCATGCAAATGAGAAGAGAGTGGTTGGTGATGGCTGCCGTGCCAGTGGCGAAAGTAATTTGCATGAAAGTGAGTGGTTATGACAAGTTGTTCTTTGCATTCAGTGGGCTTGGCTTCACCCACCCTGATACAGGCCTGCCTTCACCACAGAGCACTTTACACTGAGATTTCCTGAAAGCAGGTTTCGGCAAGAAACGGGAAAGGCCCCTCAGGAAGAAGGCAGAGCTGGCAAGGAGCTCCCAGGCATTTGGCAATTGTCCGCAGTAAGAACACACTGAGCCCTCTTCCCAGGCGAGAAAGTGGGGGAGATTGGAGGTGTCTTCGGGCAGTGGAAAGAGGAGCTCCAGGAATTGGTGATGGACAGGGAAGTCTGGCTTGCTGCAGTCCATGGCGTTGCAGAGTCAGACACGACCGAGCGACTGAACTGAGAGGAGCCAGTGCTCAAATCACAACAGAAACGGAAGGAGTGTGGGACTGCAGGTGCAGTTCATCCTCAGGAGCAATGGGGAAGAGCTGGGAATAGGAACCAAAAAAGGCAGGTTTTCTGTCAGATGGGTTCTGCTGCCACAGAAGACCCTTGGCTGAGGCTGTCTTCTGAGGCCTTGTTACTGAAACCTCCGCGGAGCCCAGATCAAGGAGCTGTGTATCACAGTCAACAACGCCTTGGGCTCTGCGGACACCCTCCTCCCTGGTCAGCACCGGGGCCATTGGCTGTGTAGATGGCCACCAGCGACAGTCCCAACATTCCTCCACAACATCCCCAACATGACCACAGGAGCAAGAGCACTTTCGCATGATGAAATCAGTGACCCGGCGTAACTCGCGTGGGTCCTTGGGCATGCCTGCCAAATGGCCCTAGGAACTGAGCGGCGAGGACCTGCTACCAGTTTGGACTCACCAGTCCAGGAAGTCCCTGTGATGAGGGGTGGGCACTGGTTTCCCGCCTCCAACAGTGGACAGTCCACACTATCACTGACTTGATCTATTGAACTCAAAGAGAGTCTGCAGGGAAGATGCCTTTCCTCCTGGACATTAACATTTTTTTTTTGGTCATGCTGTGTGGCTTGTGGGATCTTAGTTCTTTGAGCAGGGATTGAAAGCATGCCCACTGCAGTGGAAGGGCAGAGTCCTAACCATTGGACAGCCAGGGAAGCCACGCTGGACAAGTGAGTGCTTCCTTAACCATTTCCTAGTGGCCCTGAAACTGGCCCCAACCTGTGATCCCCAAATACTCCAAACCCTTCGTTCTGACTGTCCACTTACCCACCACACACCCACCTCAGACTGTACATATTAACAGCGTTATCAAGGGCCCCTGGCTCTCCCAAGACAGGCAGAGTTTGCTTGAGCAGGAGGTGCTGGGAGCCATGGTGATTCCTGGGGCCTGGCAGCACTCTGTACTCATCACTGTAGATCTTGTCTCTGATGCTGTGGTTTGGTTAAAGGGAAGATCAGGAAGCATCTTTGCTAAAAAATTATACTCAGGTCAGTCATTTCTGGGACTGTAAAGACATTATTTATGCATTTTTTTTGGGCCACGTGGTACATGTAATCTTAGTCCCCACCCCACCCCCCAGGAATGGAATCAGTGCCCCCTGCATTGGAAGTGTAGAGTCTTAACCACTAGACCACCAGGGAAGTCCCAGTTATCTTTTAAAGTGACCTTATAAAGATGGAAGGGCTTCCTTATTGGCGCTAGTGGTAAAGAACCTGCCTGTCGATGGACAAGACGTGAGAGACGCAAGTTCAATTCCTGGGTCGGTTGGATTCCCCTGGAGGAAGGCTCCAGTATTCTTGCCTGGAGAATCCCATGGACGAAGGAGCCCGATGGGCTACAGTCAGTGGGGTCGCAGAGCTGGAGAAGAAGGAAGCGACTGACCATGCACACATGTACAAAGATGCAACATCACAGGTCTCCAATATAGAAAACCTATGTCTGACATGTCCATCCTAGGTGGGACAGGTGGTGAACGTGCATTGAAATGCTCTGGGGACACGACCTGTGAGTAGTGAGGTGGCCAGGGTCGGGCAGAGGGGAGCTGAGCCATGACACAGTTGCCGGAGGAACCAACCAATCCCATGAGGTGTTCTGAAGTGCGGGTGGCCCTTCGGATACCCCAACTGGGCCGAGGAGGCTGGACTTCTGCACTCCCTCACTGGCTGCACGTGGCATTACCCTGGGTGAGGCAACTCCAGTATGAAGGCAAATCTGGGGGAGGGGCTCAGCGAGGGCTGGGCATGCACCACAAGACCCACTAACCACCCCCTCCCCAAAAGAATGAGACTGCCATTATTTTAAATTATTTATTTTCTCGATAGTACATCTCATTCAAATCATAGAACAGTCTGATACATTTTTTTCCTCAAGCACAACTTAAACTCATTTCAAAAGCTTATTCTTTCCTTCTTTGAATCTTTCAGGATGGACAAAGATACACTTTAATGGACACCGAAACCCTCAGAGTTTATTAAAATTACAGCTTCCCAGGCTCTGCCCCTCCCCTCTCCCCAGAGCTTTTGAGTGAGCATCTGGGGTGGGCCTTAGGAAGGCAAAATTTAAAAACCCCTCCCATCAATTCACCCCCATGTGTGGGTGGTCCTTGAACCATCCTTACAGAAGCACAGATTAGGACTTGCCCATTACCTATTGGAAGCAATTTCAGGAAACCCAGGAATAATTAAGTATACAGAAATAGCTCTTCTATAAAATTTCCATATAAAAATAATGGCATTTATTTACAAAGTCTGAGATGCTACAAAATAATACATCATATTAGGTTAGGTACTTCAATCTAATAAAGTCTACATTAGGCAGGTCAGATGTGGTGTCTGCATTTTCCCCTTATTTCTCTTGTTTAAATGCTTAAAGCCTATGGCACCATGACGACTCCTTCATGCAAAGAGAAGCAGAACTATATTTTCTGGACGTGAAACCTAACAGCACGTGATCAGAGTACAACACTGCCAAATGAAAAGGTGAACTGGCTCGAGACTGGGGCTTGTGGCCTTTCTACTTTGGCTAACAGTCAGGGAGGGGATGGGCAGACAGCCACCTCGAGGAACCACAGTCATGAACCATGGTCCCCTCTGAGCTCCGGCTCGGCTGGTGGTTCTCCTTTTGGGGACACTGAGCAGTTGAAGCCACCATGACTCTACTGGGAAGACCAGAGCTGCAATGCACTCAGAGAAATCTGTTAGCATAAAAGAATCTGGGTTCCCACAGACTCGTAGCTTAACAGAAATCTGTGACCCAGTCGTGGACAAGCAGAACCACCAGGCCATTTGTTTAATTAGACAGCGCCCAGCATGTTCACGATGACTCAAGTGACAAAACGCTAATTTTGAAGCGACACATCAATGGGTTTCAAAACTCAACCACAATCTGCTGACATTTTCCTGTTATACTGGGATAGACATGGAGAGAAACAAGCTAACATGGAACCGAAGGGCCAGGTGACCTCCAATTTGTGTGAGGGCCTATGCCCCGGGGAGGAATGGGTTCTTTCTGAGTTTTGGCTCTCTCAGCCTGGGTCTTCCAAGCCGAGAAAGGCCCAGAGATGACACCACAGCCTCACCCTGGTCCCTCATGAGCAAAGTCCCACTCCTGCTCCTTAGCTGTTTAGCACTTGGTGTGACAGAGGGCTGATGCTAACCCAGAGGCCCTCTGCGAGGACTGTGGCGAGGGCTGAGTGTGCAGGAGGCAATGTAGCCCAGGCGGGAGACTGTGGGTGCAGTGCGGGCCCTGGAGGCCACACAGGCTGGGGGGTGTTGGGCCAGTCTGCTTTGGGCTTGTTTCACATGCCTGAGTGGGTGGGTGGAGGAGACATTCTCCCCCACTGGCCCTTGGTGGAGAAGGGGCGAGTCCTGCCCCTTCGTTTCTGCTACACTGGCTGCTAAGGTGGCTACGAGCAGGAAGGACTGGAGTTAAGTCTGCTGGAAAAGCAAGGGGTCAAGACAGCATGAACTGGTGAAGACAGCATGAACTCATGGACCTTTGTGTAAAGCCGAGGCCTCATAAGAATGGTGCAAGCTTTTGTCTGAAAGAGCAGCTGCACAGAAATATTTCTTAGGTGAACAAGGTTTCTCCTGTCTCAACAGCATAGTCGGTGGATACCTGCTGCCACCGAAGCTTCTGTACTTGTCAGGGATTCCCAGGGCTTAACAGGAGTGTAGAAGTACATGGGACAACGGGATCCTAAAGCTTGTCTTTTCTGAGAGATCTTGGCTGATTCCTGAGAAATGCTGTAATTTATATGGGCATTTAGTTTGAATTTTTTAAGAAAAAGGTAAAAACCTTCACGTCACTTTTTCCTTTTAGGTGGTAGTGTTTGGCTCAACTGAAGTTAAGCAGATGGCCTGCGTGTTGCATGGACTGTAGATCAGAGGGTGGGGAGGCGTGTCTGAGGGCTGCTCCAGTGACGTGGGGCGGGGCCCAGTGCACACGGTCAGTGCTGGGGGGCTGCGGCTTTGGGTGCCTGGAAATGGGGAACCTATTTGGGAAAATGGCCCTCAGGTAGTCTTTAGCTCCACTAAAGTCAGTCATACACAAGATAAAAGATTCTTTTATATATCCAGTATAAAAAGTAGATCTTTATGTATCTAACAGGTTGTAAAACTAGAAGAAAACACCTGGAAAAGCCCTCCATTTCTAATCACGTTTCTCTTGTGTAGGTTCGGCTGGAGGTAACAGCTCATAATGAGAACCTCATGGGTTAGAATGTTCTCTTAGTTTTATGGCTACTGCTGGTAGCTAATTTGGTTTTCTTTTAAAAATTCCCTAACAGACTCCAAAACATATACTGAAAGCTGGGAATAGTGGGGCCTTTGGAATTTAGCAGAGATTCCAAGTGCACGTTGTGGGGTAGAGTGGCCTGGAAGAGACGTCTTTCAGTGGTCCGATGCAGAACAAATGTCACCTTTTCGGCTCCCCCGTCCCCCGGATACCGCCAGCCACAGGAGCCTGTCCCCCCGGCCACAGCCCTGTCGTCTTCCACGGCATCAATCAATCTGAACCTCTTCTGTTCTCACTCACTTACTGAAGGACTCAGTCTTCACTCACTGTCCAGCTTTCACCCCTCAGGGACCCCATGAGAGCGCAGCCTTGAAGGCTACCTCATGGATGTGCCCACAGGGAGGGGGCTGGCGCTTGAAGCAACTTGCCCATGAAGCTAACCAGGGTTCCCCTCAACTGCTGAGGTGGTTCCCTTCCTTTGCTGACCCTGCCCCACGGACATCCATCCTGACTCTGCTCTCTGACCATCCCAGGGCCCAAGTTACACCTGAACTCTGCTGTCTCTGTAACAGCCGAGTTTGTGATACCTGCATGGCTAAAGCAAGCCACTCCCTTGGGGACTGTCTCTGAGTTACCTGCAGTGGCTCCTGTGTTGGGGGTTCACCCAGGCATCGTTCTTTAAGTGGGGCAGAGAACGGCAGCTGCTGTCGGTTCTGCCAGCAGGGAGAGTTATCCTCTTTCTCCTGCTGAGATGACAGCCACTGCGTAGTTTCCTCCCCACCCCTTCTCTGAGACGTGGGTCAACATTTGTAATGTTTTTTGCAGGGTGATGGGCATGGCTGGGAGGCAAGGATCACCATCTTAGCACCTCCCTTCCTGACCCTTGCCGAGGTCCTCCATGATCATAAGGCACAGTTTAAGTCAACGCCTGCTGGAGCTGCTTCCATCATCCTGTTATCACAAGAGATGAAGCGGGTGATGTGCACAGTGGGGAGGGAAGGAGGAGTGGGCAGGTGCCTGGGCGCCGTGGACCATCCCACAGCAGGGCCAGATACAGCAGGCTGGGTGCCCCTGCGCGAAATGGAACAGATCACCATCCACCGACTGGGTGGCACTGTGCGCGGCAAAGGTTGCCTACTACCCTGGGCCCTGCGGGAACAAGGCCTCCCGAACTCCTCCCAGAGCAGAGTGCGACCGCACCCCCTGGGAGGAGTGTCCGTGTGTGTGTGTGCACATGTGTACAAATAGTCCCAGGTACTACTCTATAAAGAAGCTTGGATGTTCTAACCACAATTTCCTAGCATCCTTTTCTGTTTGACTTCTCGTGAAATTCTGTCTGGACTTTAGAACCACATAACTCTATGGGGAAGAAGCAGAAGAATGACACAACTTCCCTAACTGTCTCCATCTGGGTTTCCGCTCAGGTCAAGCCTTCCACCTGGGCCGCGTCCTGTGACCCCAGTGTGCCCCCACTGGGCAGCCTCACCAGGAGCCCAGGGCCATCACTGAGGAACAGAGGCCGGTTCCGCTGAACCCCACACGGTGCCGGCTCGGGTGGCCAGTGACGGGGCACCGGGAAGGAATGCTAAGAGTCTCTGGCTGCTTGCTCTCCTGAGCCCGTGTTTTATCTGTAGCAGAGAGCACAGAGAAGTGAGAGGCTCCCCATGCCCTCTGGAGAGGCTGAGGCGCGCTCGTCACCAGCACACCTGTGCTGAATGCGGACGGGCGGGTCTGGGCCGGTGGCACAGTATTTCCAAGTCTGGAAAGCTAGCTGTGGCCCCGGGGCTCTCCAGGGCTCCTGTCAAGCGGGGGGATGAGAAAGGTTGGGGTAGGCACGGGTGGAGGCGGCCTGAGGAGACCTGCTTCTACCTGACTGTGCAGCTGATGGCCTTCCCAGTCGGAAGGTCCCCTGGAGGCCCCCGGCCACCCACCTGCTCCATGCCCGGCATCAGGATGTGCCAGAGTCCTCCACCTCTGCCTCCACTCTCTGCACTATGGCTTATTCCTGACAGCATGAGTTTTGTCTCAGAGGAACTTAACGCTCTACATCCTTCTGTACTAGCTGTTTGGGCCAGTGACGCCCTGCCCCTCTGGTCACTGCAGGCACTGGCCTGCGCACTCCCCCAGCGGGATTTAGAAAAGAATCGGTAGGCTGAGCTCACAGTAACCGGATGCATAATTTAAGGGCAAATACAAACAAGTCAAGTCAAGGACTAGAGTTAATTGTCCGTTATCACTTGCTCCTTTCCAAGGCCTTTCTGTGCACTTAGGTCGGGGCTGGCCATGGTGGCAGCTGTCTCCACACCGGTATTCAGAGGGGCGGCAACTGAACCCAGCACGTGCGGGTCCCAGTGGCGTCTTTGGCTCTGTCGTGACAGCCTACGTCCTGCTCCACTGCACGCCCCGTCGCCTGGGGGTGCTCATCACGTTCTGGTGTTTCTGTGAAACTATCAGGTTAGTGTGAAATGCGTTTTCACCCAGGAATCAATCCAGTACGGTCATTCTGATTCATGAGAATGCAGAGAAGGTGACATGTACAGGAAAACACGGCTTGTTCGTATTCTTGAACTCCTTTTCAGACAAAAGTAATGGCAGTTCACTTTCACAAACTGCACACTGGGTGAAATCATACAATTATTTGCAGGGAACAGTAAGCAAGCAGTTCGGTCATAGGGACATGTTTCTTTGTTTTGTGCTAAGTGAAAAAACTGTAGGAAACGCATAGCTCTGATTAAAACCACAGAGACAATTTCCTGCTCTGTAACACTCCAGATTTAGGATGCTGGCAAAAGGCAGTGCTGGCAAAGTATTTAATGCACGTGAAAATGCTATTCTATTTTGGCTTCCAGAAGTAGCCCTAGAAAGTTCTATGCACCAATGCATTGGCTAAGAGTGATAATTTCAGTTGGACTACAAATTATTCTAAACATCACTTAAGTACTTCAGAATTAGCGCTCGCTCCTTTCTAGAAGCCGTCTAAGGCAGCTGATGCGTAAAGCACCTCGACTAGACTTTCAACTAGTTCAGCGGTTCCATCTGTGCTCCTGGGGCCCCGTGGTCTCCCTCCCTCACTGCACAGCTCCTCCCACCGGGAACCTCTTGCGGTTGGTCAGCCTCGGGAAAGGGCAGCCCAGGCCAGGGAGTGGGACGAGGGACCCAGACCATCAGGGGCTGTTAGTGTAGCCATCTCAGTTCTAAGAGGGGGTGGGTGGACACGGGGGCCACGGTGCCTCCGCCTCGCGGAAGGGAAGTGTGTGGCGTTCACGCTGCCCGCTCCTCAGGGACGGTCCCCTCCGCCACCTCAGAGAACAGGCTTTGTTTGCCACGTGATCTACTGCTCTGTTGTTCAGAGTTTTCATTCACACTACGTTAGCTTTCATCTCAACCATCTTAGCCTTCGGGTAATTTGCTTATTGTGTTTCCCTAGTTTTCACTGAACACACAGTGCAAACAAAGGCAAAGACTGAAGCAATCGTTTCAAAAACAAGAGCTCACACTAAAAACACACATGAGCATCAGACAGCAAAACGCGGGTTTGCGCCTGTCTTTATTCTGGGGAGGATGAGTCCTCCTCGTCCTCTTCCTCGTCTTCATCGTTGAATGAACAGGGCGTTTCGCCTCGGGACTCAGAGCAGTGAGAGGCCGCACTGCTGGACTGGTGACTGTTTGGGGCAAGGAGCTGCCCCGTTGCTAAGGCCACTTCAGCATCCAGGCACAACCCTTGGTTTACACTAGCAAACAATCGGAAACACACAGGCTCGTTAATGTGGTGTGCAGGCTTCAAGCTTTGGAAAACGTAAAGGACGAGAGCCCAGGAAAGGGAGGGCCACAGGCGAGCTCTGCCGGGATCCGCAGGAGACCCAGCTGATAGGCACATGGGGCTCCCTCCAGTGAGGAGCAGGCTTGGAGGCTAACCTTTCTAACCCTGAGAAAGTACATACCTTGATTGGGACAAGGTGGCACCGGTGGTCAGGTCTAAATCTGAAACGGATTGGGTAGAGTTCAAAAGCAGTCCCTGATTTAACCAAGATGGTCCTGTGGAGATGTCTACAGGAAAAAACAAAAACAGATGGAGGCCCGGTAAGTCCCGTGGCTGCTTTTGCTATGGCCTGCAGAGAGCACAGACGAAGGAGGCAAGCAGCCCATTCTAAGCGACAGTCTCCCGCCCTGGGGAGAACCCAGGTTTCTTCAGCTTGCAAAAAGGAAATTTCTAGAACATAAGAGTGGAGCAAGGGGGAGGATTCAGGGAGATAGACTACAGCCGGAAAGAATTCAAATTAGACCAGTCCTAGACTCTTCATTCTATTTTTTCTTGCAGAAGCCCTTGAGAGGGCATCCCACATGAATATATAGATGGTTGTACTACTGTTGGACACCCGCTGGATGCACCACAAAAGCCTGTGGCTGGGGTGTTAACAACCAGAGCAGAGTGGATAAGCAGAGTTAGGTCAGAACGCCCTGTGTCAGAGGGACAGACACATTCTTGCTCAACCCCCTACACCCCCTGCCATGGATTCAATGCCCCCTGGGAACTCAGTGCTATTACTGACCAAGATTTTATTCTTTTTCCTGGTATCCTTTGCTTTAAAGCTTGAACTAAACCTTACTTTAAAAGGCTGTGCACAGTCACATTGCTCATGAGGGCACTGCTGTTTCCGTCTGCATCAAATACTGTGGAGATGTATCCCTGCAGTCCTGTTTTCTATGCATTTACCATATTTCTCCCGTCACAGCCCTGACGAATTCTTATGTAACTTCGTTATTATTTATTTATGGCTGTGCCGGGTCTTCACTGCTGCACAGGCTTTCTTCTAGCTGCGGCAAGGGGGCTGCTCTGTGATGGCTGTGCACAGGCTTCTCGCTGTTGTGGCTTCTCTTCCGCAGAGCCCAGGCTCTAGGGCACACGGGCTCTGGCTGTGGTTCCTGGGCTCTGGAGCCCAGGCTCAGTAGCTGTGGCACATGGGCTTAGTTGCTCCCCGGCTTGTGGGATTTTTCCGCATCAGGGATGGAACCCGTGTCTCCTGCACTGGCAGGCGGATTCTTTACCACTGGGCCGCCAGAAAGGCCCTGTAACTTATTTAACCCTTGTCTCCTTATCTAAACTGTTAGCTCAGAGAAGGCAGTGACTGGGACAAATAAAATCTAAATGTTAATGAATGAGCATCGTGTATTTCAAAGGTGAGTTTACAACACAGGTGGCAGAAATATCAGAAATGAATTTCTCGGAATAAATTTTTTGAAATGAATTTGGCTTATGTTGTAAGATGAGACCAAGCATAGGTCATCTTAACATGGCCTGTGAACCTCTTCTTCACAGGCTAACTAAAGCAGCTGTGAGAGGGTAAAAAATTCTAACAGCAGGCTTTAAATGGATACAATAAGAACAAGTTGGTACATGAAGTTAAAGCCAGACTCCTGAGCTGAGTATTATTAATTAGTATGTATGGAAACCTTCTGTCAGAACACAGCTCTTGACAAGATATGTTTTCCTTTCACAATGGCTCTGAAAGGCCGACCAACACAACAGTCCTCACAACCTTCAAGAGCCATCCTGTCCCTTTGCACGCTGGAGGCATACGCTTTTGCACCAACCAGAAAGTCTATCCTAGTCTGGAAACGAGGTCACCAAGAGATCAAAACCACACAGCCCGCCTAATCGCCCACAGTCTTTTCACTGAGAATGAACTAAAATAGAGTCCTGGTGACTTATGGAGTAAGAGCCTTTTGCTGACCCTGCTGGATGGCTAGGATGCCCGAGCTGCTAAGAAAACAGCAGGTCCTCCTCTGGAAGGAGCAAGGGGAGAATGGGGGGGCGGGGGTGCAAATAGGGGACTGGGAGGCTGAGGGGCAAGAAGAGGGGATCAGACAGGAAGTGTGTGGTGTGAATTTAAGCACTAAATGCAATAAAAACCAAATCTCAATCCAGGCTCTTGTGTTGTGGCTAAAACCATAGAACAGCAGCAACTGCTTTACATCTGGCTTAATAATCCTTACAGCTAATATTAAAGTACCTTTAAGATACAGTACGAAACTGTAGGTAGTAATACTTATAAATGAAGGAAACTGGCAAAAAAAAGTAGAAGAACACTTGTGTCTATACACCCAAATTATATGTGCACAATATACCATACTTTTAAGAATTATGATCATAAAGAAGATTTCTTAATTATTGAAATTTTGAATTTTAGGACATGCAAGACAAAGTGTTTCTGCTTTCAAGTATACTCTTACAATGAAAAGATAACCCAGTTTTAAAATGGTCAAAGGATCTGAATAGACATTTCTTCAAGGAAAAGTCACAAGTAGTCTATTAGCACAGGAGAAGATGCTCACCATCAGCAGTCATTGGGGAAATGCAAATCGAAACCACAGTGAAATCCCATTTCACTTTCACTAGTGTGGTGGTAATAAAATGAACAATAACAAGTGTTGAGAAGGATATGGAGAAATCAGAACCCTCATACATTGCTGGCAGGATTGTAAAATGCTACAACTGCTTTGGGAAATAGTTTGGCTAAATACAGTACCAGAATGCTAAATATAGTACCAGAATACCAGCATGCTAAATATAGTTACCATATGACCCAGCAATTCCACTGCTCGGTATACACCCACTGGCAGCAAAAACTAATGTTCACATGGAAGCAGGTACAATGTTTACAGCAGCATAATAGCCCCAAAGTGAAAACAATCCCAATATGTGAACTAATGAACAGATAAAGAAAATGTGGTATTATCCACAAAAAGGGGTTAAGTACTGATTCATTGATGAATTTTGAAAACATCATGCTAAGCAAGTCGGTCACCAAGGCTACATTAGTGTAAGATTCTGTTTACCTGAGAGATCCAGAATAGACAAATCCACAGTGACAGGAAATAGATTAGTGGTTGCCAGTTGCTGCGAAGAATGGGGGGGTGGTGAGGAGGGAGGGAATGCTAACACATGTGGAATTTCTTTCTGGGGTGATAAAATCATAATTAGATAATGATGATAACTACAAAACCTTGTGAATATGCTAAAAATCACTGAACTGTACACTTTAAAGTGGTGTATCATATAGTATGGGAATTAAATCTCAATTTAAAAAATAATGAGACCAGTTCACATCCTGGCATATTTGCCTGGGAAGACAAAACACTTCCACTCTGTGGGTGAGAGTGTACCGCGTTAAAATCAAGTTGGAAAGCCATGGCATCATCTAGTAACGAAAATGGACCTGCCTCGGACCCAGCAGTCTCACTCGTGGATACATGCCCACGGTCACTGAGAAACAGTAGTGGGAATGTTCAGAGCAGCACTGTTTAAATACCAAGAGATGGGAAACAAACCTAAAGGTTCATCATCAGTAAAATGAACAAGTAAACTGCTTCATCCACATGCTGGAATTCCACGCAGCAGTAAAAATGCATCAATTACAGCTACATGAAATCCTGTGGATGAATCTAAAGAACATGTTGTTGAGTGAAAAGTTAAATCACCAAAGAATGTAGCACTTTGGTTCCATTTCTACAAAGGTGAGAATTAGGCAAAACTAAATTATTTCCAGCCCACTGTATCTTTTTGTGTTTGCATCTCTAAAGAAAAGTAGTGATACATAAGAAATTCGAGAGGTTACATTTCAGGGTAAGGGAACTGAACTGACCGGGCAGATACCGGCGCTACTTTTCCATGAGAAAGGTTTTCGCGAGTTAGGGTCTGACATTTTATCAAGGACCACACTGACTGCATTAGTTCACATACCTGTGATATAGCCTTCTAAAGCCTTGGGCACCAGGGATTTAGCAAGTTTCAGATCCTCCAAGGAGCATCTGCCCGACTCCAGGCCGAAGGACATCCCCATTCGCTTCAGAACTTCCACGTCGTCATGGATCTCAAAGGTGTTGTCAAAGTTAAAAAGATATTCAAACCTGTGTCGGGAAACAGAGTTAGTGAGGGGTTCCTGCGGTGTCGGGGAGGTCTGAAGAAGGTTGCACTCTGTATGTTCGATGAAAGCATGAGGACCTAGGCTCAGCTACAGTACTAAGATTGTTACCGTTTAGGGCAGTCAGCCATTCTGCTGGGCTCAGAAGAATGACATCTCAAATAAACTGTTTTCCCGATTAAAACAACTTTCCTGTGACAGGCAACAGGAGTCCTACATTCCAGCCCTCATTAAGCTGTGGCAAAGTGGAGACAGGAATTTTGGTCTAAATCCAGTATTTTTCAAAGCTGTCTATAGCTTTGTCATAAAAGATAAAATATTAAGGAAGCCTTTCCAAGTAGACTTTTTTCCAAAGCAGATGTGCAGATGGCCACGAGACACTTGGAAAACTGCTCAACATCACTGATCATGTGGGAAACACAAATCAAAACCACAGTGAAGCATCATCTCACACCTGTCAGAACGGCTGTCACCAAAAAGACAACAAACAGTGTCTTGTTAACACTGGCAAGGATGTGAGGAAAAGGCAACTCTCCTACACTTTGGCTGGGGATGTAAACCGGTGCAGCCACTATAAGAAACAGTTTGGAGGATTCCTCGAAAAAATTTAAAACAGCACTACCATATTATCCAGCAATTCCAAGTATTTACCCAAAGAAAACAAAAACACGAATTTGAAAAGGTTACACTCAGCATTCACTGAAGTATTATTTACAATAGCCATGATATGGAAGCAATTTTAGAGTCCATCAACAGATGAATGAATAAAGATGTGGTATGTATACACACACACACAGTGGGATAGTACTACTCAGCCATAAAAAAACTTGCATTTGCAACGATATATATAGATCTAGAGGGTATTATGCTAAATGAAATAAATCAGACCAAAAGACAAATATCACATAATCTCATTTACATGTGGAATCTAAAAAACCAAAACAAATAAAAATAGACTCAGAGAACAAATGAGTGATTGCCAGAGGGGAGACGCTGAAGGCAGTAGGAGAAACAGGGAGAGGGGATTAAAAGGTAGAAACCCTCAATTATAAAGTAAGCCCTGGGGATACATACAGCATAAAGAACATGGCCAATAATATTGCAATAAGTTTGTACAGGGAGAGATGGTCACTAGGACTTATCATGGTGATCATTTTGTAATGTATGCAAATGTCAAATCACTACGCTGTATACCTGAAACTGATACAATACGGTATGTTAAGTATATGTCAATAAAAGTAAGTAAATCAAAGAAGTCACTGGGAGACAAACATACACAAAGAAAGCCTTTCCAATTTAGTGCCTAACTTTCCTACCATGAGTTGGCCTGCTAGCGTTGAGGAAAAAATATTTTGGATGCTTACTTCATCTTCATGAGTCAAGTATTAGCCACATCACACCTTAGACGAGCAAAAAATGGAAGGCTTTTTACAAACTAACCAAACCCCAAATCCTGTCTTGAGGGTCTCAGGAGTAAAAATGCTGTAAGAAAAAAGTGTCACATATAACACATAGCACGTTTCCAAATGTTTTTGAAAAGTGCCAAATCAGGATGTCCAGCTGCCTACAAAAGGCTTTCAACAAAGAGGTCACTGTAAGAAGAAATGGTCCTCCTCCTGCTCCCAGGCTAGGCTTGGAGCAACGCCGCCAGGAGCCTCGGGGACAGAGGGCAGGTGAATGTGCTGGGACAGTGGTGGGCTTACACTGTCATGAAATTCTGAGATCTTAGATCAGAGTAAAATTAGTCATTTAAAGCAAAATGCCATACTTGCACCCCACCTTGAATATCAAGGCCCTGTAAGCAGCTCAGAGCCTTCTTTACACCAGTTGGGGGAGGGTGAGGAAAGGACAGGAGTCAATAACCACCCAAGAAGAAGAGGATCCTTAATCCTCCTAGGCCACTGGTCCCCAGACTTCGCTGCTATTCTTTAAAACTTCAAAGACTAACCGAAGTAGAGAGTTTTAGTAATGTCCTACCAAGCAAGAGGCTAACTGGAGAGAGTAACTAGAAATCTTAACAGTTTATTTTCCCCAAAAATACATGAACCATTCTGTAAGTCTCAGATTTATGAGAGTACGTGACAAGTCCTTGTAGACACAGGCCTCTGTCAAGAGTTTAAACTGTGTGAATACTAACATACATATCTATCATTTTCTGCCCCTGGGCTAGTCCTTTATGACTTTTGTAAACCAGCAAGTTAATTATCAAATACTTTAGAAATCCTTGTTGTTTCCCTTCCTCTTTTTTTGATGCCTGCTTCTTTAAGTAACCCACGATCTCTGTACAGTCAAGATAGGGAAGCAACACTGCCAAGACAGAAAAGCCAGGGAGGGTAAACCCCACGGCCAGGCAGTGGCTCCCAGGAGCCCGGAAGATCTGCCCCTGGGAGAGCCCTGGGCTGTGCCTCTGCACTGCTGTGACTACTGGGCCCTCTTCTGGTCTCAGATGCATCCCAACCTGGACGGTAAGTTACATGCTGGCTCCTTGGAATGGCAGCTAATAGTTATAAAGCACTTTCCAGGAGGCAGATCTTTTAGAGGCATCACCTTACTTAAGTGAGTGACAGAGCCCTGGTATCATCCCCATTTGTTCTTCAGACAAAGCTTTAGAATAGCTGCTTGGGGGAGCCACAATCCACATTTCCTTCTGTCTCACTCTGCATCCTATGCCCTCAACTACCTCCATACTGATTCACAGCCTGAACAGCACTACTGTTTTCGTGAAGGATAAAATAAGTTACAAATAAACTCTGTATTTTGAAAACTGCCATTTCTCACTTACTATAATAATAGTAATATACTGATATTACCATCAATCTTAGTGAAGATGAAAAACATATTGGTGGGAATGTAAACTGGTGCACCCCCTGGAAAACAGTATGGAGGCTTCTCAAAAATTTTAAAAAAAAGAACTATCATATAACCCAGCAATCCCACTTCTGGGTATATGTATTTGAAGGAAGTGAAATAAGCATCCTGAAAAGACGTCTGCACTCCCAAGTTCAGTGACTGCAGCATGACTTGCAATAGCTGAACCATGGAAAGAGCCTGTGTCTGTCATCAGATGGGTGGTGTGCTTGAGACAACAGGCCATGAAAAAACACGATGGGCAACAGGTCATAAAAGGAGGAAGTCCTGCCATTTGCAACACAGATGACAGACCTTACATATGGATCTCAAAAACCAAACTCAGAGATGCAGAGAACAGACTGACGGCTGCCAGAGGGCGGGGTTGGGGTGGGGAGGAGTGGTGGGTGAAATGAATAAAGGTGGTTAACAGGTACAAACTGCAAGCTGTAAGATAATAAGAAAGCAAGCAAGCAGAGAGCGCCATCTAGTACTTTTATTTTTCATCCAGTGCTTTTGTGTCCACTCATTATAAACAGACGCTCAACTAGGATATACAGCAAAAAAAAAAAGGAAGAACTGCTTCAGTGCCAGGTGCCGGCCTCAGCCATTCCAGCATAAACGAGACAGTGCCTAGTGAACTTGGTGAGCCTACCGTGTCCCAGACGCTCACTGGCGCTCTACTTTACTGCAGTGATTTGCCCACTTATCTCACCTATGTGTGCGCACAGGCACGTTCTGGCTTGGGCATCGTTATGCCCTCAGCACAGCAGCACAGTGCCAGGCCCAAGAGGGGGATGTGGAGGGTGAAGAAGGAAGCAAGCACTGGCAGTGGACAGCACGCTTGTTTGAAGAGTTGTTTCATGAGGCCCAAGGGGGTCAGCCTTGGAGGACTCAGACAATATTACAAATGACAGGAATTAGGTTAAACAGAAGGCTAGTCCCGCCTGCTGCCACTGGCTCTCCACTTACTTGTCACTGGAGATGCTGCAGTCTATGACTGTTTTTCTGCTTGTGTTGATGATTATAAAGGGCAGCTGAATGGTGGAGTTCAGAGCTGGAGGGCCCTGGTTCTGCTGTTCATTTTGCCGATTTCTTTGTACCAGGTTTTTGAAAGCGATTTGCTGTTAAGGAGCAACAAAAACATACAGTCATTTAACGTGGATAAGTGAGTTGGAGCTAAATTAACTCAGTACATCTAAAATACAGTTTAAAATTAGAGCATTTAAAGAGACCTTCCACCTATGAGTTAACTAAAGTTGAACATTTAAAACAAAAACATTAGAATGATCTAACTCAAGAAATACAATTCAAGGGCAAAAAATATTTATTTAAATGGTATCGAACATATCCTAATACAAATAATGGGGCCCACAGTTTCCATCATCCATAGAAAAAGGATCTTACAAATCTGAGAGAGAGTGGTACCTGCAGCTCTTCTCAGCGCGAGTGACACAGCAAAAGTGGACGTGGTTTCCATTTAACTAACACAGACTCCTGAGGGTTCAGGGTTAGACACATCTCAGACCATCCAGCCCAGAAACATACAAACTGTACAAAGCCTCAGAACCCTTTCTTCAAGGGAAATCTCCTGGGACACTCACTGTTTATAAAACAGATGAACACATCCTTGCTCTGGCTGGCTGCACTGAGGCTGAGTCCTGAGCCCTGCCAGCTCTGCCCTCATTCACCCTTTGAGCTCCTTCACAGGACTTCTAAGCATCTATAGGGCACAGTTTGGAATCTGGTCCAAGCCCCTCCCCAGCCGACATCTTTCAGTAGAGGAACCTGAGGCTTTAGAAGGTAGATATACACTGATTTATAAGGTATATCAAGGCCTGAATCTTTGTACTGAATCTTGCTACTACCTTTAAGCTATAACCATTACTCAAAAGCCAAAGAAAGTGACCTTACCACCCTCTTTTAAGGAAGGCAAATGTATCACAGAATTCCACAGGTAGAAAGACCTTACACAGTGAAGTCTTTCATCTGCTTGTGGAACAGATACTGGTTAAAAGAGCTCCTAAAGTCAGAGCCTTTCATCCCTTCCATCAGCTTGTTCCCTCTGACCACCCAGTAGTGATGCATTTCAGTTATTTTCTATGTTTTAGCAACTTTATCCCAGCAGTGTTTATTTTAGGTCCTGGGCCTTAACTGAAGTTTGATTAAAATTTATGCTGTCTTAAAATGGTTGGGTGCTAGCTGCCTGAAAAGTAAACATTTACTCCTTTGAAAAGCACAAAACAGAAGGGACACCAATTTATTCTAGCCCTGACAGTGTGTCTAGAACCATCACCGTCAACATCATTCGTTATCAAATATTACTTGAGTCATACTTATTAATTTGTTATTTTCTGCTGCTAATGAACTAAGGCAATTATATTCAATGCTTAGCTCATTTAATATTGAGGGAAAATATGCCGAAACTATGAAACTCAGAAAAAGAATCCTATGTTTGAATACCTCCACCTGGCTATCTTACTCTTCTAGAAAACACATCCTGGAGACAGCCCATACTTGGCCTAGCTTTGTGGTCTTAGTGGCATGGGAGAGCCTGGGTAGAGGCAGAGATATAAGCAGTGGTAAGTAAAGTTCTAGGAGAAGGCAATGGCACCCCACTCCAGTACTCTTGCCTGGAAAATCCCATGGACAGAGAAGCCTGGTGGGCTGCCGTCCATGGGGTCGCTAAGAGTCGGACACAACTGAGCGACTTCACTTTCACTTTTCAATTTCATGCACTGGAGAAGGAAATGGCAACCCACTCCGGTGTTCTTGCCTGGAGAATCCCAGGGATGGGGGAGCCTGGTGGGCTGCCGTCTCTGGGGTCGCATAGGGTCGGATATGACTGAAGCGACTTAGCAGTAGCAGCAGCAGCAAGTAAAGTTCTTACATATTTATGCCTCACTGTTCTGTACTGTGCACGTCTAATAGCATCAAAGACTGTTCTTGGGAAAAGAGCTGTGAATATACATACAATGTTACTTTGATAGTAAAAAGAAAAATCACCCCTTTTGTTTTAAACTGATTTCCTTATTTGTTGCCATTTATCTTTAGCCTTTTGTTCTCTTCCAGGCTTATTAACATTTATTTCAGAGGCTAAACAGCTTTAGGTATATTTAGACATTCATTTTGCTCTGCATTAGCAGCTCTGGGTAAGTTTAAGGGCTGGAAGGGACAATGATATAGATAAAAGTAGGACATCTGGGTCATCTGTGGGCAGAATCGGCTCGTACCATCCCCCTCCTACACGACCAAGAGGTGGTATGTAAGTGAAAGTGACCTGGGTCATGTGATATCAGTAGCAGTTGACTTCACTAATTAAAAAATTAAGCTAGCTTAGCCACAGAGAGGTAAATTATTTGTGTTCAGGGACGACTTGCTTAATGTACTTTCTGTGACAACTTCGTAATTTGCCGAAAGAAAGAAAAAGGAAACACCAGGAGGAAATAAGCTGTGTGTCCATCAGGAGACTAGAAGTAGTTGTTTTCAGTTATTTTGTGTTTCATTTCACTGTTCAGAGAGACCTGCTTTTATAAATGTTGACAGTTAGGTTGCGCCTGGGTTGAAATCTTCTGCAAATATTTGGTTTGAGACAGAAGAGAAAAAGAAATTTAAGACTTAAAAAACAAAAACAAAAACGCAATGTTCACTGTAGAAAGGGGAAAAATATTCCAGGTCACTTTTCTTTTGTTTTGTTTTTGGCCATACTGAGAGGCACGTGGGATCTCAGTTCCCTGCTGCTGCTAAGTCACTTCAGTCGGGTCTGACTCTGTGCAACCCCATAGCCGGCAGCCCACCAGGCTCCCCCATCCCTGGGATTCTCCAGGCAAGAACACTGGAGTGGGTGGCCATTTCCTTCTCCAATGCATGAAAGTGAAAAGTGAAAGTGAAGTCGCTTAGTCGTGTCTGACTCTTCGTGACCCCATGGACCGCAGCCCACCAGGCTCCTCTGTCCATGGGATTTTCCAGGCAAGAGTACTGGAGTGGGGTGCCATTGCCTTCTCCACAGTTCCCTGATCAGGGACTGAAGATGGAACCCACACCCCCTGCACTGGCAGCCCGAAGTCTTAAGCACTGGACCACCAGAGAAGGCCTCTGGTCCATTCTTTGCGCTGCTCGTCGAGGGACGGGAAAGCCCACATACGTGAGGGCGATCCAGCCCAGCACAAGTCTTTCTGATCAAGAGATAATGACAGACACGCTGATAAACAGGTTTTCATAATAACATGCCAAAAATGGAGCCCCCAAATGCTCCATGAGAGCTCTGAGAAAATGTAAGAAGGGCCAAGCACAGGGTTTTGGGGACCGCGAGTGGGGAGGGAAACACTGACGCAAGAGGGACGACAGAGAGGCGGCCAGGGAAGCTGACCGGGGTGGGGGCGAGGGTCCTCAGGAAGCAGAGCTGTCCAGGGAGGGCCCAGGCACAGACTGTCAGCTTTCAAGTTTCTTGTTTTTTAAAGCTACAGTGTTCTCTTCATACAAAACCTACTTTGGAAATCCAGTATGAGAAATACATGAGACCGGCCGGCTCTGGAGGGAGCTCCTCAGGGAGGACCCACAAGGGTCAGTATGGGACACAGACAAAGACGGGCAGGCAAGTGAGCAGCGCCTGACGAGGACAGAGCGTCGTCCCCCGGGCGGGCTGTGTCCGGGGCTCTGCTCCACCTGCGGCTGCTCCCGTCCCTACCAGCCTCCTCCCACCCCGCCCTTCCAGACCACACAGAGCTAACAGTCCGTTCCCGCCTCTCTGATGTGTATTCAAACATGAAAAAAACAAACAAAAAATAAGGATCAAGAAAGGAAAAACAAAAATCTGGCATATGTAGGAATGCGTAACCTATTCTGTCCATGAGACAAAAGTGAGTATTTTAAGGGGGCGGGGGAACCAAAAAAGCTGTTACAATTATTTGGTAACTTATTGCTCCCTTTATTTCTGAAAAGTGGACTATATCAGAGATGAAACAGGACCTATGGTTGCTCAAATCAAAATGGGTTTTATGATTGGCTGAAAACTTTCCATATAAAGACATTTTGCTGATTAAAAACAAAAGTACAAAGACTTGTTGGCTCATTTTAAAAAGTTTTTCTGATTGGTTTGAAAGTGTCCTGCTGTACTGCTCAAAGTAAATTTCTTCACCAACTGAAATGACCAAAAGTAGGTTAAGAAAAAAAAAAAANAAAAGTACAAAGACTTGTTGGCTCATTTTAAAAAGTTTTTCTGATTGGTTTGAAAGTGTCCTGCTGTACTGCTCAAAGTAAATTTCTTCACCAACTGAAATGACCAAAAGTAGGTTAAAAAAAAAAAAAACGCCCATCTACTCTGTGATTTTACCTCACATGATTTTCTACTGAGCCTCTGTTTTTTAAATTACCCAAATTCTAGACAATTATTTTAAAAAAGAATAAATACAGGAGTCTACATTATACTGTAAGGTTTAATTTCCTAAATGGAAATGCATTTTAAGTTTTGGTGTTGCCACAAAGCTAAGTATGTCATGATGTCATCCACAGATAATAAGTATTAACATTACAGGTGGATCCGATTATTTTACTAGAGTGGGTAGTCATTCCCTTCTCCAGGGGATCTTCCCAATCCAGGGTCTCCTGCATTGCAGGTACATTCTTTACCATTTGAGCCACCAGGGAAACCTGTTTTTACTCAAAACACCTAAAATTTTATTAGCCTTACTCCTTCATATTCCGAATAAGGGCTAAAATAATTTCTGCTCTGAGTAGGACTAAAAGTCGAAAATAAACTGCTGAGTAATATGTTCCACATGTTAGAGCTGCCATGAGGCCCCAGATGATGGGAGATGGGACCATCTTCCTAACTGCCTTTTTTATTTTATTTTATTTTATTTATTTATTTATTTACACGAACTCCCAAACATGAACCCCCCTCCCACCTCCCACCCCACATCATCCCTCCAGATCATCCCCATACACCAGCCCCAAGCATCCTGCATTGAACATAGACTGGCAATTCATTTCTTACATGATAGTATACATATTTCAATGCTATTCTCCCAAATCATCCCACCACTGAGTAACGATGCTGTGATAGTTTCAGGTGGACAGAAAAGTGACTCAGCCATACATACAGGCAGATCGTGTGGAGCGTCATGAGTGCGGGCCTTGGGGACGATGCGCTAGTGCAGCCCCACCAGGTATTTGAAGGCACCCAAAGCAGAAAACACGGGCTCAGAGCAAGTCAGGGGAGAGGCAGAACACAGGCAGAGAAGGCAATGAACACATCCCGGCTTCTTTACCTGCAGGAGAAGTTCTTGAAGCTGGGCCCGCTTCTGCTTTATCCGTTCTATCCGCCTCTGCTTCTCTATCTTTAAAACACAGGTTACAAAATAGCATGAGCATGTAGAGTAGAAAATGCTGCTCACTTTTCAGGTCCCAGTTCTGAGACATCAAGAATTTTCCTTAAAGACAGGCAACCTGTTTACTGACACCAATAAAGGTAGATTCCACCTTCTGGGGTTGGGTAAGCAAGGAGGCAAGACAGAAGAATCGTAGCAATCGCCATCAAACGACATCCATCCCCCAATGAACACTTGATCTGTGGAACTGGCTCTATTTATTTCACAAGCGCAATCAGAGTCACAGCTAACACTTGAAAAAGTGAAAGTGAGGTCGCTCAGTGGTGTCCGCTCTTTGCGACCCCACGGACTGCAGTCTACCAGGCTCCTCCGTCCATGAGATTTCCCATCAGAGTCACAGCGAACACTTGGTGAATACCTATTCTGCATGTCGGCAATCACCTGAGTGCTGGACACATGGTCTCTTAATGTGTTTTCACAAAACCCTAGACCTAAGTACAGCTGTTATCCTCTTTGCAGTAAGGAAATAGAGGCACAGTGGGTGGAGAATCTGTCCAAGGTCACACCGCTGGTGGATGGTAAGAGCCGGGATTTGAATCAATGCCACCTGGTTTCACAGATCCCATTATTAATTGCTTTGCTCTATTAACCTCCCAGAATGAAATAAGATCTCATTTAAGATCTCTGTTTAACTGCTTTTTTTAGTGTGACTTGTGGGGTTTTAATTCCCTAACCGAGAATCAAACTCATGCTCTCCGCACTGAAAGCACGGAGTCCTAACCACTGGTCCACCAGGGAAGACAGTCCCTAGAGCAGTTTCTTAATCTCCTCTCTTTGAAACAGGCACAGCTGCTAATACAGGGCTCCTACATATTCAATACGCAGTTCCTACCTGCATTAAGAGACATGGTTATGGGACAAATTTCCTACCTTCAACCAACTACTGTTTTCCTCAACCTCACAGCTACCTAGAAAACATAGATTAAGGTCTGGAATAGCCCTATAGATGAGTGCCTCACTGTGCCTTTGGGCCAATGACATCTAAAATCATCTTTCTTACTTGCTCCCCATCTAGTTCCCACTGGGAGTTTCTCTCATGGTTCCTCTAATCACATCCACTTGAACCCGGAACATTTAAGATCCACTGTAAGATCTGTGTGCTCGCTCACATGTGAAAAGATGCTACTGGGGTTTTCCCCGGCCCCTGCCACTGCTGACAGAGCAGCTCCCACCTGCCCCTCAGACCTTGCATCCAACCAGGCCAAGCGGTATTGACTCTGCCTCTAAAACACTTCTCCAGCCTCACTGTCACGGCCAGAACTCAGCCCCTCTCCGACCCACCCCCTCACTTTCCCTCCGCGTCTTCCTGTCAGTCCGGGTTCCAGCCCACTGGCAGACTGACCCTTTGGATCACACTCCCTCAGCCCTCTTCTTTCTAATCCTCCAGCAGTTCCTACTGCCCGGAGGGTCAGGTCCCAACTGCTTAACACCCGGGAACCTACCCGCTCCTCTTTGACCTGCGCTCTGGCCACAGCCAGCTGAGGGCATGTCCTCCTGCACCTGCCTCATTCCGGGGTGGGCAGGAATGAGGCACTGCGGCCAGTGTCTCTGCCTCCCTGCCCTAAACCACTTGGCAAACTCCTCCTTCACGACAGCACAGGGACTTTTTTTCCTCTTGGTAAAGCCCACCCCCCCACACCTTATACCCCTTTTCCAGAGAATCTGTGCATACTTCTTTCATAGGAGTCATCACAATTTTGGTAAGTCCTTTTACATTTCTGCTCTCCTCAATTAGAATGAAAGCTGCCAGGGATCGGAATCTCACATAATTTTTCATTTAAGTACACGGGAGATGTTAAGAGATTTTTGCTTACTTAGGCTTTGATACCAGGTTAGTATTACTGGTAATTAAAATAACCCTCAAATTTTACTCTATCGGGAGGAGAAAAAAGGACATTTCCACTGCAGCACAGGAATGACATTATTTTATAACTTCTGATGACTGCCAGGATTTCTCCCTCCATTCACAAGTATATTAATACCAAAATTTTTTGATTTGCTAGGGGAAAAAGGGGACTCAGAAAACATGAAATCAAGCATAGTCACATCTAAAGCTGTAGTTAGCCTTTTGGATATGACAGTAAAATTATGTCAAATCAATTTACAAATAATATGTCAGGGCACATGCTCATTTAGGAAAGATTTTGTGTAATGATTGAAGTTCAAAGAATAAACATGCTTTTGCGCACATCATCCCAAGTTCTTGTAAGCTGAACATTTTACCCATTCTGATAAAGATTTAAAGGAAATTCCATACCATTATCCTGCCACTAATTCTAGAGTTGAAGGTAAAAGTTCAAATACAGGAAATAAACAGCAACTTGAATCCATTCTTTCAGATATATACAACAAGTATTTCAACAAATAAGATCATTTCCAGTACACGAGTCAATGAAAATTTATTAGTAGAGTGCTTGGAATTAAATTAGAATAAAACAAAGATGTTCTTCATAAAAAAGAGAAAAAAAAATCAAGTCATTTCATTTCATGTTTCATCAGGACATCTGTCAGACTAGACTTCTCAAAATCTCCTTCCAGTTCTGAAATTCTACCTAGGAGAGACTTTAAAGAAAAAAGACATACTATGCATGAATAAATAGCTATGAATATTTTAATACTATGTGACTGCATTTCCAAATTAAAACGTCTCTGATGTAAAATAAAGCAAAGTACTGTCTGTAAACAGATTTTCTTCACTTACCTCCAGGTTTTGACATTCCTGAGCAGAATTGGTAGGCAGGCCAATCCATTTGATTTCTTTTTTTTCCTTTGAAATTATGTTCATTGCCATCAGCACATTTAAAGCATCATAAACTCTTCGCCTAATGTTCTTCTGATCATAAGCCTGCTAAAAGAAATATGTTTATTGAGTGATAAACTTTAAAGGTCATGATATAGTCACAAGGTATTAAAATATTTAATAATAATTTCATAAATATCTTCAAAGTTCTAAAAGAATTCTTCACCCAGTGAAAGTATCCTTCAAAAGTCAAGATTAAAAAAAAAAGTAAAGATGAAATAAAGATACTTTCAAGCAATCTAAAACATAAAACAATTTAAAAAACAAGGATTATGTTCCTAACAGATCTAAATTAAATGATGCTAAAGGGCCTCTTCTAAGTAAAAGGAAAAGAATCTAAGATAGGAACTTGGAGATGATGTAGGATGACATGAAGACCAACTCAAAAGGTAAATCTCAATTAATACTCACTGTATAAAGGACACTGTCTTGGGGAGTCTAGAATATAAAAAGAACTAATATACAGGACAGTAAATACCATACCACCTGACCCCTCTTGAGAAACCTGTATGCAGGTCAGGAAGCAACAGTTAGAACTGGACACGGAACAATAGACTGGTTCCAAATAGGAAAAGCAGTACATCAAGGCTGTATATTATCATCCTGCTTATTTAACTTGTATGCAGAGTACATCATGAGAAACGCTGGGCTGGAAGAAGCACAAGCTGGAATCAAGATTGCTGGGAGAAATATCAGTAACCTCAGATATGCAGATGACACCACCCTTATGGCAGAAAGTGAAGAGGAACAAAAAAGCCTCTTGATGAAAGTGAACTAGGAGAGTGAAAAAGTTGGCTTAAAACTCAACATTCAGAAAACTAAGATCATGGCATCCAGTCCCATCACTTCATGGCAAATAGATAGGGAAACAGTGGAAGCAGTGGCTGACTTTATTTTTGGGGGCTCCAAAATCACTGCAGATGGTGATTGCAGCCATGAAATTAAAAGACACTTATTCCTTGGAAGGAAAGTTATGACCAACCTAGACAGGATATTAAAAAAGCAGAGACATTACTTTGTCAACAAAGGTCCGTCTAGTCAAGGCTATGGTTTTTCCAGTAGTCATGTACGGATGTGAGAGTTGGACTGTAAAGAAAGCTGAATGCCGAAGAATTGATGCTTTTGAACTGTGGTGTTGGAGAAGACTGTCCCCTGGACTGCAAGGAGATCCAACCAGTCCATCCTAAAGGAAATCAGTCCTGAGTATTCATTGGAAGGACTGAAGCTGAAGCTGAAACTCCAATCCTTTGTCCACCTGATGCAAAGAGCTGACCCATTGGAAAAGATCCTGATAGTGGGGAAGATTGAGGGCAGAAGGAGATGGGGATGACAGAGGATGAGATGGTTGGATGGTATCACCAACTCAATGGACATGGGTTTGGGTGGACTCTGGGAGTTGGTGCTGGACAGGGAGGCCTGGCGTGCTGCAGTTCGTGGGGTCACAAAGAGTCGAACACGACTGAGTGACTGAACTGAATAGTATAGATAGGAGAAAGGGGTAATGGAATTAAAGTGGGCTAAGATCTTGTAGTGTCTCTGAGGATGTCAGACTTTGAAAACTCAAGGATGTATCCTCTAAGTTCTAGTCAGCAGTGCTTCTCAAAATGTGGTCCACGCACTAGTGCTGATCTGCAAACTGCTGTACATGATGAAAATGGTGAACCAGCACCAAAGTGTAATCACTCAGATCACTAGGCACACTGTGTAGTTCAGATGATTGTTTCTGGTTGCAAGACTATAATAACAGAAACTATGTTAACTTACACTGTAGGAAAGCCCCTTATCTTTTGGTGGACAGGCAGTTCGTAAGAACTGAATCCAGACAATCAAATGCCATGCTAATAAAAGATGGTGGACAACACTGAATCCACTTAAATATAGAAGTAAACTTAAATAAAAGGGAGATTTTAAGTTATAGAACTGAATGTAAATATTAGAAATCCCAATACTGTAGAAAATGACAAAATAACAACAGATGTTAGGAGGCAACAGCAAGTCTGCTGATTTCCTCTTCTTTTTTTAGAAATAGTTTGTGCTTTTGTGTTTTGAAAGTATTGTTTGGCTGTGCTGGGTCTTGGTTGCAAAACGAGGGATCTATTAGTTGCGACTTGTGGGATCTTTAGTCGCAGCATGTGAACTCTTAGTTGGAGCATGTGAGATCTAATTCCCTGGTTCCCCCCTGCATTGGAAGTGTGGAGTCTTAGCCACTGGACCACCTGGGAAGTACCTGATTTCCTCTTCTTTGATACTAGAAGGAATAATGAATTCAAAGCAGATGAGCTATTCAAAGCAGATGAACTAGGCAATAATTTTAGTATAATATATTCAAATCATAAAACAACTATAATATTCTTTTAACAACTGCCACTAATATATTCAACTGAATCCTGTGGTAGAGGGGAAAGATGGGAGATGGGAATACAACAGGCATATGGATTTATTTTNATGCTTTTGAACTGTGGTGTTGGAGAAGACTGTCCCCTGGACTGCAAGGAGATCCAACCAGTCCATCCTAAAGGAAATCAGTCCTGAGTATTCATTGGAAGGACTGAAGCTGAAGCTGAAACTCCAATCCTTTGTCCACCTGATGCAAAGAGCTGACCCATTGGAAAAGATCCTGATAGTGGGGAAGATTGAGGGCAGAAGGAGATGGGGATGACAGAGGATGAGATGATTGGATGGTATCACCAACTCAATGGACATGGGTTTGGGTGGACTCTGGGAGTTGGTGCTGGACAGGGAGGCCTGGCGTGCTGCAGTTCGTGGGGTCACAAAGAGTCGAACACGACTGAGTGACTGAACTGAATAGTATAGATAGGAGAAAGGCGTAATGGAATTAAAGTGGGCTAAGATCTTGTAGTGTCTCTGAGGATGTCAGACTTTGAAAACTCAAGGATGTATCCTCTAAGTTCTAGTCAGCAGTGCTTCTCAAAATGTGGTCCACGCACTAGTGCTGATCTGCAAACTGCTGTACATGATGAAAATGGTGAACCAGCACCAAAATGTAATCACTCAGATCACTAGGCACACTGTGTAGTTCAGATGATTGTTTCTGGTTGCAAGACTATATAATAACAGAAACTATGTTAACTTACACTGTAGGAAAGCCCCTTATCTTTTGGTGGACAGGCAGTTCGTAAGAACTGAATCCAGACAATCAAATGCCATGCTAATAAAAGATGGTGGACAACACTGAATCCACTTAAATATAGAAGTAAACTTAAATAAAAGGGAGATTTTAAGTTATAGAACTGAATGTAAATATTAGAAATCCCAATACTGTAGAAAATGACAAAATAACAACAGATGTTAGGAGGCAACAGCAAGTCTGCTGATTTCCTCTTCTTTTTTTAGAAATAGTTTGTGCTTTTGTGTTTTGAAAGTATTGTTTGGCTGTGCTGGGTCTTGGTTGCAAAACGAGGGATCTATTAGTTGCGACTTGTGGGATCTTTAGTCGCAGCATGTGAACTCTTAGTTGGAGCATGTGAGATCTAATTCCCTGGTTCCCCCCTGCATTGGAAGTGCGGAGTCTTAGCCACTGGACCACCTGGGAAGTCCCTGATTTCCTCTTCTTTGATACTGGAAGGAATAATGAATTCAAAGCAGATGAACTATTCAAAGCAGATGAACTAGGCAATAATTTTAGCACAATATATTCAAATCATAAAACAACTATAATATTCTTTTCACAACTGCCACTAATATATTCAACTGAATCCTGTGGTAGAGGGGAAAGATGGGCAATGGGAATACAACAGGCATATGGATTTATTTTTTCCTCCATAATCAATCATAGTCCACAGGTGATACCTCAAGAAATGAAATACTAAAATTACTGAAATTATAAAATACTGAAGTTATAATAAAAATAACTTTAAAGAACTACAGACTACAGAGCCTCCAAATTATCAGAAAAACAAAGTAGTGACTCAAGAGAAAAAAAAATTCCTCGCTTATATTCAGGAGTGGGGATGGGGGCGTGGTTCTTAAAAACGTGTGTTAAGATATTGAAAAGTGCTAAGAAGAAATGCTTCACTTTAGTGACAGCTGAGTGAAAATTAGATGGAGAAGAGAAACTATATGGAAATCCCCAGCAAAGGACACGTCTGCTGCATGGAGTAACTGAGAGGGTGCATGGTAGGAGGCGAGAGGCAGTAGAGGGCCAGGTCACACAGGGTCTGCTAGACCATTCAGAGAACTCTGACTCTCCCTCAAATTCAGAAAGCCATATACTTTCAAGCGCCCAGGGAAGTTAAACAGAAATTGCCATATAACGGCTCACAAGAAAAATCTCAAAGCAATCCCCCCTTAAGTAAACAGTTTGACTCAAAACTTCTGATTACAGGTAATAAAAGTCAAAATTCATGACAATAAGCAAAAATTCCTATCACCTGGAACTATAAGAAACTTTTCAATGCAATTCTTAAGCCAAAGTTACAGAATAAAGAGTAACATACCAGAATCAATGGGGATATGGGTAGTGTACAAGAGGAAAATAACAGCCAAAAAGACTTTCAATACTAAACAAAGAAATTAAAAGTAAATAAAGCATATATCAGAGTCTTCAGGGTAGAGAAATAAGAAAAGTAACTTCAGGAAAGAGAACAGAATATTAAATACAGATAAAAACAGAAATTAACTTCAGAACCAGAGGTCCATACAAACCCAAGAGATGTTTTTTTGGGGAAATATAATTGCAAATTGCAGTTATATTGGATGAAATGGAGAATGTTCTAAGAAAACAAAAAAACACCAAACTGACTCAAAGGGAGAAAGCAATTTTAAACAGACGGATTGCCAAATATGAAATGGAGAAAGCTATCTAAACCCCCCACCGAACCACTAGGGTATCTCAGGTGATTTCCATCAGATTACAGGGAACAAAACTAGACATCCTATGCCATTAAATCTGTGATGGAGTAAAGCAAAAGAGAAAGCAAAGACCTCTAAACTCATTTTGTTAAGCCAGCATGACACTACTTATCAAAACTGCAAAGATGGTACCGATTGCAAACAGGTGCCATGGAGGCTGGCAAGCAGGTCAAAAGTGGGCTCTTGAGTCTAAAAGGCATTGCAGAGCTCGGCTGCTGGAAAAACCATAGCCTTGACTAGACGGACCTTTTGGCAAAGTAATGTCTCTGATTAAAGTCAAACTAATACTCTATTTTGATTTCTCAGTAGCACACAGGCAATAAACCATTTTAGTCTGGACTGGGAATTTTTGAGAGTTTATCCAGAGATTAAAGTTATTTCTGTGTATAATGCCATGGAAATGTGTTCTCACCTCCGAGTTGCACCTAACTCTTTGAAACCGACCAGCTGGCTCTGCCTGGATGAACTTGACTCCAGAGGATAAGGAGCCAATGCCAGGACGGCCTGTAGCACGTAGACCCCTGGGGGGCCCTGCATGGGCTGCCCTGCCAGGCTCCTGCTAGCTTGGGGCTTATGCTCTTCCCTCCAGGCCCTGGGGAAGCGATTTGAAGCTTCATGGCCTTCAGCCTGCCTCCCCAGCCACCTGGCCAAAGAGACAATGCAGCCTGGAAAACAGCACAACCACCTAAGACAAGTACGGGATATACAGCTTGTCCCTTTCTGAACCAGGCCAGCTCGAAGCCTCTTCTCCCAGTATCTTCATTCCAGACACGGGTGTTCCCATGGCAGATATCACTAATCAAGCACAGCACTCTTTGTAATAAAGCCCAGGCACAGTCTGCCTCCTCATCCTCGACCCTAAGGTCCAAGTAGCTCCTGTATTTACTCAGGGTTGACACATAACATGTTTGACATTCCTGGCCTAAGGATACCTCAAGGGCAACAGGATCAAGGAGGCAGAGTCCCAGCACAGAAAGACAAGGGTGTGGTCAGAAGGGAGCACCAAGGTCCCAATGCTGGAGAGCCAGGGTCTAGGAGGGCCTACGTGTACCCACTGGTTAAGGGTCAAACTAGGCTACTGGGAGAAATATCTACGTGACACAGACACTGAAGGAACAAGAGTCAGAAGAAAAAACCGAGTGCTGTGTCTGGGAATCTCACATGTGAATGTGAAAGCATCAGTTGCTCAGTTATGTCCAATTCTTTGTGACCCCATGGACTGTAGCCCACTAGGTTCCTCTGTTTATGTAATTCTCCAGGCAAGAGTACTGGAGTGGGTTGCCAGTCCCTTCTCCAGGGATCGAATCTGCGTCTCCTGCATTGCAGGCAGATTCTTTACCATCTGAGCTACTGAACTGCAGAATAAAGGGAAAAACGTTATTTTAAAAAATTGCAAAGATTATAAAAACAAAGGCAAATAACCCCACCAGTTTCATTCATGAGTACCATTGTAAAGATACTAAAATGTCAGGAAGCTATCTTCCCGATAGAATTGATTAAATTCACCTTCATTTCTGACTTTTTTTAAATTAAGAAAAAAGAAATGTTCATTAAGAAAAAAATCAAGTTATGGTTACTATCATCTTAAAACCTTTATCACAATTAAGGCTACAAAACTATACATATTTCCACTAACATTACGAAGTGAGGATTCAATATGACTATAGTTAGTACTATTATTTAATATTGTTCTGGAATATATAAAGTATGACTACATTTAAGTTAAATGCAAACTGATTTATAAAAAGTATATCAGCAGCTGACTTGGGCTAGAGGGCGAGGGAGGGATGGATTACAAAAGGCAGAGGCTTTGGGAATCATGGAAACATTTTGTGTCCTGATCATGGTGGTGGCTTCACAGGTGTATACAAATGTCAAAACTCACTGAGTTTTACACTTGAATACATCTTATTGTATGTAAACTAGCCACAATAAATAAAAAAATAATTTAACAGTTTAATTGTACACTTAAGACATGTACATTTCCCTCCCTGCATGTAAATTTATCTCCATTAAAAAAAAAGAGAATGATTTTTATGTGCTAAAAATGAAGCTCTAGATATATTACTAAGAAAATAAAATTAAGAATGAAGCATGCAAAGCACAACCATATTTATGTTTAAAATAACAAGTTTTATTATATAGGTGCATAAAGAATTTCTGGAATGATACTCAAGAATCTGGTAATAGTGAAGAGTGCCTTGCGGAGTCAGATTAGAGTCTGTGGTAGAAGAGAAAAATTTTTTTATTATACAGTCTTTGGTACAAATGAATTTCTATAAACATGTTCATGTAGTATTTTTTCAATTATAAATAAAATAAAATTTTCTAATTGACTTAAAACACTGAAAGATTCAGATGTATCTAAAGTCATTCAAAAATGAAAAGTACACTTTTTAAAAAGTATGTTTTAAATAACCCCCAAAGATATTTTTAAAATACTTGTCCACCTTTATGTTTAAATAAGTAACAATCCTTTTCAAAACAAAACAACAAAAAATCAAAACAACTGAATTCCCCAATAGATAACATGAAACCTTCGATTGTCTGAGTCCTCAATTTGACACAGATAATCCAGAGAGGTACACTGCTGCATCACTTTCAAGGTCAACATCAAGGGCATGATCTACCTACCGAATCAGCTGCCAAATGGTTATTTGAATTGGTGAACTCGGACACCAGCTCATCAGCTACTTCATTATATGATGTTGTACCTTTCCGCTGAACTTTCTCACACACTTTCATTGAAAAATGTCTCAAGCCTTTTCCATTTTTATCTCCTTTTTTGCTTCGTTTGCTAAAAGAGAAAATATAATTATATTCCATTATACTTACTAGAGACTTCTTTTATAAAACTATAATGTGAGAAGACAGGAATTTGATTTTTTGTTCCTAGTGCTCAATTTTACATTGAATTAGAGATAAGGAAATGTTTTAAACTTAATTTTTACCTTAAAAGCCTAATAAAGTATGCAGCAAGAGTGCCTTTTTATGCTCACTCATTTGTTGCCTAAATATTTACTGACCAGTTACTCACTATTAAGTATCAGATGCTGTTCTACACATTAGAAAACTTGTGAAAACAGCGGACAAAAACCCTGCCCATGTAGAGTTTATGTTCCTAATACTTATCTTTTTGCATTCTACGTATGCTATAGATTTTTCTTTCCCCACCTAAAATTAAAAGTACCACTATTCTCGAGTTCTGTTATCTACTCAATTTTAAATCAGAAGTCATTGGTATTGGTTGGGGAGGGAGGTGGGAGGGGGGTTCAGGATGGGGAACACATGTACACCCATGGCTAATTCATGTCAATGTACGGCAAAACCCACTACAATATTGTAAAGTAATTAGCCTCCAATTAAAATAATTAATTTTAAAAAGAGAAGTTATTGGTGTTAGTAAAGGACCTATATCTTCAGTTATCTTAAGTTAGGTTAATGCCTAGGCCTAACCTTTGATAATGCAATCATTAAAATTTCAGAGGTCAGTTTAGTTCTACTAATATCTGAGTACCAATTATATGCTAGGAACTGTGTGTATTAGGGCCTGGAAGAACAAAAACAGTAACTGATGCAAAATCCTTTCCCTCAGTGAGTCCTAAGGCTGAAAGAGAGGCAAAACTAATATATAATGACAGATAATTCCACTATAATAAGGTAAGTGCCAGGTCAGAGTTATTCACAATGTTTTATGGGAATTGGTAAGAGGGGTATCTAGTCTAACCTAAAGGAGGAAGATTCCTGCAGTAAGAATCAATGAAAACAACCCACAGAAAGAAAAGGTAATCTGTGGAAAGGGAGAAAGTATTTGCAAACCTTTTATGTGATATGTGATTAATATCTGAAATATCTAAGAAACTCCTACAACTCAATAGTAAACCATGTAACACAAAAATGAATAGACATTTTTTCAATGAAAACATACAAATGACCAGTTATAACCAACAGTTATATGAAATGGTGATCAACAGCACTACTCATAAGAGAAACACAAATCAAAGCCACAATGACACTATCCCCACACCTGTTAGGATGACTATTTACTTTTTAAAAAGCATTACAAGTGTTGGTGAGGGTATAGAAATTAGACAATGCAAGTGAAAAGGTTTAAAATGAAATTCATGAATTCGTTCCAAATTCCTCGATCTCAGTAATGACCCCTCCTTTTAAGGATTATTGTCCTGTTTCCCTCTTCCTTACAATCTACAGCAGTCAAGTCACTAAGTTCTACTGATTTTTACACTGTTGGTGGGAACGTAACATGGTATAACTGCTATGGAAAAAAATATGAAGGTTCCTTAAAAAAGTAAAAATGGAACTACCATTTAATTCAGTAATCTCATTTCTGGGCATAGCCAAAAAAATGAAGTCAGGATATCAAAGCAGTGTCTGTCACATTCACTGCAGCTTTATTCATCCAGCCAGTCTACCCTAAAGGAGATCAGCCCTGGGTGTTCACTGGAAGGACTGATGTTGAAGCTGAAACTCCAATATTTTGGCCACCTGATGTGAAGAGCTGACTCATTTGAAAAGACCCTGATGTTGGGAAAGAGTGAAGGCAGGAGAAGGGGATGACAGAGGATGAGATGGTTGGATGGCATCACCGACTCAATGCACATGAGTTTGGGTAAACTCCAGGAGCTGGTGATGGACAGGGAGGCCTGGCGTGCTGCGGTTCACGGGGTCGCAAAGAGTTGAACACGACTGAGTGACTGAACTGAACCAAGACAAGGAAAACTCAAATATCCACAGATGGATGAATGGATAAAGAAAAAGTAGTATGTGTATACATATATGTTCACACAGACATACAGACATATTTATATATTTACAAAAATTTATTATTCAACCTTAAAAAAAATTCTGCCATATGTGACAACGTGGATGAACCTGGACGACATCATGCTAAGTGAAATAAACCAGCCACTGAAGGACAAATGTTGTTTGATTCCACTTATGAAATATCTGAAATAGTCAAGCTTCCAAAAGCAGAGGCTGGAGGGAAAGAGGAAATGGAGAGTCTGCTGTGCAGAAGAACCTAGACTTCATCATATTCCATCAGTATAGTTATATTCATTTACTAGTTATTTACATGTTCTACTGCGTTATGTCCATTAAGAAATAGATGCTAAATGTACTTTTCAAAAGAGTAAGAGAAGATAATCTACTTTGTTTCCCTGCATTCCCAAAAGAATCCTCTCTGTGTATTACTGTGGGTCACAGACTACTACTGAAATACTGTTATAGCACTCTGGTATTGAGGGTGGAGTGGCATGGTGAAATTTTCAGTGAGGCAGAGATTCTGGCTGCAGAGTAATTTATGGCAGGCAGAAGCAGAAACAGGAAGACCCATTGACAGGTTACTGTAATGGTCCAAGCAAGCAATGCTGAGTCCTGGAATTCAAGTAACTGGTAGGACTGGATAAGAAGAGATGGATTTGCAAAAATAAAGATAAAAATCAGTAGAACTAAGTGACTGACTGCTGTGGATGGTAAGGAAGAGGGAAACAGGGCAATAATCCTTAAAAGGAGGGGTCATTACTGACATCGAGGAATTCGGTACGGATTCATGCATTTCATTTTAAATCTTTTCACTTGCATTGTCTAATACTCTGGGCATATTCTACTTGTGGCTATCAAACACCTGAAATGGGACAAGTCTCAATCAAGTATGCCATTAATTTCAAAGACCTACATGAGAGATGAAGGTATAATTTTTATATTAACTACCCTTTAGATATAGTAGATCAGTCTCACATATTCCAGTTTACTTTTTAAACTGAATGCTGGAAAATTAAAACTCACATGTGGCTTGTATTACACTCTATTGGGCAGTGACGAGGTTGAGTTTGACATGCCTATAGAATATCCAAATGGGTATATTCAGTAGACAGTAGAATAATACCTAAACCTACAGCCAGTGGGAGAGGCCACTTATAAACCTATCAGCACCTGCATCCAGTTCTTATCAGTCCCAGCAATTAGGCAATACTCTCTTCCTTTTCAAATCTAACTTTCTTTTCCAAGGTAACAGCTTTATTGAAATACAATTCACTCACCATAAACTTCATCTTTTCAAGTATAAAATTCAGTGGTTTTGTTCAAGAGTTACACAACCATCACCACAACCTAACTTCTCCACCTTAAAAAGAAATTCTGTCCCCATAAGCAGTCACTCCCCACCTCCCTGTCCTCAAGCCCTTGGCAACCACTGTTTTACTTTCTGTTTCTATGGATTTGCCTGTTTTGCAATGTCAGCTTTGCAACTGGAGTTTCTCACTTCAGTGCTTCTGATCCTGTATTACTTGCTTTCCTTGACCTGGCCCACTCAGGTGTTTGTTTTTCAAGTGTACAGCCTATCATGGAACCTGAATATGGTCATGACACAAAACCCACCTTCCAGTTTAAAGGAAACCCTGAAGAGAGAAGAGCATGTTAGACCGTACTCAAGAGATGCTGCAGACTCCCCTGGAGGCCCAGGGGTTGAGAGTCTGCCTGCCAATGTAGGGGACATGGGCTCTATTTCTGGTAAGGGACGATCCCGCATGCCTCAGAGTAGCTGGCCCCGGGTGCCTGCTGCAACTACTGAAGCCCAGCAGCAGCCAAAATCAATCAATCAATTAATTTTAAAAAAGAGATGCGATACACAAAATCTCTAGAGTTTTTATTCAGGACATATAATATGGTTTCAACTAATGGTTTGGAAGGGAAAAAGTGAGAAAAATACAGAGGGGAAAATCTACAGATTATAAAAGACTTAACAATTTATTTAAATTCTGAATCATATAGACTGTAAACACATACACATACACACCCCCATTTATAAGAGAGTGTGGAAAGACAGCAGCAGCAGCATAGTTCTCAAACTCTCCAAATCCCCATATAAAAACAGAGCAAGCAAAGAGCAAAGCCTGAGCCCCTTGACAGCGTTTACAACAAAACTAGCTGACAAGGTATCTTCAACCAATCCCAGATTACAAACTGGGGCCAAAGGCTTACACAGTAGTGTCTGTGTTGACAGAGAAATAAATGCTCAATAGAGAGGCATTTAATGGAACTAACAAGAATTTGCTAGAAAGAACAGGCCAATTTGAGAGCAGCAGTTGAAATGAGTTTTGCCCTCTTCAATACCAGCTGAGTGCAGGAGGCTGAAATGAAGACTGAGGAGGTTGCAACAATCTAGCCCATGTGACTCCCACAATTGCTATTCAAGAGCAAATGAAAAACACTGAAGGTAGGCAAAGAATATATGGACAATAAGAGTTTCTGAAGAAGAAAATCAAGGCAAGGGAAGAGAATCCTAAGTGCTGTTAAGTCAAGAAAATGTTCATGAAATAAAAGAAGAAAAGAGACTATATCAACCCAGAATGGCAAAGACCAAAAGATTCTAGTAAAATTGCTGGATTTCAAAGAAAAAAAATTATTTAGACATTTGGGAAAAAAAAAAAAAAAAAGAGTATCAGATTTTCCAAGAGCAAGCTGTTACACTAGAAGAAAATTAAGACATTTAAGAAACTCCAACAAAGTATGAGCCAAGAATTTTTATATTCAGCAAAACTGGCTGAGACAGTCAAAATGATTAGAGAAACACTGACATAAAGGTCTTGTGAGAAATTTATGTATAGTTAACTGTAGATGTTAAGATTAAGTGAGAGCTGGTTGTCCCCTTCTTCTCCTGCCCCCAATCCCTCCCAGCATCAGAGTCTTTTCCAATGAGTCAACTCTTCACATGAGGTGGTCAAAGTACTGGAGTTTCAGCTTTAGCATCATTCCTTCCAAAGAAATCCCAGGGTTGATCTCCTTCAGAATGGACTGGTTGGATCTCCTTGCAGTTCAGGGGACTCTCAAGAGTCTTCTCCAACACCACAGTTCAAAAGCATCAATTCTTCAGCGCTCAGCCTTCTTCACAGTCCAATTCTCACATCCATACATGACTACTGGAAAAACCATAGCCTTGACTAGACGGACTTTAGTTGGCAAAGTAACGTCTCTGCTTTTGAATATGCCATCTAGCTTGGTCGTAACTTTTCTTCCAAGGAGTAAGCGTCTTTTAACTTATGGCTGGATGGCATCACTGACTCGATGGACGTGAGTCTGAGTGAACTCCGGGAG
>SJYX01008029.1:1034075-1092005 GCA_006410675.1 Oreotragus oreotragus | reverse complement strand
TGACTCACTGGAAAAGACTCTAATGCTGGGAAGGATTGGAGGCGGGAGGAGAAGGGGACGACCGAGGATGAGATGGCTGGATGGCATCACGGACTCGATGGACGTGAGTCTGAGTGAACTCTGAGAGATGGTGATGAACAGGGAGGCCTGGCGTGTTGCGATTCATGGGGTTGCAAAGAGTCTGAGGACTGAGGGACTGAACTGAACTGAACTGATCCTACTGCAGCTCTCATCCAGATGAGTGATAGCATTCATTCGACTGCCTGAAACAGAAACAACTCATCCTAATCCTTTCTATCTAATCAAATTCTATCAAATGTAATCTAAGTCTTGTCTTAAAGAGCTCTTGAATTCTTCTCTCTCTTTCCATGACCCTAGTTCAGGCTCTCATAATCTCTCACACAATATAACTAGACATAAAAGAGAATGAAATGATGACATCTGCAGCAACGTGGATAGACCTACAGATAATCACACTAAATAAAGTTTCATAAGCAATACAACCAAAGGATACAACTCAACAGTGGCTGAATCAAGAAATGAAGCTGCATCTTTGGAAGGCTGGTGGATCATCATGCCAAACCAATCAACATTTACATCAAATTAAACAGAATTTAGGACAGCTGATACCTTCAGTACACAGATAGGGGACTTGGTCCTACAACCAACTCTGTAAACCACTTTTTTCAAAGTTAAGTGTACAATGCCTCCAGTAAAAGAATTTTACAAGTTAAAGGCTAGATGAAGAACTTAACAACAACAAAAAACTCAAAATGGACAAAAGACTTGAGTAGACATTTCTTCCAAGAAGATATACAAACGGCCACTAAGTACATGAAAAGATGTTCAATATCACTAATCATTAGGGAAATGCAAAACAAAACCACAATGAAATATCATTCAAACACACTAGGATGACTTTAATTAAACAAAACAAAGAAAGAAAACCCCAGCCAATAAGCATTGGGAGGACATGGAAAAACTGGACCCTTCATGCACCACTGGTGGGAATGTAAAGTTATGCAGTCTCTACAGAAAATACTAGAGTGGTTCCACAAAAACGAAGCATATAATTACCAAATGATCCAGCAATTCCCCTTCAGGGTGTATATGCAAAGAAATTTCAAGTAGGGGACTCAAACAGATGTTTGTACACCCACACTCATACCAGCAACATTCATAATAGTCACCTATTTAGGTGAAAACCTAAATGCCCATCAACAGATGAATGTCATGGTTTCTTTTATATGAGCTACCTAGAATTGTCAAATTTGTGGAGACAGAAAGTATAACTATGGTTACCAGGGACTGCAAGAGGAGAGAGTGAAGAGATGTGCTTAACAGGTGTGGGTTTCCAGTAGGGGATGGTGGAAAAGTTCTGGAGATGGATAGTGGTGATAGACGCACAATACTGTATTTTCTCAGTGTTTGTTTGTTTACATGTTTTGAATTTATTAATTTATTTTCTCAGTGGTTTTTTGTTGTTTTGGTTTTGAATTTATGTTTTGTTGTCTTTTATGTTTAAGGGTTGATGGCTTTTATGCATCTATAAAGTAATAAGCTGAGGTTTCCAGCATTTTGTAATTAATTATTTCCAAAAAACCAACTCACTGTACAAGGGATTATGCATCTCAGTAAAACAAACTTTCTTGTTCTTCATTCTTTAAATTACTTTCATTGTCACATTTGGCTTACTATTACTGCTACCACATTCAGAGAAGATGTGCCTTTTCTTGACAAAAATAGTTCAGGAATGCTTGACTCCCCATCACGAAATGAGGGTTAAGAACAAAATAATACAGAGTGTACTTTTTAAATTTAGCTAATAATTTAAAATAATAAACTTAAAACCAGGCTTATTTTATAATTTAAATGGTTGAAAAAATGTTATAAAAATGCCTACATTTTCACAGATCTTCTATATGCTTTTGGGTTATATTAAACAAATAAACTTTAAAATGTCACAGGCTACAACAATTAACTCAAAACGGGTCAAAGATCTAATTGTAAGCACAAAACCCATAAACCTGTTAAAAATATTGGTGTTAAGTCTTTGTGATCTTGGGACTTGGCAATTCTTAAAATATGATACCAAAAACATAAGTACCACAAGAAAATATAACAAGACAAACACAGTCAAATTTTTAAAGTTCTGTGCTTCCTGTAAGTAAAAAATCAATCCAGAGATCAGAACTTTTTTGCAAACCATGTATCCAACAACGGTCTTATATCTATAACCCATAAAGAATTCTTATGACTCAATAAAAAAACCAGCACCACCACCAACAAACCAAAAGATCTCAACAGAGTTCTTCAAAGAAGATATTTAGCCTTCCTTTAAGCTGAAATGCCATCTTGCTAGCAATTTGCCAAAATGACCAACATAAAAGGAAAGACGAGAGGCACCTGCTCTATGTTCTCTAGGCTTTTAGAAAACATGGAGTTGTTCTTTGGCCACAAACTTGAGACTCTACGAGAAACATGACATCAAAGGAATGGGCACTGTTCACAAAGCAGTTCCCCACAAATGCTACCACAGCAACACTGGAAGAGGCCACCATGTCATCCAGCATGCTGTTGCCACTGTTGTAAACAAACTAACAAGTCAAGGGCAAGATGCCTGCCCAAAGAATGACTGTACACATGGAGCAAATTAAGCACTCTAAAAGCCCAGAGCTTCCAGAAACATGTGAAGGAAAATGATGAGAAAAAGAAAAAAGTCGAAAAAGGTACTTGGGATCAACTGATACACCAGCCTGCTCCACCCAGAAAGGCACACTTTCTGAGAACTAATGGGAGAGAGCTGGAGCTGCCAGAATCCACTCCCTATGAATTCCTGGCATGATTTTAAAAAATAAAAACCCACAAAAGATCTCCAGACTCTAAAAATATTTCTCTTAACTGAGTGAAAGTGTGGTGTCCCTTCCCACAAAGAAATATTTGAAGCAAATTTTAACTGTCCTAATTCAGTGGGTGATGTCATTACTACTCAAATTTAGTGTTTTTTTTTCTTCCTGGAAAATGTGATGTGGTTTATTGTGCAATATACTCCAGTGGTTAGAAATTGCCAGAAATTATTCATAAAATATTTGTACTAGGAAAATAAAAAGATATACAAACAGCCAATAAACACTTGAAAAAATGCTTAACATCATCAACCACTATGAACTGCAAATTAAAACCAAAATGAGATACACTTCATATTCACAAGGATGGCTAAAATAAAAAGAGATGGATAGGAAATGTTGGTAAGGAGCTGGAGACATTATAACCTTTGTTGGTGGAAATATCACTGACAGTTACTCAAAAAGCTGAAGAAAGAATTGCCATAGGTAATTTTATTCCTAGGTATATATCCAAGAGAAATGAGAACGGATTTGTTCACAAGTGTTCACAGCAGCATGTATAACAGCCAAAATAGAAAGTGAAAGTGAAGTCACTCAGTTGTGTCTGACTCTTTGCGACCCCATGGACTGTAGCCTACCAGGCTCCTCCATCTATGGGATTTTCCAGGCAAGAGTACTGGGGTGGGTTGCCATTTCCTTCTCCAGGGGATCTTCCCGACCCAAGGATCGAATCTGGGTCTCCTGCACTGTAGGCAGATGCTTTTACCATCTGAGCCACAAGGGAAGTCAAAATGGAGAAACAACTCAAATGTCCATCATTAATGAACAAATACAGGAAAAATGTGATATATCCATACAATGTTAGATTGTACATAAAAAGCCAGGCAGGCAATGAAAAGGAAGGAAGTATACTTTATGCCACAACGTGTAATTTCTATGTGTGGAGACAGGGCACAGGCCATCTGGCCATCTGGAGGGTTGAGAAGGTTCTAGTGGCCCAGGTGCTCCTTGGATAGGTGTCATTTCATTGTCCTCAGTCCTTCCCCCACCAATTTATTCTCACTTTTTATGCCTCTCAACTCTGGGCCTGGGACCTCACCAAGTCAGTGCAAGTGAAAATAGCTTCCGTCTCCCAATCTGACTTCTCCCATGCGTATTTTGGGACATGGGTTTGTCCACTTTCACTTGTCATCTTTATAATCAAACCAGCCTTCATCTCCTAATCCTTGGAGAACGCTACACCTCTATCATGTTTTATGGCAATTTATGAGATTTCCTTTTTTTTTAATACACAAAAAATTTCAACAGGATCTTACAAGTTGGAGATTAAAAATGGCTATTTAATCCATCATCTCAAACTAGAAGCTCCCTATCTAAATTTTTATTTTTAAGTGGGCCAATTTTATTTATTTATTTTTGGCTGTGGTGTTCAGCTTTTGAGATTTTAGTTTCCCAACCAAAGATCATGCCCAGGCCCTTGACAGTAAGAGTACATAGCCCTAACTGCTGTGCCACCAGGGAATTACCTCGAAATCTTAAAAGTAGAGTTTACACATTTTCTCAAACCTGAGCTCTCTGAACCACCCAAACCCTCTTTCCAAATAACATGAAAATTTGGTCACAGGCTGTAAACACTATCATTTCTATTAATCAGTCTCTTAAAAAAAAAAATCAGTAGGAAGCATTCCTTGCTAAATAAAATCAAATTACCAAATTAAACATGTTTTTAATATTTAAGAAAATAAAACTACCAATCTAGCACAGTTTGAAAAGGAAGTTTTATTTTATTTGAGGTCTTCATAATTTCATATTCACATTTCATTTGAAGTATTTAAAAGAACTGTTTCCAAGAGTATTTATCTTTCCAGGTACTTAACTAGAATCAACAATCACTGTCTTTTTATATTTTGTCACAATAATTTATATATATTTACGAAAGTAATATGAAACTAAAATCTGTAGTATAACAGTATTGTCCAGGTGTAAACTAATAAATATATCCCATTTAAATAAGAAATTATATACAATATACAATAAAAACTTCCTTTCTCATTAAAGTTAATCAGAATATTTAAATCAGCAAAGTAATTTAGTAACATAATTTAGGGGAAAAAAATCCAACCCAAATCCCATTTTCCTGTGTATTTATATCCACTGTGTGAGGGAGAGGGGAAATGGGAAAGAAATGTTTATTATTTACAGATCTTCACTCTTTCTCCACCTTGCATTATGTCATCCAGGCCTGCGTTGGCCTCATCCAAGCTGAGGATACTATTGATACACTAATTGATACTCTTGATACATACATAGAAAACTGAAAAACCTCTCAAACTTCATGTGTCCAGAACAAAATTCAATTCCTCCCCAAACCTATTCCTAACTACAGTAAATGCTAATGGCACCAGTATTCACCTAGCTCTTACTGCAAAAAATCAAGTCATCCTTTATTTCTCTTTCCTTCATTCAATCCATCAATAAACTCTTTTTCCAAAGTGCAAAGTTTACATTTTTTCCCATCTCTACTGTCAGGTCACTGCCTCCTGCCTTCTAACTGATTTTTCCACTTTTGCTCTTTTCTCCTTAGAGCCCAGATCCCTCTAAGCAGTCAGTATAAATCAGATCACATTACTTTCCTGCTTAAAATCCTGTTTAGAATAAAACCAAATTCTCTATCATGATCTACAAGGCCTTTCATACTCTGACCTGTGTCTACCTCTCCATCCTCATCTCATATCTCTCTCTGACTTGCTCATGATCTCCAAGCCACTGCGCTTCCCTGAGTATCACAACCTGGTTCCTCACTTAGGAGCTCTGCATTTGCCATTCCCTGTGCCTAGAATTCCAAGCTCCTCAAGGAACTAGCCTGTCTTCCTTGTATTCAAACATCACCCCTTAGAGAGGCCTTTCTAAGGTAGCCACCATCCTTACAATTATCTACAAATCGTCCTTCTTAGTTTTTTGCATACCACCTATCACAATCTAGTTATCTTACTTCTTTACTGCACCTCCTCCCCAAATATAAGCTCTTCAAGGGCAGAGACATATCTATCTTGCTTATTATTTTCATCCATGCCTAGAACTTACCAACACTTAGCAGATATTCAAAACACTTGTTGAATAAATAGACAACTTCATAAACATCATCAAAGCAGTACAGATATTAATTATATTGATGTTTATTATAGTTTATTATAGTTTAAATTTGGAAAAGGAAATGGCAACCCACTCCAGTACTCTTGCCTGGAAAATTCCATGGACAGAGGAGCCTACGGCTACAGTCCATGGGGTCACAAAGAGTCGGACACGACTGAGTTTAAATTATATTAGTTTATTGTAAATAAAAGTTTTAACTATATTCCAACAGAATAAAATATATATAAAGAGTATATGAGCACAAAGGAAGAAAAAAACACCACTGTGCTAAATCCTATTCCTTTAAGACAGGAATAAAGTAAACACATGGAGGCTACTGCTGCTACCTGTCAAACACCCAGGACCTTTCTTCTCCCCAGGGAACTCTCATATAGGACACTTCCCATTTGCAAGAGATGTATTTGCAAGACACCACCAGACTGTCCAAGGAAGAAAGACAAGGGAACAAACATCTTTCAGGATCAAAACTCCAGGCGAGACCAGAAAGGGGGCTTTCAAAGCAATTTCCACAACCTCTTTGCAAAGAAGTTCAGTGGATCAGAACACAAAGAGAAAACTAACAAGAATCCCTCAATGGATCGTTTACCCACCAACAAGATTTCTTCAGAAAGTGACTTGGTCTTGCAAAGGAACTCAACAAAGGAAGAGCTGTGTAAAACGTACTTCAAGTTGTACTGTCAAGTGGTAAAATGAGGATAAAAACCTTATACAGTATATATCTATGTGAGAGTATGCATGTGTATTATATATATATAAATCTATGTCCCCAAGGAACACTAACAAAAATACTTACTATATTTAATCACTACAGAGATATTAAATCACTAAAGAGACAATGAAGAAGTGAAGAAGATTAGTTTGTGGTTGAGAGCTGGCTTTTTGAACCTTAGCACTGGGGAAAAGGGAACCCAAGACTTTTTACGGCATTATAGAAAAACACATTAATCTGGAGGAAAGGAACACGTGTAAGAACAATGACACAAGAAGAAAACCGCATGTAGTCATTTTGGTGGTTTGGTTAGGGAGGGGGATGGGATTCAATACAGAAAAGTCATATTAAAGAATAAGAGGAGAGTGATGTAGAAAGCACTAGGAAAAAAGGCCCATGAGGCAAATGCAGAAAAGCAAAGTCAAGTCAATGGCTATACCCAACAAACCTAGTCTGGCACTTCTATATGCATCTCTAGAGGTTTCTCTCTTATGAAGAATAAAAAGAACCTTGCTTTTTTGTATTATTTGCATACTCAGGTGATGTCAATCATAACAAGTGAACAGTTCCATTTTAAGGCCTTAAACAGTGCCGAATACACAGTTAAAAAGTTGTACTGCTGCCCTTTCCCAGGATAAACATGAAGATGAAACAGTATGAGCTGGAAAAATGAATTCCCATTAGAGAGAAAAGACCATCTCACCATACAGTTCTATGTAATACAGCAGCTTCTCAGATATGATTTTATCTGTTCAAAACAGTTAAGATCTGAGAACAACAACAAAGGTCAGCAAGGAACTAAAGCAGAGCTAGTGTCATGCAAGAAAACAAACATTTTAAAATACAGACTCAAGGTCTGCACTTCGGGGCCCATTCACTTTTATTTTAGATGGGTTTCTAACACATCTGGCCAAGTAGTTTCTCAGTGTACAGCAAATCTGAGGTAGCAACTAGAAACTGGAAAAGACAGAAAGCTGTGTTGAAAGCAGATGACCTAACAGGAGAAAGGAGACTAAAACATCGTTGGAAAAAAAGCAATTAAAAAAACTCTAGAATCAATCTAGAAAGGGTTGCTGGCAAGGTTTTATCTAAACAGCCTCTGAGATTATCTGACATTAATGTGATACTCAGTATAGTGACTTGGGTGAAATACTGAGTTCAAATAATGATCCTAAAGTGACAAGGCTTCAATCCTGGAGGTTCTGATTTAGTAAGCAATTATAGTTCAACAGACCACAGGTGATTCTGCAGCACGCCTAGAGCTGAGAAGCACTGCCCTAACAGTCTAAGGAAAGATTACACTACACTTGTATCATTCAAGAAAGGAGATGTAACGTACGACATGGTAAATTAGCACGACTGTATTTTATATGTGTGTGCGTGCATATGCACTCGGTTATGTCCAACTCTTAGTGATCCCATGGACTGTAGCCCACCAGGTTCTTCAATCCATGGGATCTTCCAGGCAGGACTGGAGTGGATGCCATTTCCTCCTCCAGGGGATCTTCCCGACCTAGGGATGGAACCCTCATGTCGTGTGTCTCCTGCACTGGCAGGTGGGGGTGGGTTTGCCACCTGGGAAGCCCTGTATGTTACATATGAGAGTAAATCCTAACAGTTCTTGTCGCAAGAAAAATTTTTACTTATTTCATTTTATATCTATATGAGATGGTTCACTAAACTTACTGTGATAACTGCTTTATGATGTATGTATTAACAAATTATTGTGCTGTATTACCTTAAACTTATACAGGGCTGTATGTTAATTATATCTCAATAGAACTGGAAGGTTAAAAAAAAAAGTGAGGATTTACTATGATCTTTAAATGTGTTCAATAAAACTTGTTTTTAAAGTTTGTATATTTTGAGGTAATCAAGAATAGTCACTTTAGCAGAACACTTCATCTCCCCAAATGAGCGAGTGCGCTAAATAGCAAACTGCCAAGAGCCAATCTACCCACAGAACAGGATCTTTTGAAACTACATAAACATAACACACTTATGCAATGATGAGTGAAGCAGAATACTCAATGTGGAATGAAATAACAGTTGAAATTTAATGAACTTAAAGTTATATGAAGAAAAATATCTCATTACGTAAAAGTCTGAGTACTAAACTCCTCTCTATGTAGTAGAATCTCTTGAACAAATTACTTAAAACTTTTACTCACCTTTCTGAAAAATCAGAGTCTATAAACTCTCTAGCCCGTTTTCTATCACTGAAAAGAAAAAAAAATGAAAATGCATAAGGAACTTTACTACATGAATAATTTATTTTAACTTATCCAATTCCACACTGAATATATAACCAAACACAAAACTAAGAATTACAAAAGATATGTACATAAAATCAGAACTTAAATTTTGTCACTGGACCCAAGAAATCACAACAGTCATGGGTTTGAAATGAGCTTAATGAATCTCTAGGAAGAAATACTGCAAATTTATAAATGAGAAGGGTTTTCCTGCAGGAGACACAGGTTCGATCCCTGGGTGAAGAAGATCCCCTGGAGAAGGAAATGGCAACCCACTCCAGTATTCTTGCCTGGAGAATCCCATGGACAGAGGAGCCTGGTGGGCTACAGTACATGGAGTCACAAAGAGTCAAACACGACTTGTGTGTCTACCAATGAAACAACAACAATAAACGAGAAGATACAGAAAAGTTTTATTCACTCTGGGAAGACTGGTTCTTAAAAACATTAGACAATCATACTACATGCAGTATAAAGCACAGCCAGTTACTGAAAACAGCCAAACCCTGGTCATCTCCAAAGCAGGCCAGCTCTACTGGCAGAGACTTGGCTTTCACTAAATTATCTTCCAAGGGTACGAAAAACTCCAACCTAACTTGCAGATCTATATGAGGATATTGTTAAGGACTGAATGATGGTCATGGTATTGCTATTATTATGGACTTAACATGATATTATGGACTTAACATGCTATTGTTAAGGATGGAACAAAGAGCCTCTTGATGAAAGAGAAAGAGGAGAGTGAAAAAGCTGGCTTAAAACTCAACATTCAAAAAACGAAGATCATGGCATTTGGTCCCATCACTTTCATGGCAAATAAATAGGGAAACAACGGAAACAGTGATGGGCTTTCTTTTCTTGGGCTCCAAAATCACTGCAGACAGTGATTGCAGCCATGAAATTCAAAGACACTTGCTCCTTGGGAGAAAGTTATGACCAACCTAGACAGCATAGACATTACTTTGCCGACCAAGGTCCATCTAGTTAGAGCTATGGTTTTTCCAGTAGTTGTGTATGGATGTGAAAGTTGGACTATAAAGAAAGCTGAGTGCTGAAGAATTGATGCTTTTGAACTATGGTGTTGGAAAAGACTCTTGAGAGTCCCTTGGACTACACGGAGATCAAACCAGTCAATTCTGAAGGAAATCAGTCCTGAATATTCATTGGAAGGACTGATGCTGAAGCTGAAACTCCAATACTTAGACCACCTGATGCAAAGTAGTGACTCACTGGAAAAGACCCTGATGCTGGTAAAGACTGAAGGCAGGAGGAGAACGGGACGACAGAGGATGAGATGGCTGGATGGCATCACTGACTCGATGAGCATGAGTTTGAGCAAGCTTCAGCAGCTGGTGACGGACAAGGAAGCTGCAGTGTGCTGCAGTGAACTCGCAAAGAGTTAGATATGACTGAGTGACTGAACTGAACTGAAAGGCCATGAAATTACAGGTGGTTCTGTCACTTCATCTTCCTTGATAATGGAAAAGGCATTAGGTGTACATATGAAGCGATGTCTCAAGTGGAGCTAGGGGTAGAGAATCTGCCTACCAATGCAGAGATGCAACGGGGAGGGAGTATCCCCTGGAGAAGTAAATGGCAACCCACGCCCATATTCTTGCCTGGAGATTTCCATGGCCAGAAGAGCCTAGCAGCCTACAGTCCACAGGGTCACAAAGAGCTGGACACGGCTAAGCACGCACGCACACACACACACACACACACACACACAACTCTTTTGCCTCTCGTGTGTGTGTGTGTGTGTAACTTAAAGCACCCTGCCAGGATTGTTATTTCATTCATTTCTTTAATATCCTTGAAGCAAGGAGATTCTTACTGAACCAAGATTTACTGTTTGCTTATTAGAACCCACAACTATAAGTCAATGACAGAACCACCAGTGTGGTATGCCATGTTGGAAATAATTTCTAAAGGGACAAAATAAAATTTTCAGTTACTTAGTTTACTATTTCCTTTTATGGAGGGATGAGATACTAAAATGTAAGAAGGGGGAAAAGGTTGAATAAGGTTATTTTAAGGTAAAGATGGAACATGCAGAGATCTGATATTAAAAGTGGCAAATGAGTAACGAAGGGACATTGATTTAACTACCCAGTGTTTTAAAAAGAATCAAGATAAAACTCAATGAAACTTTTAATATATTTTGGTCTCTTTTTTTTTCCCTAGTTCTTTTTCTGGTTTTAAATGAAACAAAAACGCTAGTTTCAAGAAGAAATTCTAAGCACACACACACATATACATAACTCCTTTCTTATGTGTGTTAAAACAATATAAAATGCAGTCTTTACATCTCCGAAGTGGCTAAAAGTCAAATCAAAAAAAGCAGTCCTCTTTCAGAGCTGAAGAAAGACGTTTCAGTTACAAGTTATTTGATTTTTCTGTTTAAAATGGTTGTTCCGGGGAACTCCCCAGTGGTCCAGTGGTTACGACTCTATGCTTCCACTGCAGAGGACAAGGGTTCAGTCCCTAGTCAGGGAACCAAGATCCAGAGGCTATATCCTAGATGCCCATTTTATATCCTAGATGCCCATCTTATATCCTAGACGCCCATCTTATATCCTAGACGCCCATCCTATATCCTAGACGCCCATCTTATATCCTAGACGCCCATCTATATCCTAGACGCCCATTTATATCCTAGATGCCCATTCTATATCCTAGATGCCCATCTATATCCTAGATGCCCATCTTATATCCTAGATGCCCATCTTATATCCTAGATGCCCATCTTATATCCTAGACGCCCATCTATATCCTAGACGCCCATCTATATCCTAGACGCCCATTCTATATCCTAGACGCCCATTCTATATCCTAGATGCCCATTTTATATCCTAGACACCCATCTTATAGCTAGGGCATAAAATGAAATAAACAGGTGATCTTAAAGGAAACATAACTAGTTTTTAAAGCCGTAAAACAAGAACAGAAGATAAGACAGTGAGCAAAAAAAGATCAGAACTTTAAAAAAAGGTTTTAAAAAACGGCAACTTGCAGTACCACTCTTACCCTGGGACCCAGCCGGTAGCTTCTGCTATGTGTGTCTGAGTGACCATTGCTGGTGCAGGGGTATATGGACTCCCAATCAGAACACTTCCTGAACTGGTTAGCCTTTGTGGTGTGCTTATAATCTGTAGAACCAAAACAAGGAAAACTATTCTTAGTTGTTAAGGCAAGCCTACAGGCAGAAAATAGGTTTATAAGGAGGAAACCTTATTATCTAAAATGTACTTAATATCAATCATCTAAAATATAAGCAATACCTTTGACCCACTTGCATAGTCTAAGGTCTTGAAGCACAAGTATCAACACTGATACAAAGTACACTGTGGCTTTCAGCAAGTGAATAGCAATTGGGAAGGATTAAGCTGGTGGCTGACAATATTTTAAAAATCAGAAAATGAAAACCTTTCTTTAGAATTATGAAAACTAATAATTTAGTTGAACTTGATTAACTAGAAACTGGGGTAACAGCAAATTAGATTTTCACAGTCAAAATATATGCAAAGACATTACACAATTTGGATTCTTATATAGATGCAGTTTTATCTGTTTTTTTTTTTAAAGAGCGTTTCCTCATATCATTAAATATTCTTCAAACACATTTTAAAGACCATAAAACATTCTCTCATGTGGATTAATTAAGCCTTATTACTGGAGTTTTACAAATATTCGGTATTATAAATAATGCTGTGATAAACCTTTTTGTAAAATTATCTTGGCTTTAATTTCTATTTCCTACGGACAGATTCCAGAAAGGGAATGAATAAAACTAAGATTAAGGACTTTACTAAAACCCTATTTTCACACACATACACAAAAAACAGTAAATAAAATAAAGGCATGCTCCAGGGAATGGGAATATTAGTGGGGCTGGGGAGATGTTACTACATACAAATGATTAGGAAACTATTTTAATAAATTAATTCTATAGTCAAATAAAACGCAACAAATACGGACAGACAGCCGGGGAATTCTGATCCTCACAATATGCCAAGGATTATTAAACAAGGCATTCAGAAATTTGCCTCAGGAGAAGAAAGGAACACTAGACAAGGCGATTGTACCTCCAAGCCTTCCACATTTTCCATACCACCATACTCCTCACCTCCATCTCAATGCAGGATCCTTAAAGGTAGAGGGTGTTTGCAGGGCCTACCACAGTGCTAGGAGACACTCATAGGAAAGAATCAGTAAACATTTACTGAACTGAGACAGAAGACCCAGCTTTTAAAATGATGAAAAAAAGTAGCTTCTTTCTTCATATGCTAGAAAGGATTATATAAAATCCAGTAAGAAAATACAATATAAAGGGTGTAGTTCTCACCAATCACTGCATCATACATTCTGTTCTCTATTATGCTGACCTGGATGAGTGCTTGAGAAATACAGTCTGAGTATGTGATCAGCCCCTGGTCTACTGTATTTCTAGAATAGGAGTCTCCACAAAGCAATTCTAAGTATTCCAACTTATCCTGCAACAGACTGCATTACTCATGCAGTCTGAAAAAAACTACGGAGTTTTTTCCTTTAGGACTGTACAGGCTCAGTTCTCCCTAATTTTAAGGGCTTTATAGGAAAAAACAAAAAGAAGAAGAAGAACAAAGGAGGAAGGAAAACAGGACACAGGGAAAAGCTGGTCATCTTCGCTGAGAATGACTTTGGACTAAGTCGCTGCGTTCCAGTTCATTTTTCCCTCCTCAGTGTCAGGCTGTTAGCTGCTCTTCTTTCCTGATCTGAGAGTGATCACCAACACTCTGTTCCTTCCTCTTAGCAAGCCTTTAACAAACATTTCACCAACAAAGACTGGAAGGATGCTACACTTGTACTGGATCCATATATTAGAAGTTCTTGTGAGATGTAGTGAGTTCTTAAACGAGAACAGTGACAGTGAGCCTTCAGCAAAACCACACAGAAGTCAACAAAACTCGACCAACCAATGAACAGGAAAATTAGTTCATATAGGTGATAAGTCACACATGCTTTATAAAACAGAACCTTAATTTTGAAGCCCCAAATTAAAATAATATTCAGTTGATCTGATAAGGGAAATGAACATTTATACTTAGCCTATGAAAGTCATATAGCAACTGAACCTCAGTCTGAAAATTTTCTACCTTCAATCAAGATATCTTACGTACTACTGCCATCTACAGTAAGAAATGCCAAGAGAGCATGTATATTCTGAAAAGAAAAAATCTATAACTATAAACTATAAGGAATCTATTTAAATACAAAGTGTTATATTTAAGGGTTTCATTATTTCACAAAATTTTCATTGTCATTGTAAGAGATATGTAGTTTTTAGCCATGTTAAAATAAGCATGAGATTATCTTATATAAATATATGTGTGTGCAAAGATATATAAAACCAGGTACCTCTAAGAAAACAGTAAGAATCCCAAGCCACAGTTACTTCTAGTTTCTATAAACACAGAAAATAACTTTTTTTTTTGAGAACTTTTGAAATTTCTCTCTATCATGAACATCCAATTTCCAAAGAGATATGTGAAAATTTTAAGAGCAAGTATGAAGCAAACAGGTGAGGCTTTACTTAAGAATTTTTAAACAAAATTGTTTTAAAAATCATGGATAAGAGACTGAAAATTAGGGGAAAACATACAAAAGAGACAAACAAGAAGAGAGAGAAATGGATCTTACTGGGGTTCTACAATATATTAGGAAATCAAATTACAATAAACTAGGAAATTAAAAAGATAACTCTGATTCCTGCCTGGGGACCCAGAACTGCAAAAAATACCCGAGAATCAGGGAGACTGGTCTTGGGCTGGCTCTTAAGGAGAGCCCCATAGAGAGAAATGGATCTTACTGGGGTTCTACAATATATTAGGAAATCAAATTACAATAAACTAGGAAATTAAAAAGATAACTCTGATTCCTGCCTGGGGACCCAGAACTGCAAAAAATACCCGAGAATCAGGGAGACTGGTCTTGGGCTGGCTCTTAAGGAGAGCCCCAAACCTCCACTCCTGACTGATTCTGAAGTCTGCAGTAATCGAGTATGTCATATACATGAGTATGTATCACCGTCAAAACCGAAGTGTGTAAAGGCTTATGTGTACTTTTAGCTCAAATTGACAGTGGGAAGGAAAATCACATTTCCCAAAGAGGAATTCAAATTTGAGCCTTAGCAGCATCACTGAAATACCAAGAGGAAACAGTCTTTCAAAACAGAGGAGTACTGTAAGGGACAAATTCATGAAAGGTCACATATGCTTATTTAATTCTGATGTTTATAGAATCACCTTTCAAAATATCAGCTTTCAAGTCAGGTGTGTCATCTCATTTGCACCCACTGCAGTAGCTGGTGAGGGCCGAATGCTTAGCAAATGTTTGAAAATATACCTTGAACTACTCAGAATTGTGGCTCCTCACCTGAACTAAAGTTTGTATGAGCTTGGGGCTAGATGACATTCTTCACATAGTTACAGAACTGGGCAACATCTTTAGCTTGGATTCTGCAGACGATTAAAAGTCCTCAAGAGATCAAGAAAAATGTCATGTCTAGTATGTCTTAAGATCTCAAAGACTTTCCAAAGCCATTGAGTAGGTTAAAAGAGATTTTTATCTAAGTAATTGTGCATTTAGCATAGCCTACAGTACCATATATTATGAACAAAATTTATGCTTATGGCTCTAGAGATAAGAAGATATAAGCACTGACAAGGAAGAGTTATTGTTCAAATGTTTACGTACTTTTGCTAATGGTGGGGGAGGCCATTTAAATTAGGTATAGTTTTTATTAATACATTAGCTACATGTGACTGTTTATAAATAAGGCTGTCTTAAAAGCACTATCTACTTTAAGCTCTAGCATAATTAATGGAATACCTTCAGAGAAATGGTTAAATATTTCCATTTAAATTCACTATTTCTACTGTAAAGATTGAGATTGATTGGTGAGTTGTTTCTTCCTAAATGTCCTTTCATCAAAGAGTTTTTCAAATTAGTAACTCCAGATACAGATTAACTGTTGGGTCATAATCAGTTTAGATGAAAGTATATACTTTAGTGCAGTAAAGGTTATTTTAAAAGAAAAAGGAGAGGAACGTAAGACATAACAGATTTCAAATCAATTGGCTCAAACAACTGAAAACAAGAGAAGCCTCACAGAGGGGCAAAAAACAATATAACACATTCAGAATCCATATTCAAAAATACATGAAAATTAAACATTGACAAACACAGTGTCTTTTTCTTAAGACTAACCAGTTACATTCACTAAAAATAAAACTTTAAAAATTAAATGACTGAGATAAAGTATTCACAGGAGTATTTCACCAAGCATCTTCAGTATAACTATCCTTTAAATTAGGATAAACTAAGCAAAGTTTCAAATCCCAAAATATGATGATTTTCTTACCATTTGGGGTCCAACATTCACATTTATTGGTCCTAAGGTTTTTGGTAAAATCTTTGTTGGTGAGTTGGTGCTGGAAACGGGAAATGCAACAAATGAAACGTTACCTGAAATGATATTAGAGCACCAGGTTAATGTTCTGCAATGTCAAGGTCACCTTCTATCGGCCTATACATCTGTTCTTTATTGTTGTTTAGTTGCGAAGTTGTTTCTCACTCTTTTGCTACCCCATGGACTGGAGCCCACCAGGCTGCGTATCTCTCCATGGGATTTTTCAGGCAATTGCCTGAAAGTGGATTGCCTGAAGTGGATTGTCATTTCCTTCTCCAAGGGATCTTCCCAACCAAGGGACTGGACCTGTGTCTCCTGCACTGGCAGGTGGATTCTTTACCACTGAGCCAGCTGAGAAGCCCACATTTGTGTTTAAGTAATTTATCAAGTTATGAACAAGAGGCATATAGAAAAGTCACACTATTGCTCTGTTGTAGTGAGGATAATTAGCAAAATAAATCTGAAAAATATATAGTTCAGTCTCTCTGATAACCACTAAACCTTAAGTTGTTTTTTTCTAAGGAAAAAATATCTAAGAGTACATAATGTAAATCATGGGGCTTCCCTTGTAGCTCAGTTGGTAAAGAATCTGCCTGCAGTGCAGGAGACCTGGGTTCGATCCCTGGGTTGGGAAGATCCCCTGGAGAAAGAAATGGCAACCCACTCCAGTATCCTTGCCTGGAAAATCTCATGGACAGAGGAGCCTGGTGGGCTGCAGTCCATGGGGTCGCCAAGAGTTGGGCATGACTGAGCGACTAACACTTAACTTAATGTAAATCATAGTTTATATCACAGTCGAGAATCCCAGTTAGATCTTGATTATAAATAACAGAACATAACAACAAGGAGATGAAGTATAACATGACATAAAATAAATATCTACTAAAATTTTTATACTATAATACCAAATTTTAATATTAAAAGTTAACATGGGTTTCAAAATGTTGTTAGCCACTTTTTGAAATTTTTGTTATACTGGAAAAACAAATATAATGCTACCAAATTACTGATGGTAGAAACTACTAGGATCTTCACAGTGTCTTGAAGTGATCTCAACAAACTAAATTTCAAATTAAGGTAGCAAAATGCTATCCCTCCAAACGAAAAGCTGACCAATAATTTTCTGAACGGTCAACTATTAATACATAACTTTTCTGGACAAACTTCCGTTTATCAATATTTCTCTCAGAAGATAACAGTGGAATCTAATATAACAAAGGAGATCACACAGGAAGTGTGTGAAAGAGGGTCAATATCGAAACTCTGGGGAAAATCAACATTTAAGAGTAGGACCAGAAAGACACCATCCTCAGATGGCCCTCTGTTAGCTCCTACAAAGCCTGCCCAACTCCTGAATGTCTGCTCTCATCTCTTAGTTCTCAGCAGATCTCCTGCAGTAAGGAGCTCAGGCCATGAGGCTGAATCATGGGCTCCTCTTTCTCAGCCTGTGGTGAGCTTACTTGCACCCTCAAATCTTATTTGTCTCAGAGAGGAAGATTCCCATACAAACTACTTCCTTCACGTCTGCTCTGTACTTCCTGTCTTCTCAGGGAACTCTCGCATCAATTATTTCCTCTGTCTTCTGAGTTAAGTATATTACTGGCTCCTTCCCCTCAGTTTCTTATATCATTTCCCTCAAATTTTACATTTCAAAATCAAATTCTTTAATCATATGACATCTCTTCTATGCAGAATCTAAAAAGAAATGATACAAATGAACTTATTTTCAAACCAGAGTCAAAGACCTAGAGAACAAAATTATGGCTGCAGAGGTTGCGGGGGTCGGGGGGGAGGACTGGGGGAAGGGATCCTTAGGGAGTTGAAGATGGATATGTACACACTGCTATATTTAAAATGGAGAGCCAACAAGGTCCTACTGTTTAGTGCCTGGGACTCTGTTCAGTGTTATGTGGCAGCCCGGAGGGGAGAGGAGTTTGGGGGAGAATAGATAAATGTATATGTATGGCTGAATCCCCCTGCTGTCCACCTGAAACTATCACAACATTGTTAATCGGCTGGACTCCAATACAAAAATAAAAAGCTTTAAAAAATCAAATTCCTTACCCTTCTCATGCCCACTCAGCAAGGACCAGTACCCAAATCTGCTTCTCTTTCTTGGTATAGATCATCATGCACCAGCTACCCAAGTCGGAAACCATCAACCTCTCTTCATTCAACCAACAACCACATCCTACTTGTTATCTCCTTACCCCGGCTCCTTTATGTTGCTGGCACTTGTTTAATTTGGAACTTTATCAAATCTCATTTGAATGCAGTTACTTCTCTAATATAGAGCTTCACAGCCCTGGCTGTGCAATGGAATTATCTGGGACGCAATAAAAAACCGCCAGTGTCTGGGTCTCAACCCCAGGCTGCTGATATAATTGGAGTCAACCTGGGCGTTAGACCGTTCAAGTTCTCCAGGAAGCTGCTAGGTGCAGCCAGGGTTGAGCACCACATCCCTGACTGGAGAGCCTACCTCAAATGGCTTTCCTAGCGTCTCTGCACATCCGTGAAGAACCAGTCTTTCCACTGATGAAACCGCTGTGGACACTCCCTATTTAAGGCGTTTCTGAGGTTCCATAACGCTTTCTAAATGCCTTTCAGGCTCCTCAACGTGGCACAAAAGCTTCCGCCTAGAGATCTCGGCCTCCCTGGGAAGCTTTGTGCTTAGCTACACTGTCCACATGCACCTTCCACTCCAATCAGATTAAATTCCCTGCAGTTCCAGAAAGGCCCCAGGTCAACCACTCCAACTCTGGGGCCCACAATTCCTTCTGGTGGGAAGTCTCTCTCTGCTGAGACAACAACTACCTTTCAGCATTTCAAAACAGCACTCCATACTATTTTCTGAGCCATCACTATGTGCCAAAGTGTGTTCTAGAGGCTTCCCACATATACATCATCTCATTACTGCTTAGGACAAAAGTGCGAAGTGTATTTTTACTGACTCCATTTTACCCATGAAGAAATTAAGACAGTGAGGTTAAATAATCGGTACTAGGTCCCTCAGGCTCTAGGGCTTCTGTTCTCTGTGTCTCTAGCCTCTACGCTCTTCTTCTGGGCTTTCGAAAATCTATTATTTACTTGAAATTCGACTGTAAAGGAGACTGCGGTATCAGTTGTGTATTCAAGTGCCTGGTTTAGTTCCTGGCATCACAGAGGTGCACGAAACAATAAAAACTGTTTGACTTGTACAGATTGGAGCTATTACCTTTCCTAATCTGGATCCATACTTCCCGTAATGTAGCCTAAACTGTATCTCTTGTTACTTTTTAACAGGTGAAATAAACTTAACACACCTGGTCCTTTGTTTTTTAAAACATGACTGAGTAATCGGTATAATAATCAAGGTGTCCTTACTCTCTAACTGCTCAACTGATCTTTCATGTAATATGCATATCTTATCTGTTGCTAAAGATTGAGGTTATCCTCAAAACTCCCCAAATGTGGTTATTCACCTGCTTAAGATTTCACCTAACTGGAGAGCAGTACTAATCTGCGATTCTAGGCGGGAGAACTGGAACTGACAGACATGAGCCACGCACTCAGGCCTGGTGGGGGGGGCGGTGCGGGGGACACATCATGAATCCATACAAAGATGAATCCAGCCCTGAAACTGTCTGACTCTCAGATGATCTTTTTTTTAAATAGTCTTAGGGCTGCTGAATGTTAAGACGAGATCATCTCTGATACACTGTGTGAGAAGCAAAAGTCAAAAATTTGCAAACAACAGTGAAGCAAGAAACATATCCAAAAAAAAAGAGGATGAAGGTCAGGGAATAAATTGATCTCAATTTGAAACTTAAGAGTAAAGGAAAATTAAGAATATAAAACTTAGGTAGAAAACAAAAAGAAAAATATCATTAAAGTCAGATCTGTTATGCTAGTTCATATCAAAGAATGTAGCAGGAAACAAATAAATTTGATTCTAAAGAGTATCTGGAAAAGTAAAGACAGAATAGCCGAGAAAATTTTTTGGGGGAAAAAAAAAAAAGGAATAATGGGGAAAGAAAGGAACTTTAGACCCCCAGATTTCACAAGTATTAGATAGCTAAAGGGATTGAATTCATGTGAAATTGGCTAAGATGCAGACAAAAAACCCGACAAAACAGAAATCGAAGCCCCAAATTTGCTTCATCTATATGTGGTAAAAGTAGCATTTCAAATGAATGGAGAAATGGCAGATTAACAGAATTGAGAAAACTTAAGTGACAGAACTGATGCTTTTGAACTGTGGTAATGGAGAAGACTCTTGAGAGTCCGTTGAACTGTGAGGAGATCCAACCGGTCCATCCTAAAGGAGATCAGTCCTGGGTGTTCACTGGAAGGACTGATGCTGAAGCTGAAACTCCAATACGTTAGCCATCTGATGCGAAAAGCTGACTCACTGGAAAAGACCCTGACGCTGGGAAAGATTGAGGGCAGGAGGAGAAGGGGACGACAGAGGATGAGATGGCTGGATGTCATCACTGACTTAATGGACCTAAGTTTGAGTAGACTCCAGGAGTTGGTGATGGACAGAGAGGCCTGGCGTGCTGCAGTCCATGGGGTCAGAGCCAGACACGACTGAGCAACTGAACTGAAGTGAAAACAGACTGACAGATATACTGCCTAAAAATAAACATTTTCTAAACAGCAAAAGACCCAATATACTTAACACAAATCTCAGACTTGGTAAACAAATTCACATAGGATAGATATGCTTAATTTTAATAACAAAAAATTAACAAAAAAGAGGAAAAATTTTAATACACCCGATTGATAAAGGTTAAGAAGTGTGATAATATCCTGAGCTGGTAAAGATGTGACAAAACAGGTGCATATAAAAATATTTAGTTGGTACCTACTATATGCCAAGTTCTAATGCTAATAAGTGCTACAGGTACTGAGCGCAAGTGACCTGTCTGCGGCAGTCAGGGGGGTAAATAGGTCTCCTGGAGAACCTTCTTGGAGGGCAGTCCAACAATATAATTTAGAGAGGAGTTTTGGGACTGTGTGCTAAAGTATAAAATTTTAAGCAAGTGCTCTAATAAACAACTATACACATTTTAAAGCCTTTTCTACCTCAACAAATGATCTTTCAACTGCCCTCCGGGGCCTAAGAGATTAGCTGATACCTAGCCTCTGCAACAATGTCACAGTTAAAAATGGTCATATCTTCTGACCAGCAATTCCTCTGCTGGATGTGCAATCTAATAATCTAAGCCAATAAGAACACGTCCTAGGAGTACAGCATTCTAGATAAAAGCAAAACCTGAGAAACAACTAAAATGTTTAAACATTATGGAATATTATAAAGTCCCTAAAAAATTACAACATTCCCATTATAAAAGCTACGACTTTTCCGACTGAGGACTTCCCTGGTGCTCCAATGGTTAAGACTTTAATTTCCTGTGCGGGGGGTGTGGGTTTGATCCCTGATGAGGAGCTAAGATCCCACAGGCCTCACACCCAAAATAACAAAACATAAAACAGAAGCAATATTGTAACACATTCAATAAAGACTAAAAAGAAAAAAAGAAGATGATTAAATGGTATGATTCTGTCTACCTTAAAAACAACAGAGAAAGACCCCAGGCAAGGGAGCCCTTTAAGTGCCTGAATGAGCGGAGCTACGGAGAAAGATGGCCAAAGAGGCCTTCTGATCAACAGCTGCCAGAGGCTTGAAAAAAGACTCGATAGGGCCGTAACTCCAGTGGCTAAGGCAGCCCGTGTCCCTGTACACTTGGTGCTGCCAGGGTCCCGTGACCCAAGCAACTACGCCATCTTCATGCTCAACCTTCACTGGGTAGTTGCCTCAGGCAAAATAAAAGGCTTGCGTCTATGCACGTGGGGTCACTTTTGTCGAGTCCAACTCTGCAGCCCTGTGGACTGTGGCCTGCCAGGCGTCTTTGTCGGAGGTGCGGGGGTGAGTGGAGGCGGGGGTCAGGGGGGTTCTCCAGGCAAGAGTACTGGAGCGTATTGGCCAATACCAGTTGCCATACCCTTCTAGAGCACTGTATTTCCTGCTGCCCTAGCTGCCAAGCCCCCTGAGTACTTGGTGCTGCCAGAACCCCTGTGACCCAAGCAGCTGCACCACCTGCTCACCTGGGCCCCACAGGGGCAAACCCAAGTCCTCCCGGGCAGCCTTAGGAGCAAGCCCCAGTGGACGACCCACATGCAGAGGTGGAAATAAAACCACAATTGCAAGAGCCACCAGAGGCAGTGTGGCTAAGGAAGAGGACCCAAAACCTTCCCACCAACTGTACAAATTACAGATTAAATCCACACTATCAGCTAGGCAGATTCTGTGTCTATGGAATATATCAAAGGACACGGAGAGCGCCCACCAAAAAAGAAAAAACAAAACACTCGAGTTCCGATAGCTGTGGACGCAAGAACACATAGGAGTAGGACCGAATCTGAGCTGCCCCCACAGCAGATACAGAGACCAGCACAGAGCTGGAGGGTATCCTAGGGAGGTGACGTGGCCTGTGACTCCAAGCGAGTGAAAGGACCCTGAAAGCAGTGACTCACGAAAAAAACACTTATTTTTCTTACGTTTTGACTTGGTCTGTAGTATCTCTTTTTTTTTTTTTTTTCTTTGCTTCCTCCCCCTCCCCACACCCCATAGTTACCAATTTTATTGGCATGATGAAATCTAATTAAGCTTTTGAGTTTTTTTCTTTCTTCAATCACTCTTTTTATTGTTATAAACCTCAGCCTCTACATTGGGCTTTTGCAGTTCTGTGGCGTTTTCCTTTTTCTTTTCCCCTTTCCTCTTAATGTCTTTTTGCTTTACTTTTTAATTTTTAATTCTTTAAAACCTATTATTATTTTTCTACATTTATTCCTTTGCTTTTCCTAACATTCTTTTCTCTTTGCAGTTAATCTTTAATGTATATACATCTTCTTTATCCACCTCTATTTAGCTTTGCATATCTATTCTTTCTTCCTTTTCTTAATTTCCTCTCCTCTCAACTTATTTGTTAGCTTTGCTTTGCTTTACTCCTCAGGTAGCACTTTAATTTAGTTTGTTTCCCAGTTTGTGCTTAGTTAGTTTGTTCTTAACTGGTATATATAATTTTTGGTTTCCTTTGTTCACCAAGTAAATCTATTGTACTTTATTTTTGTTGGACTATTTTGATTTTGCTTATGGATGTATATGTATATGTGTATATTCCATTATATTAATTATTATTTGCTTGATTTTGTAACTGCTGTATGTCTGAGGTTCATCTTTGGTTTCTCATTTTTGGGTATAGGCTTTATTTAATCTCGCTTAAGAAAGGCAATGCCAACGAATGCTCAAACTACCGCACAACTGCACTCATCTCACACGCTAGTTAAGTAATGCTCAAAATTCTCCAAGCCAGGCTGCAACAATACGTGAACCGTGAACTTCCAGATGTCCAAGCTGGTTTTAGAAAAGGCAGAGGAACAAGAGATCAAATTGCCAACATCCTCTGGATCATGGAAAAGGCAAGAGAGTTCCAGAAAAACATATACTTCTGCTTTATTGACTATGCCAAAGCCTTTGACTGTGTGGATCACAATAAACTGTGGAAAATTCTGAAAGAGATGGGAATACCAGACCACCTGACCTGCCTCTTGAGAAACCTATATGCAGCAGGAAGCAACAGTTAAACTGGACATGGAACAAAAGACTGGTTCCAAATAGGAAAAGGAGTATGTCAAGGCTGTATACTGTCACCCTGCCTATTTAACTTATATGCAGAGTACATCATGAGAAACACTGGGCTGGAAGAAGCACAAGCTTGAATCAAGATTGCTGGGAGAAATATCAATTATCTCAGATATGCAGATGACACCACCCTTATGGCCGAAAGTGAAGAAGAAATAAAGAGCCCCTTGATGAAAGTGTAAGAGGAGATTGGAAAAGCTGACTTAAAACTCAGCATTCAGAAAACAAAGATCATGGCATCTGGTCCCATCACTTCATGGGAAATAGATGGGGAGACAGTGGAAACAATGATAGACTTTATTTTTTGGGCTCCAAAATCACTGCTGATGGTGATTGCAGCCATGAAATTAAAAGACACTTACTCCTTGCAAGAAAAGCTATGACCAACCTAGACAGCATATTAAAAAGCAGAGACATTACTTTTCGACAAAGGTCCATCTTTCCAGTAGTCATGTATGGATGTGAGAGTTGGACTATAAAGAAAGCTGAGCTCAGAAGAATTGATGCTTTCGAACTGTGGTGCTGGAGAAGACTCTTGAGAGTCCCTTGGACTGCAAGGAGATCCAACCACTACTTCCTAAAGGAGTCAGTCCTGGGTGTTCACTGGAAAGACTGATTTGAAGCTGAAACTCCAATACTTTGGCCACTTGATGCAAAGAGCTGACTCATTGGAAAAGACCCTGATACTGAGAAAGATTAAGGGCAGGAGGGGAAGGGGACAGCAGAGGATGAGATGGTTGGATGGCATCACCGACTCAGTGGATATGGGTTTGGGTGGACTCCAGGAGTTGGTGATGGACAGGGAGGCCTGGCATGCTGCGGTTCATGGGGTTGCAAAGAGTCGGACACGACTGAGCGATTGAACTGAATGCCGTAGCAAACCTCATGCGGAATCTTTGTTCCCGACCAGAGATCAAGCCATGAGCCTCTGGAGTGGGAGCACTGACTCTAGGATCCTAGACTACCAGAGAACTAAGCCTAGGGAGTACCACACAGGGAGGACTCCTACAAAGGAAGCCACCTGAACACAAGATCTGGCATCATCCAACCGCCAGTAGCACCCTGTGCATTCAAACAACAAACAAAACAAAAAACAAACCCAATCATCAACAGACAGGATTACCACCTCACTCAACTTGCCCATCAGAGGAAAAACAAACAAACAAAAAACCTTAGCATAAATCTTACCCTATATGAAGCTTACATAAACCACTCCACCAATCTTAGGGGGGCAGAAAACAAAAGGAAGAAAGAATTCAACCATGAAGCCTGGGGAAAGGAGACCTCAAACACAGTAAGTTAAAAAAAAAAAAAATAATGAAAAGGCAGAGAAATACTGCACAAATGAAAGAACAAACTAGAAACACAGAAATCCAAATAAATGAAGAGGTAATAGGCAAAGTACCTGAAAAAGAACTCAGAATAATGATAGTACAGATAATCAAAAACCTTGAAAACAGAATGGAGAAAATGCAAACTATCAATTAACAAAGACCTAGAAGGATTAAAGAATAAGTATACAAATAACACAATCAACTGAAATGAAAAATACTCTATCAGAAGCAGAAGAACAAGCCGGTGATATGGAAGATAAAATGGTGGAAATAACTTCTGAAGAGCAGAATAAAGTAAAATGAAAAGACCTGAGAATAGTCTCAGAGACCTCTGGGACAATAGCAAACACACCAACATTTTAATTATAGGGGTCCCAGAAGAAGAGAGAAAAAGAAAGGGTATGAGAAAATTTTTGAAGAGATTATAGTTGAAAATTTCCCCAACATGGAGAAGGAAATAGTCAATCAAGTCCAAGAGGTGCAAAGAGTCCCATACAGGATAAACCCAAGGAGAAACATGCCAAGACATATACTAATCAAACTAACAAAGATTAAACACAAAAAAAGAATATTAAAAGCAGCAAGGGAAAAGCAAAAAGTAACATACAGGGGAAACCCCATGTTTAACAGCTGACCTTTCAGCAGAAACTCCACAGGCCAGAAGGGAATGGCAGGATATATTTAAAGTTCTGAAAGGGAAAAATCTACAACCAAGATTACTCTACCTGGCAAGCATCTCATTCAAAATTGATGGAGAAATCAAAAGCTTTTCAGAGAAGTAAAAGTTAAGAGAATTCAGTACCACCAAACCAGCTTTACAACAAATGTTAAAGGGACTTACACAGTCAAGAAACACAGAGAAGAAAAATATCTACAAATCAAACCCCAAACAATTACAAAAATGACAACAGGAACATATATATCAATAATTATGGATTATATATATCAGCATATATATATATATAATATATATACCAGCAATCTATGGATTCAATGCTATCCCTATAAAATTATCAATGGCATTTTTCACAGAACTAAAAAAAAATTTTCACAATTCATATGGAAACACAAAAGACCCCGAATAGCCAAAGCAGTCTTGAGAAAGAAGAATGGAGCTGGAGGAGTCAAACTTTTCCGACTTCAGATTATACTACAAAGCTACAGTCATCATTATGGTATGATACTGGTATAAAAACAGATATGTAGACCAACAGAACAAGATAGAAAGCTCAGAAATAAACCCATGCACCTATGGGTACCTTATTTTTTTACAAAGGAGGCAAGAATATATAATGGGGCAAAGACAGCCTCTTCAATAGATGGTGCTGGGAAAACTGGACAGCTACACGCAAAAGAATCAAATTTGAATACTTCCTAACACCATACACAACGATAAACTCAAAACGGATTAAACACCTAAATGTAAGACCAGAAACTACAAAACTCTTAGAGGAAAACATAGGCAGAACACTTGACATAAATCAAAGCAAGATCCTCTACGATCTACCTCCTAGAGTAATGGAAATAAAAACAGAAGTAAACAAGTGGGATCTGATTAAACCTAAAAGCTTTTGCACAGCAAAGGAAACTATAACCAAGGTGAACAGACAACCCTCAGAATGGGAGAAAATAACAGCAAATGAAACAACTGACAAAGGATTAATTTCCAAAATATACAAGCAGCTCATACAACTCAATGCCAGAAAGACAAACAATCCAATCAAAAAGTGAGAAAAGGATCTAAACAGACATTTCTCCAAAGAAGACATACAAACGGCTAACAAACACATGAAAAGATGCTCAACATCACTCATTATTAGAGAAATGCAAATCAAAACTCCAATGAGATATTACCTCTTACCAGCCAGAATGGCCATCATCAAAAAGACTACAAACAATAAATGCTGGAGAGGATGTGGAGAAAAGGGAATGCTCCTGCACTGTTGGTGGGAATGCAAACTAGTACAGCCACTGTGGAAGACGGTATGGAGATTCCTTAGGAAACTAGAAATAAAACCACCATATGACCCAGCAATCCACTCCTAGGCACATACCCTGAGGAGACCAAAACTGAAAAGGCACATGTGTCCCACGGTTCACTGCAGCACTATTTATGATAGCCAGAACATGGAAGCAACCTAGATGCCCATTGACAGAGAATGGATAAAGAATTAGTGGCACATATACACAATGGAATATCACTCAGCCATAAAAAGGAACCCATCTGAGTCAGTTCTGATGAGGTGGATGAACCTACAGCCTATTATACAGAGTGAAGTAAGTCAGAAAGAGAAAGATAAATATTGTAGTCTAATGCATATATACGGAATCTAGAAAAATGGTACTGAAGAATTTATTTACAGGGCAGCAATGGAGACACAGACATAGAGAACAGACTTATGGACATGGGGAGAGGGGAGAAGAGGGTGAGATGTATGGAAAGAGAAACATGGAAACTTACATTATCATATGTAAAATGGATATAGCCAATGGGAATTTGCTGTATGTTTCAGGAAACCCAAATCAGGGGCTCTGTATCAACCTAGAGGGGTGGGAAGGGGAGGGAAATGGGAGGGAGCTTCAAAGGGAAGGGGATGTATGTATACATCCATCAATCCATGTATGGTTGATTCATGGTGAGGTTTGATAGTAAACAACAAAATTCTGTTAAGCAATTATCTTTCACATAAGTTTACAGATGCAGAAGGAGTCTGGCAAGATAACAAACTTAATAGAGGTTACCTCTGGGTGAGTAGTAGGGATAAATGTCTTCCTTTGTTTTATACTTTATTATTATTAAAAAGTTTTATGAACATGCATGTTTATAATGTAAAAACCTATTGCTACTCTGAACCGCCCCCCCCCAAAAAAAGAGAGAGTGACAGGGAGTCAGCCAGTACTGTTCATACAAGGTAAAGATCTATAAATGAAGCATCTCTGTTTTATAATTAGTAAAAATGAAATTTGTTTCAGGAGCAGTTAAAGAGACTCTACTGGGATTTCACAATTGTAATATCTAGAAATAAAAGATATGTATTTAGACATAATTTACTTTCATAAAATCAACTAGGCTCAGCAGCAGAAATGTAATTTTTTGGATTCAAAAAGATATTTAAATAGGTTACAAACATCTAGCCTCCTGAAATGTCAGCTCCATTAAGTGTAAACCAAACCAAGTCTAAATAATTTTTCATAAGTACTTGGCCTTAATTCACAGCTGCCTGGCAACAGGGTCCTGACACTGTCCAGAAGCCAATGTCTAGCACATGATGTATTTATTAAAAACAAAAATTTAAAGACCAGCCTGGATTTTGATCCTGGCAATTCCCTGAATTAACTAAAATGAGATCAATCACCTAGGAAAGGGGCTTGAAAAAGAGCTAAAACTTATAGCAAATCTTGGAAGAGGCACAAAATTTTGCCTCAAATTTTATCTTGATTTCTTGAATAACTGGAATCCTTCTGTTTCCATTAGAATTGTCCAGACACCAAAGAGTTCTTTCAATTGTAATTCTTGGTGCGGGGGTGGGGGTAGGGTTGGGTGGGTGGGCATGGTTCTAGTTATAGTTAATCACCTTCAATATGTCCAATTAAAATGAAAACTTCAAATAATTGTGGTTTGTTATGATGTCACTAGACTTCCCAGATGGCGTTAGTAGTAAAGAACCCGCCTGCCAATGCCGGAGACATAAGAGGCGCGGGTCAGGAAGATTCCCCTGGAGACGGGCATGGCAACCCACTCTGGTATTCTTGCCTAGAGAATCCCCAGGACAGAGGAGCCTGGCGGGCTACAGTCCCACAGGGTTGCAAAGAGTCAGACATGACTGAAGTGACTAAGCACGTATGATGTCAGTACAAGTTATATTTTATCTTTTGGGGAAAAAATTTTTGGCCTTGAACTAGCTTTGGGGAAAACCTCCATCCAAGCCTATCTCATCCTCCTAGAAGAACCATATTAGTAACTTATTATAGGAATGAATATGCTTATTTTATGGGTTTATAAATATCTCAAATCAGAAATTGTTAACATCCCATACGTACAGGGTCCAAACTTCACAGGACAAGCTAAACCTACAGCCCTAAAGAAAAGTTAAAAATGTGGTGGTATATATATGTGTGTGTCAAACTCGTAGAACTCTAGGCTAAAAAGGGTTAATTCTACTGCATGTAAACTGCATCTTAATTTTTAGAAATCGGAAAAAAGCGCCCTATGCAATTTATTTATTGCTAAGAAGCTAATTACAGATTAAACCATCCTCTTGCTTGTCCTCTTCTGTTACCTACTTTACAAATTTATTTTTTAAACAGGTAGTTCATGGATCTGTCTAAACTACATTCTCCCAGCTACTCTCTATTTTGAAAACATCTTGCATCATTACAATCTATCCCCTTCTGCTGGATCACTCTTATCAGCCTATGAACACACATTTTTTTTCTTTCATCTTAAAAACAGGACACAAAAACATAATTAAGTTGCCTTAACTATGTACACAGCTCTCCAGCTACCAATTCGTTTCGGTTGCCCTTCACAACAACAAAACTCACCAAATCTGTCAACATCTGCTCTCTCTACTTCTCCACTGTTCTCTTTAACCCATTCTCACGCCCGCTCCCCAACTTCACTGAACTAGTTCTTACCAAGATCATCTCCATGTTGCTAAATCCAATGGTCAATTCTCAGTTTTCAACTTAACCTTAATCTACCAGCCACATCTGATACTGTTCAAAAATCACACCTTCCTCTCAAACACTCTCCACTTGGCATCCAAACCTCCGCTGTCTCCTCTGAACCACTGGCTTCCCCTCCCTCGTGGTTGCTGGATCCTCCTAGAAACAATCGGGACCCCTTTATATTAATTAGTCCTCTGACTCTTTTGTCAACCCTTCCTCACGAGGTGGTAGGACAGCTCCTGTCAGACTCATGTATCCAACTGTCCTTTTGCATATCTCCATTTTGATGTTTAATCGTTACCTCAAACTTCACATACTCGAAACTGAACTCTTAATACTCCAAATCTCTGACCGCTCCCCAGCCCACACAGAAAACTCCTCCCATCTCTCTCTTCATCGCAGTAAATGTCAGCTCCATTCTTCAACTCTTCATAGATCAAAAGAGATCACTATTGACATTCTCTTATATCCTACATACAATCCATTAATAAACCCTACTGGCCCTATCTTTAAAATGTATTCTGACTAGAGAACAAAGTTGTGGTTACCAGTTAGGGAGGGACAGACAATGTATTGAGGGAAGCACAAAATATTGGGTGTAAAATAGGCTCAAGGAAATATTGTTCCACATGAGAAATATAGGCAGTGTCTTATAAAACTACAGCACTGGAGAAAAAAAAAAAGCAGATGGACAATGAAAAAATGTAACAAAAGGTACAAAAAAAATGTAATTAAAAAAACCCAAACAATCTATGTACAAAGAGGTGGTCTCAGAATATTGCTTGTTTATATTTATGGTGGTGGTCGTTATTTTGAATTTTCTTTTAGTTCTTTGCTATACATCTGTATCCATACCCACAGTAAAAGTGATTTTTAATGTTTACAAAAAGTAAAATAAATGTGGGGCTTCCTTGGTGGTCCAGTGGCTAACACTCTGCACTCCCAGTGCAGGGGGCCTGGGTTCGCTCCCTGGTCAGGGAACTAGATCCCACGAGCCACAACTAACAGTTGTGACCAAAGATCCCACGTGTCAGGCTGCGATGAAAACCCAGGGCAGGCAAAAAGTTAAATAGTAATATCAAGCCCTCAAGAAACTCACAGTTTAAAACATGAATAAAACAAAAGAAAATGTATCTTGAATACAACCATTTCTCATGCACTCTGCTGCTACCACTCTGATCCAAGTGACCATTTCTATCCTGAATTACTGTAATGTGTTTCTGATTCATTCACCTGTCCTGCATGAGGCCCACCTAGACCCACAACTCTGCTCTCAAGCTTTCCAATACAGTAGTCATTAGACAGAAGCTATAAAGCACTTGAAATGTAGTTAGCACGACTGAGGACCTAATTTCTAGACTTTTGGTGTTCTTAGTCACTAAGTCCTGTCTTAGCATCGTTAATACCGTTTGCAACTCTTTGCAACTCCATGGACTGTAGCCTGCCAGGCTCCTCATGCCTGAGAAATCCAGTGTGCAGGATTTCCCAGGTAAGAATACTGGAGTGAGTTGCCATTTCCCTCTCTAAATTCCTAAACTTTTAAAATTTTAATTAACTCAAATTTACAAACTGAAGCAGTAGTAAATATTTTTCCATTAAAAACAGCATGACTATTTTGGTAGTACTGCATTTCACCCCAATTGTTGGAACTTTTAACATCTAAACTGAAATGTGCTTTAAATGTAAGATAACAGATTTTGAAGGCTAAGTAACCAAAATCTATCTCACTAAAAATCTGATTATGTTGATTACATGTTCAATGATAAATGTTCTACTTATTGGGGTAGATAAAATTTATCATTCAGATTAACTTTATCTGTTTCTTGTCACCATTTTAACCTGGCTACTAGAAAATTTAAAATTATGTGACTTATGTCACCCTACTGAACAGCACGGCTTTATCTGTCATCACACAGCCGAGTGATCCTGCTTTGTGGAGTAATTCTCTCAAAAACTCTCCAGTGACTCTGCAGTCTTTTTTTAAATATAAATTTATTTTAATTGGAGGTTAATTACTTTATAATATTGTATTGGTTTTGCCATACATCAACATGAATCCGCCATGGGTATACACATGTTCCCCATCCTGAACCCCCCTCCCACCTCCCTCCCCGTACCATCCCTCTGGGTTGTTCTAGTGCACCAGCCCCAAGCATCCAGTATCGTGCATCGAACCTGGACTGGCGATTCATTTCATATATGATATTATACATGTTTCAATGCCATTCTCCCAAATCATCCCACCCTCTCCCTCTCCCACAGTGCAAAAAACTGTTCTATACATCTGTGTCTCTTTTGCTGTCTCACGTACGGGGTTATCATTACCATCTTTCTAAATTCCATATATATGCGTTAGTATACTGTATTGGTGTTTCTCTTTCTGGCTTACTTCACTCTGTATAATCAGCTCCAGTTTCATCCACCTCATTAGAACGGATTCAAATGTATTCTTTTTAATGGCTGAGTAACACTCCGTTGTGTATATGTACCATTCATCTGCTGATGGACATCTAGGTTGCTTCCGTGTCCTGGCTGTTATAAATGCAGTCCTTAAGATGGTTAATCGGGCCCAGGGTCACTTGACCCCTCCTTTGTGACATCATCAGCTGTCCGATCTCTCCCCCCTCTCCCTTTGTTGTACTGCATTCACCCAGGACTGTGCGCTGCTCCGCAAACCACGTCCAGCAATTTTCTCCCTCCTGGCCTTTGTCTCTCAAGTCCCCTCTGTTGATCTGGATATTCATCTACGTGCCTTATTCCCCAGTTTCCTTCAAGACTCTGCTTGGTTGTCAGTGCATCAGAAATGCCCGACTACCCCACGTCAGCACTTCTTCACTCACCATGACTTTTCACCACAGCACTTCCGTTTGACTGTACCGCACTTACTTGTTTGTATGATCACTATCTGCCCACAGCACACATGACACACCTGTCACAGAGACACACGCACCCCGACGTTCACTGCGGCACTGTTTACAACAGCCAGGACCTGGGGACAGCCTAAATGTCCGTCGAGAGAGGAAGGGGTAAAGAAGATGTGGTGTGTGCATGCACACATATTTAGATGTGTATGTATCCACACACACACACACACAGGTAAATACAATGGAACACCGCTGCTGCTGCTGCTGAGTTGCGTCAGTCGTGTCCGACTCTGTGCGACCCCACAGACGGCAGCCCACCAGGCTCCCCTGTCCCTGGGATTCTCCAGGCAAGAACACTGGAGTGAGTTGCCATTTCCTTCTCCAATGCATGAAAGTGAAAAGGGAAAGTGAAGTCGCTCAGTCGTGTCTGACTCTCAGCGACTCCATGGACTGCAGCCTACCAGGCTCCCCTGTCCATGGGATTCTCCAGGCAAGAACACTGGAGTGGGGTGCCATGCCTTCTCCAACAATGGAATACTATTTGGCCATAAAAAAGAACAAAACGGGGTCATGTGTAGAGATGTGGATGGACCTAACACTGTCATACAGAGTGTAGTCAGAAAAACAAGTATATATTAATGCATATACGTGGGATCTGAACAAATTAGTATAGACCATCAGAGACACAGATGTAGAGAACACATGAAATGTATGGACACCAAGGGAGGAAGGGTGGGTGTGGGATTAATGGAGAGATTGGGATTGACACATACACACTATTGATCTTATGTATAAAATAGGTAACTAATGTGGCTCAGTGGTAAACAATCCACCTGTCAATGCAGGAAATACAGGAGATGCAGGGTCGATTCCTCGGTCGCAAAGATCCCTGGAGGAGGGGATGGCAACCCACTCCGGCATTTTTGCCGAGAAAGACCCTGGCATGGACAGAGGAGCCTAGTGGGCTACAGTCCACACGTTCACAAGACACAACCGACAAAGCACACACAAGGAGAACACACTATGCACAGGGAGCTCCGCACGCTCACAAGAGAGTCGGCACAACCGACAAAGCACACACAAGGAGAGCACACTACAGCACAGGGAGCTCCGCACGCTGCTCCGCGGTGACCTCACTGTGGAGGAAATCCCCAAAAGAGGACATATATGTATACTTACGGCCGATTCACTTTGCTGCACAGTGACCAAAAACTAACACAGTGTTGTAAAGTAACTATACTCCAATAAAAATTCCAAAAAATATATGTCAGATGAATGAATGAATGCACAAATACATGAATGTCTGCATGGAAGCATGTGATACAAATTCAGGAGATAGGCATATTATTCAATGAAACTAAATCTCCTCCCATCACCAACCACCACCTAACCATTCCCCCCCTTCCCTAGTGACAGCTACAACACAAGTTTCTATATAACCTTTCAAAAATTCTCAAGGCATATACTAACATATATACATATATATATATAATCCTTTTTCCCTTACACACATGGTTAAAAAAAAATCAGTTTGCACATTGCTTTTTTACCACTTAACAATACTATATCTATTTTAGATGTCTTTCCCTACCTATTTAACTACATATATACTTTTGCTTCAACATTTACTTTGTTAACTATATAATATTTCTTTGTATAGCTCTAGCAGCTTGAGTCCCTTTAGTGTTACAAACATTAATAGTAAAATCTTTTTATTACTACAAATAATGCTACAATGACTACATATATCTTTACACACATCAGTTGTACCAAATATCTGCACAAATTCATCCTCTATTCAGAAAGGTATGAATGTATCCATTTCCACATAACCTTAGCAACTCAGTGTTTTATCAAACTTTATTTCTGTCAATCTTTAGGTTAAAGATAGCATCTCACTTTGATTTTATTTTGATTTTATTATGAAGAATAAGGCTAATATGCTTTGTTTAAAAGTCATTTAAATTTTCCTTCCTGAGAATTAGGACCATCTTCCTGTTGGCTGGTGGTGATTCATTGGTGGCCTCTCTTTAAATACTGAAAGGGTAAGAATATTCTTTGTTATACCTGGTGAAAATATTTTTCCCAATTTGACACTTGTCTTTGGCTTTTATATATGATTTTCTCTTCACATTTGAAAAGAATATAGTCAATCTTATACTTCTTTCCTTTTATGACTTTAATGTCATATTAAAAAGGTCTGTGAACACATAAGAGATGCGGGTTAAATCTCTGAGTCAGGAAGATCCCCTGAAGGAGGGCATGGCAACCCACTCCAGTATTCTCGCCTGGAAAATCCCATGGCCGGAGAAGACTGGCAGGCTACAAGCCACAGGGTCACAAGAGTTGGATAAGACTGAAGTGACTTAGCATGCACAAGTTTGGTATTTCCAGTTAGATATGCTATTCTTGAATTTAACTGTCATTCATTACATACTAAAGACTGTATTAAACATCCCCCATGTTTTCTACTTTGATACCTTCATTTAAAATTTTACATCCTTGGCCATCTGGAATTTATTTAATGTGAGCAATGAATGACCCAATTTTGCCCCCTAGATGGCTACTTTAGGCTACCAAAGGTAGAGGGCTACCATCTAATGAGAACTCTACTGCCCTCCCCCACGCTGCATGAACGTCTACCTTACTGACTACCTTCAGTCATACTAAGTCTTCCTGATTGACTGTCTATTTGCTCCACCGATGTGCCTCTTTATACGGCAGCATCACATGCTTCACTTCGTTCATGATTAACACTTCCAACAGAAAATAAGGAGACTCGGAGAGTGTCACACGTTTCCCTCCTTCCCATACTACCCTTTAATTATTTGTTAATAACGGTTTTAAAGGACTATAGATCAGTTTCAAATACAGTACTAATGAGGTCAAGTCACAGGTCGATTCTGGAAGAGGTCCATTCATTCTGCAAAAAGGGAAGATTCCACAGTCTTCAGCCTATTTCTAACTCTAGCCAGTCATCTAGCAAATAACATATGTCACTGAAGAGAGAGTGGGGTACGGAGAACAATATGATGGCTCAGGGGATATTTATCACCTTTATTTGAAAAATAACTCAGGCCCCACAGATCACAGCACTATCTTCATAAAGCAATCACACATTAGTTTGCAAAGATAGGGGAAACAGCAAATCTGTAAAGATAGTAAAATATAGCACATCCATGTATAAGATGCATGTCGGGATTGGGGACTGAAGGTAAATAAACCTGCAGTCACTCTGACTTCATTTGTTAATTTTTTTTTTTTTTTAAGTTTTCTATTTACGATTTAGCAATATACTGGGCATTACCTGTATGTACCCCATAACACTGCTGTGTTCTGTATTGTTGCATCTGTACTCAATCATGTTCACCAAAGTTGCTAAGATTAAATCCAACACCATTACTACACTTTGTAACATGGGTGACCATGGTTATCGCTATAATTGGTAAGGTTGAGAAATAGAAAAGTTCGTAAGATCTCCAAAGTTATGGTTAAAATGACCTTTAGTGTATGTGGTTCCAAAATGGAAAACAAGCATCCTTACAGCATAAATGAAGACAGAAGAAGTGAAATGCACATTCCTATATATCACAGGCATGGAAGCCAGAGTCGGAATGTTTTTGCAGCTGTCAGAAAACAAGACGTCTAGGATTTCCCCCGCCACCACAAAGGACCACCTAACCAGAATCTTTCCAAGGAACCAGAGAGGATCCTTGAAGTGACCATAACCTCCCACCCCCCCAAAAAAAAACCAACTCTACAGCCCTCAGAGCATACTCCCAATGGGCCAATAAATTTTTTATGTCAGTCCTTCCTTGCCCTGGAGGATCCAGTCTTTTTTTGTGTGTGAATAATCTGACTTTATTCAGCATGCTAATACAGTTTAAACTGGTAATAAATTAGTATGCTAGGTTGCTTCAGTCGAGTCTGACTCTGTGCGACCCCACAGACGGCAATCCACCAGGCTCTGCCATCCCTGGGATTCTCCAAGCAAGGACACTGGAGTGGGTTGCCATTTCCTTCTCCAAGGATCCAGTCTTTTCTCTTGGCTTTGATAAGCATTTTTACTTGGAGGACACCTTTTAAAACCATTAGCTAGCTCTCCCTTTCTCTGGTATCCATAACCATAAATACCCTGGATTCTTCCATCTGAAAGGAGAAAAACATTTCTTTCTTCTTTTCCTCACATGTCAGAATTTAAAGAGGGCCTACTAACTTCTTAATGAACTGCTAATTCAAGCTCTGGTATCAGGAATATTATAATTGTTTTCATTTAGTTCATCAAATGTCAAAACTAAAAGATCTTAGAAATCATATATGGCCCATTCTCCCTGGGTTTTTTTGTAGGACTTTTTTTTTTCAGTGTCCATCCAAAAACATTCAGCTCTTCTAGAGGCTGGATCCTACTGTTTTTCAATGGCTTCTTTAGTTAAAACATGTCCCCTTGTCCTTTTTCTGTTTACCTTGCTGAGACAAGGACAACTTTTAATTCTTGATTTCCACTTCGACCTCCTTAATTAGGATTTCCAAGTGTTGGACACATTATCTTCTGATTAATAATTAAGTTTACCATATGGCCTCAAACGATTTGGTTCTTCCAAGCCTTCCCAGTAATTCTTCCCATGTGCCTGGTCATAGGACACAAAGAGGATGACAACAGTGGGAGAGGGTAGTATCCCTCTTCATCAAAATACGTTTCTGGGCTCCACTAGACACCTATAGAATCAAAAACCAGGTGGCAATGAGTATTTTAAATAAGTATCTCAGACGATTCTGAGGATCAAGCAAGACTGGGACAAATTGCTACAAGTACCCTTTTTCTCTGTGTTCAAATCCAGGAAGTAATGATGTCTAAGTAGACTCTACTCCACTTATCTCCATTTTTGTCTTAAAAAGAGAAAGGGCCAAGTGACCCTTATTTATTTATTATTATTATTATTTATTGTCTCTTGTTCTTACATGTTATATCTTTTCAGTGTTTAGCCTATTTTCAGCCACTACTTTTAGCACCTCACCAGAGCCAACAGACCCACCAGATGGCACAGAGACGCTGTCTGTTGTCTAGAAAAGAGAGTGAGTGGAAAGCAGCATATTTTATCTTGGACCAACAGCCACTGAATGGCCGAAGTAGATCAACACAGCTGGGTGCAACCACACGATCAGGCCCGATGAGCATTAGAATACTCAAGGGCACTTAATTGGAAATCACTCTCATGAAGAAGCCCATAACCCCTCTGAGATGCTAACTTGCCCCAGACCCTGTTACAAATAAATCACTCAGATAGTAAAGAATCTGCCTGCAGGAGACCTGGGTTCGACTCATGGGTCAGGAAGATCCCCTGGAGAAGGGAATGGCTACTCACTCCAGTATTCTCGCCTGGAGAATTCCATGGACACAGGCGCCTGGGGAGCTATAGTCCATGCAGTCGTAAGCAGTCAGACACAAATGAGCGACTAACACTTTGACACTTTCAAGAGAAGCTCTTTTTCTAATATTTACAAAAGGTGCCAAAGGCTACAGACAGATTCCGTTTAAAAGTTGCGTTCTTAAAACAAATTTAAAACTTTAGGAAACAAACTCAAAAAGACCAAAGACCACCCATGAATTAGAATTTCAAAGCATTTCTTTTCCTTAGCAAATAAAAACTGGGACTATTATATTCCATATGCCACGCTGTTAACTCATTCAAAACTGCACTGTTATCAATACTCTTATTTCAATACTGTCTTCCACTTGAGAGCTATCACTGAAGCTACATTTAAACCATACTGTCAAGAGCACAAAATCTTAGACATCAGGATCAACAAACTCTTTTGTATTAAAATCTTACCCATGAAAAGATTCTGCAAACTTTTAAAAAATAAGTTCTACTGGGTCCACTTGGCACACAGTAAGTGCTCAGTTAGAAGTCTCTTCATTTCTCTCTCAGAGAAATTGCCAAGAGAGCTGCCAAACTGTGCAAGAGAAAGCCAACTGCCAAAAGCAAAGCCCCTTGCTGCTGATCTCTGGCTTCAGAGTCAAGAACCAAGAGTTCACTTGAAAACTGGTTGCTTAACACTTGGTAGAAAGAAAGAATGTTATTACACCACAGGTTCCTGTAGCCACTTGCAAAACACAGTTAGCTCATAATACACTTAAAGCACAGCACTTGTACTTGCTCCTTAACAACAATGTAAAAAGGTCTTTTTTTCAGAAAAACGTAGGCTTCTGGCAAATCTTCCCTATGACTTACACACCAGAGATGAGAGATTTCTAGGTCACCATGAATGGTTTCTAATGGCATAAAAATAGGTAAAACCAAGAGAACATCTAAATCAGCCACTCTCTGGGTCTTCGGAATTGGAGAGAAATGAATAGGAAAGGTTCACACCTCCCAGACCTCAGTTTTTGCTTAAGAGTTTACAGATAAGGCAGGAACCACAAGTATTTCACTCCAGAAGTCTTCATCCAGTATGCTATTCTTAAATTGAAGGCTTAACAATCTCAATGACTTCTGCACTGCTGTTGCTGATGTGGTAATGTACTGTCATATCTACATTTATATTCATAAGTGACATATTTTTGATAACTATAAGCCATGATGCTGTCAAAGTTATGTATCACATGTGCAGTCACCTTTTTTTTTTTAGGGCTCTCTAGTCCATTAACACTATGTACATTCTTTGGTCAAAATGATAAAGATTCTTACTCTAATCAAACCTATAACTTGGTAAATCCATTTTAAGCTCCTGTTAGTTAGTTATCTTAGAGAAAAACAATTCAACCGCTCCATACTGCTATTCCTTAAACTCTTAATCTTAATTCAAAAAATGGTCTGAAAAGTTTCAAAATCTTTGAATTCTGTTGTCAATACGTAAAGCAAAGAAAATCTTCTGGGAAGCCCAGAGATCATAGTAAGGAGCAAGAGAAATTTTTAATAATCTCCTTTAACGTTGCTATCTTTCTCAGTCCTCTCCTTAGACCAGCTAAACATTTAGAAAACCGTTTAACATTTGCTCCATATGCAAATTTGGAACTACGGTTCAAAGAATTTTCTGGCTATCATATATTACTAACTTCATGGTGCAGGGTGGGGGCTACATTTTAGTAAGTGCCTAATCAGAAATATCTGGTGCTCAGCACTGGTTTCCTAAGACCGAACTTTAAGAGATGCATAAAATCCTAATATATATAAACACATACTATATGGGAGCACAGAGCTTCTCTATGTGTTACTTGTAAAAGGAGACATTTTTACTTTACTCATTATGAACTTCACCAAGTGAAAGGCCATTTTTTGACTGCTTTCATTTCATGCATATTGCTTCCAAGCTCTTCTTCCTTCTTACCCTTTTCAGCAGATAAACATTCTCCTCTCTCCACGAGCTTACTTGCTCTAAGCTTATTATCCTTTTTTTTTTAAAGAGGGAAACTACAACACATCATTTCAATTAAACTCAAAATATTTCTCCTACATTTCTTATTCAAAGATCTCTAGGAATAAGTCTCATGCTTCTCACTGAAGATAAAATAATCTCTCACTAAATGTAAACGATGTTTCATGCTTCAATTTCATTTTGAGCCTTACTATCTACTGTGCAAACTTTTGCCACCTAAGTATTCCTTATATATTTGAAAGTGGCTTAGTTTTTTCCATAATATTATATATGGTTTAATGATCATTTCCTCTGTCACTAACTTTCTCACATTTCCACTAATGACACACAAATTATTTTTAATTTAAAAAAAAAACCTCTTCAAAAAGTATGTTACTTGGAATATGTTACTCTACTGTTTCTCAAATCCTCAGTATAAAAGAATAAATTGTAAACGACTATTTTTTCTTTATTCACTAATTAAGTCAGATTTATGACCGCCCCTCCCCATTCCAGCTACTGTGAATTTTGAATGAAACAACCTCAATTGTAACAGAAGAAACATCTGTTGCTTTTTTCTTCATCAGGGCTTTCCAAACTGAAAGAAAGCCTCTGCCTGACCTCCTCTCCCTCTCCATCCGCCACCCCCCAACACTAAGTTCCTTCAGACTTTTTTTTAAAGTAAACAAACATATTGTTGAAAACTGTACCGTGTCCATTTAAAATGTCACAGTTTATCTAGAAACATTCTCTTTACTGAAGTTCATAGAACGAGTAAATGTTACATATATCACAAAGCCAGAGATGTGACTGGGGGAATACTCATTGTAACTGAAATGCAGGCTTCAAGAGGACACTTGAAGAGATCAAGCTGTCACATTCTGGGCTCAGGCAGGGCTGTTTATGGCTAAAATTTTCTTCACAGGATCCAGACTCATATAGGATCTTGCACGCTGTATTTTCCTTGCCAATCTAATGCTAACATAATGGCAGTCCCTTCCAAGAGGCAGACACCAAATGGTGCCACCCACACTCTCACACTGTGCCTGGTAATAAACCATAAAGCAGTGGAATGCACCGGCCCCTTTATGAGCAAACAATGCCTGAGCTTCATTAGAATACAGCTGACATTTTCAAAGCACAAATACTTTTAAGAAAAATGAACTAGGAAAAAAGGGAATGAAACAGCTATAAAAGCTGAAATATTTTTCTTAAGTGTCAGGTTTATTCCAAAGATCCGGAGGAAGCGGATTTTACTCTTGACAATTTCAAAGTTTTCATAAATGAGAAAAAAAAATTGTATGGTAAGAGGCAAAGCTTATTTTATTAACCACTGGAAAGAAATGAAAGTAAAAACTCCCTTCATTCACAAGTTAAGAACCACGAAGTACCTTTAAAAGGATTTGTTTCTTTAATTGCTTCTTTGGTTCTTGAACAGCGAAAATGGAGCTCCAGAATTATTTTTACATTTTAATTGATTTATATAAGTAACTGAGTGATGAACTAAGCTTACTCTACCCCTCCCCCCTGCCCACCCCAACCCCCATACCCTGTAGTTTTCCTGTCTGCAACAAGCAAGGACGTCTTGAAAGCGGCTTGCTCCTGGCTATTTATCAATTTAACATTGCTGCTGCTGAAAGAATATAAAATAAACACTGTAAAAACGCACCCAGCAGTAAGAAACAAAATGATCTCTCTTACCTGGTCTAAAGAAGCATGCCTCTCACTGCAGTACCAACAACACTCTACAGTCTTTGTTACCATTCACTGGAAACTTGAGACTGTGTCAGACATGAGCAATCGAGCTCAGAGACGCTCAATTTAACATACTTCTCAGTAAAACTAAAAAGATGCTCAAGAAAATTGTTTTGTGTACTGGCTTTTAAAAGAGAAGTACTGTCTAATGCCACAAAAACACTTAAAAAGAAACAAAGTCATATTAAAGATTTTCAGAAATAGCCTTAAAATAAAAGTGGTGAAACAACACAATGCCTAACTCGATATTAACGCTTTTCTAAAAATCACTTGAATTTTAACTGGCCAAAAAATAGGATGGAACTTACTCATGAACTCTGCATATTTCGAATTATACATGTCAGGGTATTTGCTGGCTCCGAGGCAGTCACAAAGGAGGAGATTTTAGTGCATCTTGAAGGCAGAGCAAAAGCACCATGAGTTGCAGGGGGGAAAAAAAGGAGAAACTCTTGAAAAACTGGTCAGCCTTTTCAAGCTGTAATAACTGTCCAGCTCCTCTGGGAGGAAAAAAACAGTCCTGGTTCTGCCCCCTGAGATAGGAGGCTATGCTTCAATGCCAAAGTGAATGACAGGCCCATTTCTGATATCAACAAAGAGCAGCTTAGTGGTGCTCAATTTTTTTTTCACTTTCCCACACAGTTAGAAGTTCTAACTTTTTCAGGTTAGTACCTTTATATCTAGGGTTAAGTACCTTTCACTACTTTCCCAAGAGAGAACCCAATTATGTTGTCCTAGTTTTTTAAATGATTAATTAAAATTACATACCTAATTATCTTACTGTTTTTTCCTAGGCAGGAAGCTGAACAAAAGATGACCTCTTAAATTCCTTTCCAAATCTAACCTTTGCCATATCAGATTACCATACGACTAATTATTAATATTAATAAGGTGCTCCTGCATCGGGCCATGAGGACACCAAGAGAAACAAAAAGTAGGTAACAAATATAAAAAGGTAAAGGGAAAGATAAAATTTTCAACTAGCTAGGTGCAAAATCATTTATTAAAGTGCAGGTCTCTGATTATACAGATTCAAAGCAATAAACACTTCTGATCAACAGACAGAGGAGCCAAGCACTATTCTGGGCTCTGAGATACAGCAGGGAACACGACAGACAAAAGTCAAGTGCAATAAACCCCTGTCTCCAGTGGGTTCGCTTATATCTCAGGTCCCTGAAAGTGTAGCTCCTGGATGGCTAAGGTACCCTTCTTCGTTTGATTAGTTGTCACCTAATGTGAAATATTCTCCCTTGAAAGTATAGCTTACTCCAGAGGGCAAGGATCTTCTGCTTGCTTCACTGCTATATCCCCAGTGGCTAAGACAGAGACTGTTAGACACTCAAATAAACATATGCTGCTACTGCTAAGTCACTTCAGTCGTGTCCGACTCTGTGTGACCCCGTAGACGGCAGCCCACCAGGCTCCCCCATCCCTGGGATTCTCCAGGCAAGAATACTGGAGTGGGTTGCCATTTCCTTCTCCAATACATGAAAGAGAAAAGTGAAAGTGAAGTCGCTCAGTCTGTCCGACTGTTAGCGACCCCATGGACTGCAGCCCACCAGGCTACTCTGTCCATTGGATTTTCCAGGCAAGAGTACTGGGGTGGGGTGACTGAATAAAAAACTCCAACAGAGCTTTTTCTTAGCCAAATTTTTATTTATAAATGGATTATGTATCTACCACATCTTACACACAGAGATATGTCAAAAAGATACAGCACAATGTACATTAAATTGAACTGCAAATATTTATTAGCTTGAAACTGAAAAATACAACCTCAATGGGCCTGTAGCTTTTCAGATCTAAAATCTGTTTTCAGTAATAGATATGAGGTCACTGTAATACTTGAGTAAAGGAATCAGTCAAAAAATTCTATACACTAAGGTTTTGTAGACCATCATTTTTCAGGGGCATTTTGAATTAAAAAAAAAACAAAACAAGAAACTTGAAAATTACACAGCACCCTATCAGTTTTGTGTATTAAAATCTAGTATGAATACCTCTGTTTATACACCCACATTTGAAAACAATCTTCCTATCCCTGCTTCTCACTGTTCTCGATTGCCTTACCAGAAACAACACAATAAATAAGCACGTACCTCTGACCTACGAGGTCAGCCCGAAGTGATAGCCCACGTCATCCAAGGCCAGGATATTCCGGGGCTAGAAAAGGTCATACCTACTCTGTTACAGTCTTAAAGCAAAACGAAATTAAACTTTCTAGTACCCAGGTACATGGATCCTACTTCTAGGATCCCTAGGACTAGATAGTGATTTACATGTTCAAATATTCTATCCGGAATAGTTAGTACAATAAATTAACAGTAACCTGAGGTCAGGAAGATGTGACGACAGAGGTCAAGTAATCAATAAAATAACATGGAGCCAGGGCTTCCCTGGTGGTCCTGGGGTTAAGAATCCACCTTGCAATGCAAGGGACACCGGTTCCATTCCCTTGCCAGGAAGATCCCACATGCAACTAAGAGCAACTAAGCCTGTGCAGCACGCCTNTATAAAAGAATAAATTGTAAACGACTATTTTTTCTTTATTCACTAATTAAGTCAGATTTATGACCGCCCCTCCCCATTCCAGCTACTGTGAATTTTGAATGAAACAACCTCAATTGTAACAGAAGAAACATCTGTTGCTTTTTTCTTCATCAGGGCTTTCCAAACTGAAAGAAAGCCTCTGCCTGACCTCCTCTCCCTCTCCATCCGCCACCCCCCAACACTAAGTTCCTTCAGACTTTTTTTTAAAGTAAACAAACATATTGTTGAAAACTGTACCGTGTCCATTTAAAATGTCACAGTTTATCTAGAAACATTCTCTTTACTGAAGTTCATAGAACGAGTAAATGTTACATATATCACAAAGCCAGAGATGTGACTGGGGGAATACTCATTGTAACTGAAATGCAGGCTTCAAGAGGACACTTGAAGAGATCAAGCTGTCACATTCTGGGCTCAGGCAGGGCTGTTTATGGCTAAAATTTTCTTCACAGGATCCAGACTCATATAGGATCTTGCACGCTGTATTTTCCTTGCCAATCTAATGCTAACATAATGGCAGTCCCTTCCAAGAGGCAGACACCAAATGGTGCCACCCACACTCTCACACTGTGCCTGGTAATAAACCATAAAGCAGTGGAATGCACCGGCCCCTTTATGAGCAAACAATGCCTGAGCTTCATTAGAATACAGCTGACATTTTCAAAGCACAAATACTTTTAAGAAAAATGAACTAGGAAAAAAGGGAATGAAACAGCTATAAAAGCTGAAATATTTTTCTTAAGTGTCAGGTTTATTCCAAAGATCCGGAGGAAGCGGATTTTACTCTTGACAATTTCAAAGTTTTCATAAATGAGAAAAAAAAATTGTATGGTAAGAGGCAAAGCTTATTTTATTAACCACTGGAAAGAAATGAAAGTAAAAACTCCCTTCATTCACAAGTTAAGAACCACGAAGTACCTTTAAAAGGATTTGTTTCTTTAATTGCTTCTTTGGTTCTTGAACAGCGAAAATGGAGCTCCAGAATTATTTTTACATTTTAATTGATTTATATAAGTAACTGAGTGATGAACTAAGCTTACTCTACCCCTCCCCCCTGCCCACCCCAACCCCCATACCCTGTAGTTTTCCTGTCTGCAACAAGCAAGGACGTCTTGAAAGCGGCTTGCTCCTGGCTATTTATCAATTTAACATTGCTGCTGCTGAAAGAATATAAAATAAACACTGTAAAAACGCACCCAGCAGTAAGAAACAAAATGATCTCTCTTACCTGGTCTAAAGAAGCATGCCTCTCACTGCAGTACCAACAACACTCTACAGTCTTTGTTACCATTCACTGGAAACTTGAGACTGTGTCAGACATGAGCAATCGAGCTCAGAGACGCTCAATTTAACATACTTCTCAGTAAAACTAAAAAGATGCTCAAGAAAATTGTTTTGTGTACTGGCTTTTAAAAGAGAAGTACTGTCTAATGCCACAAAAACACTTAAAAAGAAACAAAGTCATATTAAAGATTTTCAGAAATAGCCTTAAAATAAAAGTGGTGAAACAACACAATGCCTAACTCGATCCTAACGCTTTTCTAAAAATCACTTGAATTTTAACTGGCCAAAAAATAGGATGGAACTTACTCATGAACTCTGCATATTTCGAATTATACATGTCAGGGTATTTGCTGGCTCCGAGGCAGTCACAAAGGAGGAGATTTTAGTGCATCTTGAAGGCAGAGCAAAAGCACCATGAGTTGCAGGGGGGAAAAAAAGGAGAAACTCTTGAAAAACTGGTCAGCCTTTTCAAGCTGTAATAACTGTCCAGCTCCTCTGGGAGGAAAAAAACAGTCCTGGTTCTGCCCCCTGAGATAGGAGGCTATGCTTCAATGCCAAAATGAATGACAGGCCCATTTCTGATATCAACAAAGAGCAGCTTAGTGGTGCTCAATTTTTTTTTCACTTTCCCACACAGTTAGAAGTTCTAACTTTTTCAGGTTAGTACCTTTATATCTAGGGTTAAGTACCTTTCACTACTTTCCCAAGAGAGAACCCAATTATGTTGTCCTAGTTTTTTAAATGATTAATTAAAATTACATACCTAATTATCTTACTGTTTTTTCCTAGGCAGGAAGCTGAACAAAAGATGACCTCTTAAATTCCTTTCCAAATCTAACCTTTGCCATATCAGATTACCATACGACTAATTATTAATATTAATAAGGTGCTCCTGCATCGGGCCATGAGGACACCAAGAGAAACAAAAAGTAGGTAACAAATATAAAAAGGTAAAGGGAAAGATAAAATTTTCAACTAGCTAGGTGCAAAATCATTTATTAAAGTGCAGGTCTCTGATTATACAGATTCAAAGCAATAAACACTTCTGATCAACAGACAGAGGAGCCAAGCACTATTCTGGGCTCTGAGATACAGCAGGGAACACGACAGACAAAAGTCAAGTGCAATAAACCCCTGTCTCCAGTGGGTTCGCTTATATCTCAGGTCCCTGAAAGTGTAGCTCCTGGATGGCTAAGGTACCCTTCTTCGTTTGATTAGTTGTCACCTAATGTGAAATATTCTCCCTTGAAAGTATAGCTTACTCCAGAGGGCAAGGATCTTCTGCTTGCTTCACTGCTATATCCCCAGTGGCTAAGACAGAGACTGTTAGACACTCAAATAAACATATGCTGCTACTGCTAAGTCACTTCAGTCGTGTCCGACTCTGTGTGACCCCGTAGACGGCAGCCCACCAGGCTCCCCCATCCCTGGGATTCTCCAGGCAAGAATACTGGAGTGGGTTGCCATTTCCTTCTCCAATACATGGAAGAGAAAAGTGAAAGTGAAGTCGCTCAGTCTGTCCGACTGTTAGCGACCCCATGGACTGCAGCCCACCAGGCTACTCTGTCCATTGGATTTTCCAGGCAAGAGTACTGGGGTGGGGTGACTGAATAAAAAACTCCAACAGAGCTTTTTCTTAGCCAAATTTTTATTTATAAATGGATTATGTATCTACCACATCTTACACACAGAGATATGTCAAAAAGATACAGCACAATGTACATTAAATTGAACTGCAAATATTTATTAGCTTGAAACTGAAAAATACAACCTCAATGGGCCTGTAGCTTTTCAGATCTAAAATCTGTTTTCAGTAATAGATATGAGGTCACTGTAATACTTGAGTAAAGGAATCAGTCAAAAAATTCTATACACTAAGGTTTTGTAGACCATCATTTTTCAGGGGCATTTTGAATTAAAAAAAAAACAAAACAAGAAACTTGAAAATTACACAGCACCCTATCAGTTTTGTGTATTAAAATCTAGTATGAATACCTCTGTTTATACACCCACATTTGAAAACAATCTTCCTATCCCTGCTTCTCACTGTTCTCGATTGCCTTACCAGAAACAACACAATAAATAAGCACGTACCTCTGACCTACGAGGTCAGCCCGAAGTGATAGCCCACGTCATCCAAGGCCAGGATATTCCGGGGCTAGAAAAGGTCATACCTACTCTGTTACAGTCTTAAAGCAAAACGAAATTAAACTTTCTAGTACTCAGGTACATGGATCCTACTTCTAGGATCCCTAGGACTAGATAGTGATTTACATGTTCAAATATTCTATCCGGAATAGTTAGTACAATAAATTAACAGTAACCTGAGGTCAGGAAGATGTGACGACAGAGGTCAAGTAATCAATAAAATAACATGGAGCCAGGGCTTCCCTGGTGGTCCTGGGGTTAAGAATCCACCTTGCAATGCAAGGGACACCGGTTCCATTCCCTTGCCAGGAAGATCCCACATGCAACTAAGAGCAACTAAGCCTGTGCAGCACGCCTCCTGAAGCCCGCATGCACCTAGAGCCCATGCTCCATAACAAGAGAAGCCACGTTATAAAAAGCCCACACACACGAAGAGCAGATCCCACCCCCTGCAAGCAGAGAGAGCCCTTGCAAAGCAACGAAGACCCAGCACAGCCAAAAAACAAACAAATAAATCTTAAAAAAAAATAAAAGATGGAGGCAAAGTAGGATTCCATTGGTCCTGCAGGCGCAGTGTTGCTTCTCCCTGACTACCATTCACCTTTCCTTTGTATCAGGCAATGAGCTAAGCAGCAAACTGACCTATCCCCTACTGTCTGCTCCTGAGCTCTGATCTTAAGCCTACCCCTATTCTTCCATGTGTCTTCTCCTTCCATGCCCTCCTTGCCAGTGCCTTCTTTCAACTCCCAAATCCTTCACTCACACTATCCTTTCATCTACTCCCAAGCCCTTCTAAGAAGGCAGCTTGAGCACTACCTTCTGTATACCTTCATGAGCATGTGACACACTGTGGGGAAACTCCATGAGTCTTCCCATTTGCAGAATAAAATGCATCCAATGTAGGTTCTCTCAAACAGTTTCTCCTTAATCTTAGATGGGAAATCAATTTAAGGCAATTCCCTGTCACGCCAGTGATTAGGGGGCTTGATTCTTGGTCAAGGAACTAAGATCCTTCGAGCCATATAGCATGGGAGAAAGGAACAAGGAAGGAAGAAAGGAATGAGGGAGGGTGAGAAAAGAAGGGAGGAAAGGAAAAAAGTGAGGGAGGAAGGAGAGAGAGAAGAAAATACACTTATGCATCATATTATTTATAATACTGACTACATACATTGATTATCTAGCAAACATTAAAGGACTCAAGTATTCCCTTCCCTAGGTTTATACACTGATTCACTTGGACTAAGCTCTATTATGTTTCTTGGCAACCTGACAGATTAATCATATTTTACAGGTACATATATGATTCTACAGGCAGAAATGACACTATGATAGCACAATGGTAGTTTTTACTTGCCCCATGCCTGCTTATTACAACTCTCTACCAGATCCATATCATGAGGGATATACTTATTTGCATTTTCAAGTAAAATGTCTAATCTCTCTGATGAGGGCTATGCCTAAAGCAAAGGGTTCCTGCTACTGGTACATATATGATTCTACAGGCAGAAATGACACTATGATAGCACAATGGTAGTTTTTACTTGCCCCATGCCTGCTTATTACAACTCTCTACCAGATCCATATCATGAGGGATATACTTATTTGCATTTTCAAGTAAAATGTCTAATCTCTCTGATGAGGGCTATGCCTAAAGCAAAGGGTTCCTGCTACGACTTGCAAGGATAAGTGCTGGTTTCTTAAAAAATATCACATAGTGATTCAACTTTTGCACATCTTCTCCCTCTTTCTACCCTTTAAATGTAAACATTTCCCAAGCCTCTGCCTTTGATATTCCTTCATCCAAGGTTTCTAGCCCCTCTTTGGAGGCCATAACCCATTTCTATGGCTTTATTACCTTTACGTAGATGACTACAAACATGCATACGTCTAATCTTAGTCTCTGCTCTCAACTCTTATTTGTAGCTGCCTATTGGACGTTTCTGTTGACATGTCCCACGAAGGCAACGCAACTTCTGAACTCCACCTCTACTGTCCCAAAGCAGCTCACCTACTGACGTCCCCACCCTTGTTACAGGCACATGCTAGAGAGTGATTTTCCATTCTCACCTCTTCCTCACCATCCAAAGGCCCACACAGTTTCCACACTTTTCTTTTTTATAAAACACATATCACTTCCCTGATTTAGAAACAAAATAAATAAAAACCATTTCTTTTGATGACTTCCTGATGGCTAGAGCTACACTGTCAACATTGGTAGCCTTAGCCTCATGCGTGCATGTGAGCTAAGTCACTTTAGTTGTGTCCAGTGATACTGGAGTGGGTTACCATGCCCTCTTCCAGGGGATCTTGTCGACCCAGGGACAAACCCAGATCTCCCGCATTGCAGGCAGATTCTTCACCACTGAGCCACTAGGGGGGCCCCAGTCTTAGCTTTGGATGGCTATTTAAATTTAAACTGACTAAAGCTAAATAAAATTAAAAATTCAGTTTCCCAGTTGCACTAGACATATGTTAAGTCCTCAACATGTGGATAACAGCTTGCAGACACAGAACATTTCTATCATCACAGAAAGTTCTATTAAATATCTCTGGTCTAGCAATACAATAACAGCAAACGACTTAAGACTGCTGTCAAAATTTTCCCCAATCTGGCTGCAATCTATGACCTTTTCTAAACTCCTACCAAAATAATTATGCGTGTTTTAGTCACAACTGAATTTAATGGAGCCCAAAGAATCAAGGCGAAGGCTTTCCAGGATGAGGGAGGCATTTGCCAGTACCTTGGAGAAGGATCTATGGAAGGGGAAGAAACCAAAGGAGTTAGAGATAACAGACTGGGGGTGGTGTGGTAGGTGGGGGGAGGAGAGAGTGTGCTCAGTCATGTCCGACTCTTTGCGACCCCATGAACTATAGCCTGCCAGGCTCCTCTATCCATGCGATTCTCCAAGCAAGAGTGTTGGAGTGGGTTGTCATTTCCATCTCCAGGGGATCCTTCCGGACCCAGGGATTGAACCTGAGTCTCTTGTGTCTCCTGCATTGGCAGGCTTCAATACTTCACTACTACTGCACCACCTGGAAAGCCCCCAAGTTAGGAAGGAACGGAACTTCAGACCTAAGATTTTAGCCCTAGAGAAAGAATGTGTTGCAGGGGAGAAAACATGAGCACTGGAGTCAGAATATTTCATCGAAATTCAGGTGTTAGTTGAATTAGAAGATAAATGCCTCTCAAGCTAGTCTGACCTGAAAAGAAACCCATTGCCTCAACTTGCTCACTGAATGCAAGAAAGAATAACAGAATCAAACTAGGAGGGTCAAGGAGGCAGAGGGTCTCAGGAACTCTAAGGGTGCTAAGACTGTGTCTGACTGACTCCTTTCTTTTCCCTCTGATTTTCTCTCACGTCAGCATGATTCTCTTTCACTATAGATGAGCATTCTCCAGCTGGTGGGAAACATGGCTACTGACGTATCACTAGTTCATATCTTACAGATTCCATTAACCTTCCCTCAGCCTGAGCCTTAACATACCAGGAAGTCACTCGATGGCTGAACTGGGGTCAGGTGCTTGTCTTAGCGAAATGTTGTCAAAGCAATGATGTGCTGGGGTAATCAACTGTGGCCAGAAGGACATTACCTTGTAAAGAGTAGTAGTTGGGGAGATGAGGAAGAGATCAGCACCTCACAGATGACACTAAACTCTCTAGCTGAGTATGCCCCATTTTACCACTTGAATTCTGGTCAGGTGCACACATTATCAGGGCTTCCCCAGAGGCTCAGGGGTAAGGAATCTGCCCGCAGTGCAGGAAATACAGGAGATGGAGGTTCCATCCCTGGTTCAGGAAGATCCCCTGGAAAAGGGAATGGCTACCCACTCCAGTATTCCTGCCCCTGAAATCCCATGGACAGAGACGCCTGGAAGGCTACAGGCCATGGGGTGGCAAAGAGCTGGACACAACCAAAGCGACGAGCACACACAGGCACACGCTACCTGTTAGACTTTTTTTTTGAAGAAAAAAGTCAACATCATTATAAGTATTAACTTAGGGCCAAGAATTTCTGGGTTTAAAAAATAAAAAAGTTGTTAGCATGATATTAAAAACTTTTTACTCTAAATTAGAGTCTCTTTTAATTAAATGTCAATTAAAAAATAAACTAAATCTCTGAGACATTTAAATATAAGAGAATACAGAATAGAATGATAGAATATAGAATGACTTGCCACTAATCTAGAAAAAGGTAAAGTCAAGGTTTAGCTCTAGATTTTCTGACTCCAATGACCGTATTCATAAATCTTCAAAGGCTGGGCAGTGCCTGGTGGAAGGTGGGGTTGGGGGCGGGGGAGGGTGTAAGGCCACACTGTTCACTTCACAACAGATTCTTTTCTAAGCAGCAGAAACTTTAGGTTTCAAACTTCCTTCCCCTTTAAGAAAGTTTAATTTTCTCTCTTCACCGAGTTCACCTTAATGTTTAAGATGAAGAGATCTTTCCTTTCTACCTGCTGCCGAACTAAAAACACCCTCCTTTCCACTTGACTGAACTGTTTTTAAGTGTGGTATCTATGGCTACTGTCTCACCTTTTTACAAACTATTAATTATATTTCAATTCCTAAAAAATGCACCAAGTACTTCCTACATAACAACTACTGATCTAGGCACTAAGGANGCCGAACTAAAAACACCCTCCTTTCCACTTGACTGAACTGTTTTTAAGTGTGGTATCTATGGCTACTGTCTCACCTTTTTACAAACTATTAATTATATTTCAATTCCTAAAAAATGCACCAAGTACTTCCTACATAACAACTACTGATCTAGGCACTAAGGACACAAAAATGAAAGACACAGCCCTTATCCTACAAGAAACAAACCCATCTGCCTTCCCTCCAGCTGCCCGGAAGAAACCGCACTAACTAGAGCCGACGAGGAGCGCTACCTCGATAAATTAATGTACGCTTCTGGTCCAGGACCTTGCTAATTTGACTTTGCTGATCTCACACATCTCGCCTCGTTAATACCATTAAAACTATCCTCTCTCGGGTTTTCAAAGACTACTCCTTCTCTGTTTCACTTTGACCAGCGGCTGGTTTCTTCATTTCTTCTCATTACTTGTATTCTAAAGGCTCAGCCATGGCCCTTTGTTCTTACCGTATCTTTGCTTTAGAAAGTGACTGGCCACATAGTTTATTATCCAAACTGGGCTAACCGCTGAGCGCGAAAGGGGAAACACTATTAATAATTATATTGTGATACAACTTAAGCAGTTTGGAAAAACTGGATCATATGGTTTCCTGCTTAAACACCTTCAATGGTTCCCTTATATTTCAATTCCTAAAAAATGCACCAAGTACTTCCTACATAACAACTACTGATCTAGGCACTAAGGATATAAAAATGAAAGACACAGCCCTTATCCTACAAGAAACAAACCCATCTGCCTTCCCTCCAGCTGCCCAGAAGAAACCGCACTAACTAGAGCAGACGAGGAGCGCTACCTTGATAAATTAATGTACGCTTCTGGTCCAGGACCTTGCTAATTTGACTTTGCTGATCTCACCCATCTCGCCTCGTTAATACCATTAAAACTATCCTCTCTCGGGTTTTCAAAGACTGCTCCTTCTCTGTTTCACTTTGACCAGAGGCTGGCTTCTTCATTTCTTCTCATTACTTGTATCCTAAAGGCTCAGCCATGGCCCTTTGTTCTTACCGTATCTTTGCTTTAGAAAGTGACTGGCCACATAGCTTATTATCCAAACTGGGCTAACCGCTGAGCGTGAAAGGGGAAACACTATTAATAATTATATTGCGATACAACTTAAGCAGTTTGGAAAAACTGGATCATATGGTTTCCTGCTTAAACACCTTCAATGGTTCCCTTCTCCAGATTTTGATGCAAAACACATAAAAGTCTATTTAAAACTAATTACCTCTTGTAAGTTAAGAATTGATGCTTTTGAACTGTGGTGTGGGAGAAGACTCTTGAGAGTCCCTTGGACTGCAAGGAGATCCAACCAGTCCATTCTGAAGGAGATCAACCCTGGGATTTCTTTGGAAGGAATGATGCTAAAGCTGAAACTCCAGTACTTTGGCCACCTCATGCGAAGAGTTGACTCATTGGAAAAGACTCTGATGCTGGGAGGGATTGGGGGCAGGAGGAGAAGGGGATGACCGAGGATAAAATGGCTGGATGGCATCACCGACTCGATGGACGTGAGTTTAAGTGAACTCCGGGAGATGGTGATGGACAGGGAGGCCTGGTGTGCTTCGATTCATGGGGTCGCAAAGAGTCAGACACGACTGAGCGACTGAACTGAACTAAACTGAAGTTAAATGTAAACCTTTTTTATGGCCATCTCTCAAATCTACTTCAAAATCTACCTTCACTCTGTCCTTAGAGTACACTGAGACATTAGTACATCTAGTGCCAAGTTTCATTCGACTTCTTCCTCATCCAACAGAAACTTCATTACTTCTCCCCAGTCAACAGGGCCCAGAAACTATTAAGAAGCCCCATTATCCAGATGAGAAAAGGGAGGTTCACCACATTCTCTGGGGAAGGAAATGGCCACTCACTCCAGTATTCCCGCCTAGAGAATTCCATGGAGCGGAGCCTGGTGGGCTACAGTCCATGGGACTGCAGAGAGTCGGACACGACCGAGAGACTGTCACTCACACCACATCAAAACCTTGTATAAACGCTACAAGGTGGTAGATTATGATTCTAAGCCAGTTCTTAGCCTCTCAAAGTCCACGCATTTAATGACTATGGATATTAATTACAGACAGAAATTCAATGAGCAGATGTAATCAAAAGGCTTACTAAAATCTAGATATTGTTCTTTATGTCATATATTAAGGCCACATAAACTATTCTAAATGAGAAAAGAAGTAAAATCATTTCAGTCCCCTGCCTATAAATCTTTCATGGTTTCCTCATCAAACAGATTACATTAGGTCCTTAATGATGGGATCCCAAATTGCTTTTCAAGGTCTATTTCCCAGAACTCCAGAGGCATAAATTAGTTACAACTCCCTGAACAGACCATGACCTTACTGTTAAACTCTCAATATTCTTCACCTGGTAAACCGGTACTCCTCCCCCAAAACCATAAAATGCTGCCTCTTCCGTTAAGATATTCCCAATACCCTGAAGGAGATTTGGTCCTATTTTAAGTTTCCACAACACTGTGAACAGACATTTATTGTAACATCTGTCACATTCCTTTGTAACTTACATGTCTATCACTTCTGATAGCATGTGAATTCTTCTACGACAGGCTTTTGGCTCTCCAGCCCTCACATTCCATCTCTGCACCCTTTCTATCCAGAAAACTATACTGCACACAGTGTGTACTCAAATAATATCTAGTAAATAAATGAGTGGACAAGTGACCTTTACTGATCAAACACCTTCAGTAGCTTCTCATCTGTTAAAAGAATGTCACTGACAGCAGAAGAAATTTCATTTGCTTTTGCCTGAATTCCAGAGTCTTGATTAGATTTCAGATGAACTTTTATGACTGATAACTTTTCAATACTAATTACCACCAACTGACTCTCTTTTGCACTGGTAAACTACAATTTTCTGTAATGGTTTCCCAAACATGCCAGAGATACTCCTGAAGTCCTGTCCTAAAAACTCATGTAGCAAAGAGGATTCTAGGGAGAGGGTAGAATAGAAAGCAGCAGGAATCTCTGCTCACCTGAGCGACAACTGCGGGGGCACAATCTGTCTCAGCCAACTATTTTGAAACTCTGGACTAATGAAGTCTCTAACTTCCAGGGGAAAGCTTGCATGGTAAACTGCAGCTAATTCTGGTCCATTGAGATGGTGGTGCACTCGACGCTCCCCCTCCCCCATCCCAGCCATGTGGCAGGCAGCTGTGCACGTGTTCCTGGAGCAGCCTGCACACAGCGTGTGGGAACCAGGGTGGGCAAAAAGGACCCGGTTTCCAAGTACCAGGCATCTGTGTCCTTACTGCGGACTGCTGCTGCCAGCTCACAGAGGTGCAGACAAAGAACTGGGCACATCCTGGGGCACCTCCCTCAACTGTTCCAACTCCTCCCCTTCTGGCTGAAGTGACTCCCAGGGGATTTAAAGGACTGGTGTCCTTCCCTCCCTCCCCCTCTGGCTGAAGTGACTCCCTGGGGATTTAAAGGACTGGTGTCCTTCCCTCCCTCCCCCTCTGGCTGAAGTGACTCCCTGGGGATTTAAAGGACTGGTGTCCTTCCCTCCCTCCCCCCTTCATTTTCTCTCTTTTCACCCTTCCCAGAGCTAGACATTAAAAAACAAGTGCTTCTATGGGGAAAATTAGAAAGTGACCACACACACCCAGGCAAAGGCTCAGAAAGATCTGAGAAGACCTTCAGTCTACACCTCAGGCTCATCTTTGGTACAGTGACAGCCCACAGCAATTCTTTTTTTTTTTTTTCCCTAATGGACAAAACCAGTAACGAACAACAGCAAACCCCGGGAAGAGTGAAATTCTGATTACATTATTGGATCTAAACACCCAGTTTTCAATGAACAATCACAAGACATACAAAGAACAGGAAATTATGGCCAATTCAAGGGGAAAAAAATCAGCAGAAACTGTCCCTGAAAAAGTCCTGATGGTAGACAGATTAGACAGACTTTAAAACAACTGTCTGAAAGATGCTCAAAGACCTAAAGGAAGATGTAGAGAAAGTCAGGAAAATGGTACATGAATAAAATGGAAATATCAACAAAGAGAGAGAAAAACCTAAAAAGCAATTGAAAAAAAGCTCTGGAGGTGAAAAATAAAATAATTAAATAAAGAAAGAATCGGCAAACAAGAAGACAGGGCAATGGAAATTATCAAGCTTGTGGAACTGAAAGAAAAAAAAAAAAAATGAAGAAAGATGAATGAGCCTAATGGACCCGTGGGAAACCATGAAGCAGACCAGCATGTTCACTGTCAGATTTCCAGAAGGAGAAGACAGAAAAGGAAAAGTGAGTACGTGAAGAAACAACGGCTGAAAATTTCCCAAATTTAATAAAAGACATGAATATGAACATCCAAGAAGCTCAACAAACCCCAAATAAAATGAACTCAAAGAGATGCATTATAATTAAACTTTATCTTTCAACAAAGAGAAGATCTTGAAAGCATCAAGTGAAAAGTGGATTGTCGCATACAAATCATACATCTCACATGGGGTTAATATCTAGAATATGTAAAGAAATCTAAAACTCAACAATAACAAGAGAAAACAAACATTCGGATTAAAAAATGGACAAAGGTCTTTAAAAGATGTTTCTACAAATAGCAAATATCCACACGAAAATATGTTCCACACTGCTAATCATCATGGAAATACAAATCAAAATTACAATGAGACACTCATTAGGATGGGTCACTATCAAAACACCTCGGAAAACAAGTGTTGGTGAAGATGTAAAGAAACAGGAACGCCTGTATACTATGGGTGGCAAAGTACCATGGTGCAGCTGCTACGGAAATCAGAATGTTGACTGTCCAAAATATGAAAAATAGAATTACCATGATACTGCTGGGTCAGTTCAACTGATAGACATATTTAATTAAAAGTAGGCTCTTAAAGAGTTATACACACTCCTAAGCTCATGGCAACATTACCCACCAGTTAAAAAATGAAAGTATCCCATTTGCCTATTGACAGATGAATGATAAGCAAAATGTAATATATACACACAATGGAATAGTATTCAGCCTTCAAAAGCAAGGAGATTCTACCATATGCTATAACATGGATCAACCATGAGGATACTGAGTGCAATACGTCAGTCGCAAAAAGACAGATACTGTATGATTCACCTTATACAGGTGCTTAAAAGTAATCAATACCGTAGAAACAGAAAACAAATGGTGGTTACCAGGGACTCGAGAGTGCCTTGGACTGCAAGGAGATCCAA